>OZ012736.1:538941923-539486923 GCA_963859935.3 Lathyrus sativus
AAAATCTATCTCATCTCCCCCTCTTCTCTCATTTGAACAAAAGAAACTCTTAATATTTATTTTATAATGAAAGACATGTCAAAATGTTTCGAATCCTTATGGTTGAGACATAGAGTCTTTCTTAGAACATGTCATTCAAAAAAGAACTTTTCACATAAATTTCTTGAATTTTCCATTTATAAGTGACAAAATTATATAGAAAGGTAAGGGCAAGTATAATCTAATTAAATATTAATTTTACTATTGAAATCAACTCAATTAATTGATTTATATGTAAGGGAGTAACAAATTACTACAACAACATGATGCAATTCTTAGTGTTTCTTACTTCTCAAATCATCAAACTTGAATACCATATATCTTTGAAGTATATTGTTGGAAAAAAAGCGTTTTTAAGAAAGATGGGAGAAGAAGTAAAAGAGAAAAAAGAGAGAAACTAAATTTGTAAAGAGGAATATTATTGAGTGAAGTTCTTATGATTTTCATCAGACATTGCCTTTATATAGGAAACTAAAGCTCGGGCCAAACCATACAAAATGCAACACACAAAACTTACAAGTTACATTTGATATGACAATTATATGATGTGTTCGACTTTGTCGAATACAACTGACTCCTACACCTCAACTAGTTACTTCGATATAGTCGAATACTAGCTTTTGACAGAACATTGAATTACAACTTCAAACACATCCCTTAATTCATGTTCTCAAGACTTCTCATCCAGGTGTTTCTCTTCAACTGTCGAACCTGACTTTCTTCAAG
Organism: Lathyrus sativus; assembly: GCA_963859935.3. Lineage (NCBI taxonomy): Eukaryota > Viridiplantae > Streptophyta > Magnoliopsida > Fabales > Fabaceae > Lathyrus > Lathyrus sativus. The sequence goes on from OZ012736.1 coordinate 538,942,689, forward strand.
GGTTTGATGAATATGTCACTTAGTTGTCATTTTGTCTTGCAATTCTTTCAAGCTTTTCTTTGTTAGCTTGATCCCTCAGAAAATGATATCTCATTTCTATGTGTTTACTTCGACCATGACACACTGGATGATTCGCCAAGTCGATAGCTGACTTGTTATCGGCAAACAACTTCATTTTTCTAAGTTCCATTATCTTGAGCTCTTCGAGCAACATCTCTATCCGTGTTGCTTGACATGCTTCAGATGATGCAGTCACGTACTCAGGTTCACATGACGACAAAGCCACAATGATTTTCTTCTTTGAGCTCCATGATATTTAGGTATGGCAACGGGGCGGGTCGGGGCGGGTTTAAGCAGACTCGCACCTGTACCCAAACTTAGTCGGGGGTAAAAAATTACCACCCAGACCCGCCCCTGTTCCCTGCTCCTGCCCGCAAAAACTAATTTTTTAAATATAAATATTTTTTTCATAATAATAAAAATTAATAATTTAATTAAATACTTAATCATTTTAATAATAAACACGTTTCTAAAGAGTAAAATAACTCTAATAAATATGTTTTTAAAAAGTAAAATAACTACAGTAAAACTATTTTTAAAAACTAAAATAACTCAAATAAATATATAATAAAATAATTAAAATAAATTAAAGTAGATCGGGACGGGGGCGGGCGGATAGTAGCATCCCCCGCCCCCGCACCCACACACGTAATAAAAAATCGGGTTTTACCCGCACTCGCACCTGCACTAGTTAAACCGGATTTTCCCCGTTAATTTTATGGCGGCTTCAGGTTTCCTTGCCATGTTTAATGATATTGTTGCACCTTCGATCATGAATATGTAGCCTGCAGTACTCTTCTTTTTATTGTGATCCCCACTGAAATCTGAATTGGTATAGTCATATACTTCTACATCTGTGTTGGTCTTCTTCTGCCTTGGCATCAACACACCATGATCAATCATACCCTTTATGCAACTCAACACCTTTTTAACTGCAGTGAGATCATATTCTTCGGGTTTCTCCATGAATCTACTCAACAATCCGACATTTTAACAAATGTTGGCCTTGTATTGCAAAGATACCTCAAGGATCCAATGACTTATTTGTATAGTGTCACACCTACAAATTTATCATATGTCTCCTTCTTCAACTTTGCTCCAGTTTCTAATGGTGTAACAGTTGCATTACAGTTTCTCATCTTGAACCTCTTAAAGATATCTTGGACTTACTTCTTTTAGTGCAGGAACACTCCTTCAATTGTGTCTTTGAACTTCATCCCTAAGAAGTATGACAAGTTCCCTAAGTCAGACATTTCAAACTCTTGCATCAGCTTCAACTTAACTCTTCCTATATTTGCTTCATCTGCACCTATAATCAGCAAATTATCTACATACATGCATATGATCATTTGATTGGCTATGTCTGCATCATTGACAGGCACTCTATGTTCAAAGACACACTTTAAGGAACCTTCTTTGATCAGGAAGTTGTCTATTCTCTTATTCCAAGCTCTTAGGGATTTCTTCAAACCATAGAGAGCCTTCATCAATCTATACACCTTCAACTCCTGCCATTTGATTTTGAATCTTAGTGGTTGACTAACATAGACTTCTTCTTCCAAAGGTCCGTTAAAAATGTTGATTTTACATCCAAGTAATGTATCTTCCACCTATGTATGTTGTTGTCAACACAATAATTCTAATTGTTTCCAGCCTCACCACAGGTGCATACACTTTGTCAAAACCAATACTAGGTTTTTGCAGAAAATCTCTCGCCACTAGTGTTGTCTTATGCTTGGCAATTTCACTTTGGCCATTGTTTCACCTTGTAAACCCATTTCACATCAATTGACTTCTTGATTGACATTTCGACAAGCTCCCGAGTCTCGTTCTTCTCGATTGACCTGAGTTCTTCTTTCATGGTTGCTAACCAATTTGAATCATTCACAGTTTGATCCAAATTGATTGGTTCTGCTTCCGCCATCTTCATTGTTTCTTCTATTAAGTCAGCATTTGCATCAACAACTTGATTTGGAAATCTCTCATATCTAGCTAGCCTTGTCGACTCAGTTCTTGCTCTAGTCGATCTCCTAACATTCTGCTCAGGTGGTTCGTCATTGTGATTGGTTGAGACTTCAGTTTTTTGGTCTTCTTAAAACATAGTTGCAATTGTTTCTAATTACTATTGAACTGACCCATGACTTTAATCCCGCCATTTGCTTTCATCTAATAGAACATCTCAATTGATCACAGGTTTATCATTGTTTGGTGAATACAGCTTGTATGCACTAGTATAATGATAACCTATGAGCATGATAGTCTGATTTTAATCATCTAGTTCCTTCCTCAATTGTTCAAGTACATGTTGTAAGCACATTGATCCAAACACTTTAATATGACTAATATTCGGCTTCACACTTATACAAGTCTCATAAGAAGTATTCACGACTATCTTCTTGGTTGGACATTTGTTTAGAATGTATACTGTAACACCCTTTTCTACCCCATAATTAAAAGGCACATTTATTCACATATTAGAGTAAATTATTAAATTCAATAAAAGCCACCACAAAAGGGCGTACATTTCATATATCCTCAAAATAGGTCAAGGCTCCATAAACAACGGGTTTTCCCCAAAGTACATCAAATTGCACAAAGCAGCGAAACTCAAAAGGCATAAATCAAGGTTTTCCTCATACGGGAAGATAATCAAAATAAACTCAAATAAAACATAATTTAACTCAAAAGACCCCAACCCGATGTTACATATCAGAGCAAGACCCTCTAAGTTAACCAAAAAGGCTAACAACTCAAAACTTCGGGAAAAAAAACCTCGACGGCGTCCACGACTAAACATGGTCATCTGCTCGTTACCCACGTGGAGGTAACATTCAAACAGGCAGGGTGAGTAAAACAGTTCATAATAATCAATGTATGAAAATCAATATATAAATGGCGTTATAGTCATACTCAACACATTCACATTCATCAATAGGACTTGAAGGCCACAACATCATAAATTATTCCAAATGACTCATAAATGCAAATGCAACAAGACTCAATAAATGTGATACCAATCATCACAGTGCGATGGACGTTGGACCATCAACCCTCCATAGATCCCCATTAATATGATCGATTCTACTAGAGAACCGGAGCACATCAAAATACTTCACATCCACACAATGAGATTGAAGCCAAAGTAATCGAGGTCCTGAACCGAAGTTCGGATGCACATGAATGCATGATGCACACGTCATAAATCATCCTCATAATAACATCATAGGTGCATCATCATTCATCATATTCATCATCATCAAACGTCATAGCTCATCATCATAATCATCATCATACATCATGTCATCATAGCTCATCATAATAATCATCATCATACATCATGTCATCATAGCTCATCATAATAATCATCATCATATATCATGTCATCATAGAATCATCAAAAACTCATGGAAATATCATCATAGCTCATCATCATTACTCATAGGAATCATCATTATACAATCATGTATTATTCTCATCGAAATCATAGTTATACTCATGGTAATTCATCATACAATCACATATTTAATCTCATAAAAATATTATACAATCAATTATATTATTTATACTATGTTATATCCATGTTCATTAGCTTTCCAACACTTCGAACGGGGGTCAAAACAGACTTACGGATCAAAAGTTACGTCCAAAATAATTTCGACCGAAAACATGGACAGTCATGATGGACATCATGCAATTTTCTGCGTTTTTCACCGTTGGAGGCCTTCCGGACCTCCGATTTCGATTCTGTAAAAACTCAAACTCTCATAAAATTACAACTCATTCAACACTATAATCATCTCAAGTAAATTTACAATTTTAACACAATTAACCATCTAATCATTGTTTTAAGATTATGCCTAAAACCTTTAAAATTAAGGGATATAAGTTCAATCCCGTATCATATTTACGCCCTAAATCACAAATTTCCCTACAATTGCCCCAAAGGCATCAGAGTTACTCACTGTCTAATATTCCTATCCCTTCAGGGTCATACAGGTTCAAATCATAGTTTTGGCCACGAAGGCCTAAGGTTTCCTTTTTCCCCAATGAACCACTGTTAGATTCACTAATAATAGATTTAGGCCACGAAGGCCAAGGATCACTATTTCTCATATCTACCCTTAAACTCTCAGGAATACTTACCACTACACTACAACCATCAGAGTTCTCACTGTCAAATTTCCCTACAGGGTTAGACCAATGTAAAATCAGAGTTTTGGCCACGAAGGCCTAGTTTCCCTTTTTCTCCAATGAATTCCCATGGTTAACATCTCAATACTAGATTTAGGCCACGAAGGCCAAAATCCCTTTTTCTCACAATCAACCCCAAAATCCCTTAAACCCTTAAATCGACCTTAAATACGTTGAATTTACACATTGAAAATCATAAAGGCGATACTCCCCATACCTTAATTGTCGATCAAAGCCTTCTCAAATATTTTCGGGAATCCTCCGAAGCTTTTGCCTACAATCTTCCTTCTCAGAGCTCTAGCCTAAATTCTCCTCACGGTCTAACAAATGAATCCTAATTCCATCATAATTTCCTTTTTGTTAAACCTAGACTTGAGCCTCACAATTGGGCTTTTCCCATATTATCCTCACTAACTCCTCTTAATTGTCCAATTTGCCCTTATTTCACTTATATTTATTTTAATTAATAATAATATTAATATATTCATATTATATATTATTATTCAAAATAAATAACTGATCGGTGGTTTTTACACGTTATTTTACCGTTTGTTTCAGTTAATATATTGTTATGTCTTATTGCATTTTATTTGTTTGTATTACATTTTACGCGTCGATTTAGTGTTTTCACTATCTCTAGGTTCAGGTAAGCAATAAAGGAGAAGCAAAGCGAATGCCGGGGAAAATGGCAAGATTTCGGAAGAGTTTTGAGGTGGATCAGCAGCCTGACACGGGTGCCTGTGTCCCATGACACAGCCTGTGTTGCAAGACCTGGAAATGAAGAGCACGCCCAAGACTTGAAGAGGAAAACTAGAAAAACAGTTGTGCAACACGGGTGTCCGTGTCCCATGACACGGCCCGTGATGCAACCTCTGATGATGAAGAAATTAATCCACGAGTCAGCAGCCTGACACGGGTGCCCGTGTCCCATGACACGGCCCGTGTCAGGGCTACTGAAGCTAAAATGTTTATATTTTATGTTTTATGCTGACTGTGCTATCTCGGAGGGCAGTTTGGACATCTCGCTTTGTAATTTGAATTTTTGATATATTAGACGGATCGTGAATGGAAAAAGGGACTTTTTGGACAGAAAAGAATTTCACGAGAAAGATTGGAGCAATCAAGGTGTTGGGAAACTGAAGGTCCTCATGAGGGGAAGCGATTGAAGATCAAAGCAACCGATTATCTTGTAATGTTTAATCTTATTGTTGATTTTATCTGTATTCTTATGAGTAGCTAAACCCCCCAATGCTAGGGGGTGTCCCTGAATTGACTTTGTAATAACCTTGTTTCCTCTGAATAATGGATTTCACTGATTTCTAATCATCATTGTTATTGTATAATTTTCTTATTTTACAAATAAGGATTTGATTTACGGTTGACCTTAGGTTTGGAAAAACGATCGTTAACGCGTTTATATGATAGTAATATAGTAGATATTGCCTAGGAATAGGGATACCCTATAGTAACTGTGATGTTTTAGATAATATATATTGCTTGGGATTGTTCCTATACCACCAAGGAATTGAGGCATAGGAAGAATACCAAAGGGTTTTCTGCTAAGGAATTAGAGTCAACTAATCTTTAAAACCGGTAACGATTGAATTGAGCAGTGATTTCTGAAAACTAAGGATTAAGGCTATCACAAGGCTTTTTATACACCCTACCCTAGCATGCTTCTCATAACTGTCTAAAACCTTTATTTTACCGCTTTTGCCTTTTGACTTGATAACTCTAAAGAAACAAACCAAAACCATATGACTTTTTGTTCAATTGCATTATTATAGAGCTTGTGTTCATACGCAGTCCGCGAGATCGATATTCGGGGAATTTCTCCTTATTACTACATCGGTAAAAATAGTACACTTGCTATTTCACCGGTCAATAACCCAAATTCCATTAATTCCCAATATTCCACAAAACCACCGAAAATCACCAAAACGTGAATATTCTCATTTAAATAAATTAAATTAAATATTCTCATAATATTTGGGGTGTTACAACTCTCCCCCACTTAAAAGAATTTTCGCCCTCGAAAATTACCTCAAGGAAATAGAGTCGGGTACGACTCCCTCAACTGATCTCCACGCTCCCAAATCCAACTTTCTCCAGCTGGTCCTCCCCACAATATCTTTACCAAGGCAATCTCTTTACCTCGCAGTTGCTTCACTCCTCGTTCACCAATCCGAACTGGCAACACTTCAACAATAAAATTATCTCCCACCCGTACATCATCCGTCTGAATCATATGTGACAGATCTGGAATGTACTTCCTCAACTTAGACACATGAAACACATCATGCAATTTCACAAGCGACAGCGGTAAAATAACCTAACATGCTAATTCTCCCACACTTTCGCTGCGCCACTCTGATACAGACCAACAAAACAAGGTGTGAGCTTTCAAGACTTCAAAGCTCGGTCAATAGCAGTTACCGGCGTAACTCTCAACAACACGTGATCTCCCTCTTGAAACTCAAGTGCTTTCCTCCTCTTATCATGTTAACTTTTCTGATGACTCTGCGGCGCTTTCGTCTTTCTTGGATCATCTTGATCTTTTCATCCGCCTCTTGCCCAATCTCAGATTCGAGTACATCACTCTCGCCTGACTCATACCAACACAAAGGAGTCCTACACCTCCTACCATACAAAGCCTCATACGGTGCCATTCCGATACTAGAATGATAACTGCTATTGTAGGTAAACTCAACCAGTGGCAAATGACTATCCCACGATCCACATTGATCTAACACACAAGCTCTCAGTAAATCCTCTAAAGACTGGATAGTTCTCTCTGTTTGTCTATCCGTCTGCGAATGATAAGCAGAACTAAATCTCAACATGGTACCCAAAGCGTCTACAAACTCTCCCAAAACCTCGATGAAGATCTCATATCTATATCAGACACAATACTCGACGGTATCTTATACAACTTTACAACTTCCTCAATATACATCACAACCAGCTTCAACATAGAACGATTAATCCTCATTGGTAAGAAATGAGTTGATCTAGTCAATCTATCTACAATCACCCAAATTGAATCATATCCATCTCACAGTCTTCGGCAAGCTCGACACAAAATCCATGGAAATACTATCTCATTTCCACTCTGGAATATTCAATGGTTACATCAGACCTAACGGTCTCTGATGTTCAATCTTCGACTTCTGACAAGTCTAACCATCATACACAAACTCAACCACTTCTTTCTTCATCCCTGGCCACCAAAATAATTTCCTCAAATCCTGGTACCTCTTCATAGCACCGGTATGGATACTCAATCCACTTAAATGTCCTTCCTCAAGCATTACTCTTTTTCAACTCAATAATATCTGAAACGCAAACTCTATCACGATGTCTCATGATACCATTCCCATTAATCTGAAAATCAGCTCTTCGACTTTGATTCATCAAATCCAACCGATCTACCAACTCAAATCAGATTTTCGACCTCCTCGAATCTCATCAAGAATACCACTAGTAAGCCTCAACATACAAAGCTTAACTTTATAAGAAGTCTCTTCGCAAACCAAACTCATATCATGAAATTGCTCAATCAGTTCTAACTCTTTTACCATCATCATCGGTCTATGCAAAGATTTCCAAATTGATGCATCAGCTACCATATTTTCTTTAGCCGAATGGTAATTCAAACCAAAACCATAATCCTTCAGAAGTCCCAATCATCTCCTCTGCCTCATATTCAACTCTTTCTAATCAACCAAATACTTTAAGCTCTTATGATCACTAAACATCTTAAATCTCGAACCAAACAAATGAAGCTTCCAAAGCTTCGACACAACCACAACAACACCCAACCCTAAATCATGTGCCAGATGATTCCTCTTATCCACTTTAAGTTTCCTTAAAGCATAAGCTAAAGTTGCTGATGTTGCCTCAACACACCTACCAATCCCATCAATGAAGCATCACACTATATAACAAGTGGTTATGCCGGATTCGGCAAAATAAAAACATGAGCTGATGTCAGCCTCCTCAAAAGCTCTTGAAACTTTCTTTACACTTTGAATCCAAAACAAAATCTTGAACCTTCCTAGTCCACTACGTCAATGGCAAAGATAACTTGGAAAAAATACTTCAACGAATTTTCAATAATAATCTGCCAACCCAAGAAAACTTCTAATCTCAAAAACAGGTTTTGGAGCTTCCCATTGCAATGCAGCTTCAACATTCGTCATATCAACCACAATAAACCTACTCGAAATCACATGACCAAGGAACTCAATTCCTTCAACCAAAACTCCCATTTTGACAGTTTTTCATACAACTGCTTCTCTTTCAACGCTGATAACACAATTTTCAGATGCTCAGTACGATCGTCTTTACTCTTCGAATATATAAAAATATCATCAATGAACACAACCACAAACTGGCCCAAACAAGTATGGAAAATCCTGTTCATATACTCCATAAATACACATGGTGCATTAGTCACACCAAATGGCATCACGAAATACTCATAATGTCCATACCTTGTTTTAAAAGCAATCTCCTAAATATTTTCAGCCTTCACACGAATCTGATGATACCGAGATCTCAAATCTATCTTACTAAACACACTGGCAACAACCAACTGATCCATCAAATCATGAACCCTTGGAAGTGAACACTTACTCTTGATAGTCACCTTGCTCACTTGTCTATAATCCACACTCATCCTTATAGAACCTTCTTTCTTCTTAACTAACAAAATTGGTGCACCCCACGGTGACACACTCAGACAAAAGAACCTCTCCTCAAGCAGATCTTCGAGTTGATTCTTCAACTTCTTCGATTCTGGTTGGACATACAAAATGGATCCATTTCTACCAAACTAGTTCCAGGATCTAAGTCTATCGTAAGCTCCACTTCACGTTCCGGCTGTAAATCACTTATCTCATCAGAAAAAACTTCCGGACAATCACAATTAATTGGCAAACCACCAACTTCCCCACTTTCATTAACACTCAAAGTTTCCATCAAAATAAATATCTCAGCACCATCCTGCACTAACTCACCAAAACAATTCATAAGCACTTAGCTTAACTCAAAACAATTCACTGCACATGCCATCTAAGCTTGCAAGACACGTCTATCCCATCCAACATAACTCTGTCTAGTATCAACAAGAGATTAAGGGTGATCAGTTCCTTAATTTGTCAATAGACAGCCAAAAATCATCATGGGGCATAAACCATTTTTACCAAACTATAAAAGCATTCATCAACACTCTGAGCCACCACTCCACACTTGAAGCATCCTGGAAAAGCACAAGCTTCTCCCCCACTTGTTTCATTCCCACTTCTGCAGAAAAAGGTTAGAAAAAAAATGTGTATCGACAGTGTTTTCACACACATGTCGCATACAAGGGAACAAATAACATTACACAACTTGGTCGGACGGACCGACCTGCTTTGATACCACTAATGTAACACCCTTTTCTACCCCATAAGTAAAAGGCACATTTATTCACATATCAGAGTAAATTATTAAATTCAATAAAAGCCACCATAAAAGGGCGTACATTTCTCAAATCCTCAAAATAGGTCAAGGCTCCGTAAACAACGGGTTTTCCCCAAAGTACATCAAATTGCATAAAGCAATGGAACTCAAAAGACATAAATCAAGGTTTTCCTCATACGGGAAGATAATCAAAATAAACTCAAATAAAGCATAGTTTAACTCAAAAGACCACAGCCCTACATATCAGAGCAAGACCCTTTAAGTTAACCAAAAATGCTAACAACTCAAAACTTCAAAAAAATAACCTCGACGACGTCCATGGCTAAACCTGGTCATCTGCATGTTACCCACGTGGAGGTAACATTCAAACAGGCAGGGTGAGTAAAACGGTTCATAATAATCAATGTATGAAAATCAACATATAAATGGCGTCATAATCATATTCAACACATTCACATTCATCAATAGGCCTCGAAGGCCACAACATCATAAATTATTCCAAATGACTCATAAATGCAAATGCAACAAGACTCAATGCATGTGGTACCAATCATCACAGTGCGATGGACACTGGGCCATCAACCCTCCATAGATCCCCATCAATAGGATCGATTCTACTAGAGAACCGGAGCACATCAAAATACTTCACATCCACACAATGGGATTGAAGCCAAAGTAATCGATGTCCTGAACGGAAGTCCGGATGCACATGAATTCATGATGCACACATCAAAAATCATCCTCATAATAACATCATAGGTGCATCATAATTCATCATATTCATCATCATCAAACGTCATAGCTCATTATCATAATCATCATCATACATCATGTCATCATAGCTCATCATAATAATCATCATCATATATCATATCATCATAGAATCATCAAAAACTCATGGAAATATCATCATAGCTCATCATCATTACTCATAGGAATCATCATTATACAATCATGTATTAATCTCATCGGAATCATAGTTATACTCATGGTAATTCATCATACAATAACGTATTTGATCTCATAAAAATATTAGACAATCAATTATCTTATTTATAATATTTTATATCCATGTTCATTAGCTTTCCAACACTTCGAACGGGGGTCAAAACGGACTTATGGATCAAAAGTTACGTCCAAAATAATTTCGACCGAAAACATGGACAGTCGTGATGGACAGCATGCAATTTTCTGCATTTTTCACCGTTGGAGGCCTTCCGAACCTCCGATTTTGATTCCATAAAAACCCAAATTCTCATAAAATTACAACCCATTCAACATTATAATTATCTCAAGTAAATTTATAATTTTAACATAATTAACCATCTAATCATTGTTTTAAGATTATGCCTAAAACCTTTAAAATTAAGGGATATAAGTTCAAATGGCTGGGGATCCTAAAAACAACGTTAATTTGGCAGTCCCCGGCAATGGCGCCAAAAACTTGATCGGAAAAATAGCAAGTGTACTATTTTCACCGATGTAGTAATAAGGGAAAAAGTCTCAAGTATCGATCTCGAGGACTGCGTAGTAATTAACAGTAGTTTTAGTATTCAAAGGAACAAAAATGCCTTGGGGTTGTTTGGTATCAGAATATAAAAGCTAGTAAATAATGACTTTTAGATATATCTAAGAACAATGCTAGGGAAGTGGATAAATTGCGAGTAAAGACCATAAAGAATTATTCTGAGATAATTGTTTCCCACCTTAATCAGTCAAATTTCAAAATCAGTTTTCCTTAATTCCTTAACGAAAAACCTTTTGATGAATTTCATGCACACTAATTCCTCAGTTGCCCATGAAAAGCATCAAGCAATAGTTCTGACATAAAACACGTGCTACGGGATATCCCCATTCCTAGGCAATATCTACCGTAATGTTATTTTGCAAAAGCATTAGGTTGACTTTCCAGACCAAAACCTAATCGTAAATCAAATTCTATTTTCCAATACGAATAAGCATAAAGATCGTTGCAAAATAAAAGGTATAAGGTGAATAACAAAAATCTCATAGAATAACCCCAACAAAGGTTAATACATCGCAATTTAGGACCACCCCCTAACAAATGGGGGTTTAGCCACTCATGTTCTTGATCAAAACAAATGCACTTAAAAATAAAAGGGAAAAGATCATTACAATAGAAATTGGTTCACTTGGATCATCAATTGCTTTCGCTTTTGATCGATCCTTCGTTCTCCAGAAATCTCCTTCTTCAGTGTACAAATTCGATCCCAATCCAAAAGGAAAAAAGTCTTAGCCAAAATGCCGCTAATATATCTAAATTCAAATTACATCACACAATGTCTAAAATGCCCTTCGAAACAGCTCAGATAGCACAAAACAGGAAAAAATGACAAATTCACTATCAGTGGCCCTGACACGGGTCGTGTCATGCGACACGGGTGGTCGTGTCAGGCTGCTGCTCAAGGGGCGTGGCTTTTCTTCTTCAGGGGCTGCAACACGGGCCGTGTTGTGTGACACGGGCACCCGTGTTCCTCTTCTGTTCTCCTACTTTCTCTTCTCATCTTGGTCGTGTCCTCCATCCGTGTCCCACTTGACACGGGCCATGTTGTGCAACACGGGCACCCGTGTCAGGCCTCTGATTTCAATTTTTTAGGCTTTTCTTCGTCTCCGAAACGGCATGGATATCGAGTCACCACTTCCTGCCAACAACATACAAAAAACAACCAAATCAAACGCACCAGCGGCAAAAGTGATACAAACCTCAAAATAAGACTCACACAAAGACGACTAAAAATAACTATGACAACATAAACAAAAGATCTGAAAACGGATAAAAATAATGCAAAACAACGACAAACACAGTTTGAAAAACACAACTAAAACCCATTGATCAAACTCCCCCAAACTTGAACTTTTGCTTGACCTCAAGCAAAAAGCTCGCCAAACAAAACTTTGCATATTTTTTTCCGCACAAATGAACCGTCAACAGGACTGCGAGTTACGGTGCTGATACTCATACGTGAGTTTCTCGTTCCAAGTCCCACGAGGATTAATCTCAGCCTACTCCGTCAAGATAGGTAACACACAAACACTAGACCGCGGCAAAACCACAGACCTCAATCTCCCTATCGGTAACCTCTCTGACTATGCTTTGTACTTAAGTCTTCTTTTCGATTTTCAGCCTTTTTCATTCGGACAATCACTTAAAGGCTTTTATGATTTTTTCCTCGCATGCACAAGATTGATCAACAATTTTTCTGGCACTGTTATTTATATATATATATATATATATATATATATATATATATATATATATATATATATATATATATATATATATATATATATATATATATATATATATATATATATATATATATATATATATATATATATATATATATATATATATATATATATATATATATATATATATATATATATATATATATATATATATATATATATATATATATATATATATATATATATATATATATATATATATATATATATATATATATATATATATATATATATATATATATATATATATATATATATATATATATATATATATATATATATATATATATATATATATATATATATTTTTTTTTTTTTTTCTTTGGAATGGCTTTCAGGTTCGACCGCCGTTGGGCTGAATAACCAGGTGAGGGTTACCCAACTTAGAAGGATTGATCGTCTAATTGCCTTTATTTTAACTTCTTTTTTTTTTGTGCCTTTTCTCAATATTTTTTTTTCTGATCAACCTCGCACAAACGATTCTTATAAATTAAGCCCGATTGTCAAGATAAACTACTAGGGGGTACTTCTCAGATCAAAGTACTATGGTACAAATCTACACGTCAGACTCGTTCCTTATTCGAGAAACTCAGGGTGTTCGCGTTTTACCTACCTCTCCAGAATATTCCAATTTCCTCCTCACGGTTCTTTTTACCAAGCACTCTATATACTTTCTCAACACCTCACTCGTAGAACAGTTTAAACACATATTTCTTCATAAACAATTTTTTTATCAACTCGAATTCGGGGGGTTTTCACTAAGGGACATCAATTATGCTTTCAAACTGACAACAACACACGACAAAACAGAATAAAATGACTGACATAAAAAAAAGGAAAACAAAAACACACAAATAAATACCCCCACACTTGAATTCAATAGTGTCCCCACTGTTGAAGCACTAGTAGAAGGGGGACTCATAGAGTTCATGGTTGAGGAGGTCGGTCCCGCAACATCATTTGCCGCATCCATTCATGCATTTCACCTATCATCCTTCCTTGGCGGATTTTCTCATTGCCTTGCCTCGTTTGTTCCTCTCCTTGCCTCGTCTGTTCGCTCCGGAGGTAACATACCTCATTCTCCATCCAATCCCACTCTTTCTGTGACAAGCTCCAAGAGCTGGAACCGGACTCCTGATGGGGAGAGACTCAATTAGTCGGTAAAGGGGCTTCTGCCGTCTGATCTCCTTCCTCATTAAAAAAATATGTACTTGTACCATCATTGAATTGGTCGTCGTCGTCCTGCATTATGTTCTCATACAACCAGTTATTCACATTTTGAATGCTAATAAAGTCAGGTGTAGGTAAAGCTAGGAGATGACTGTTTTGGCTTACCAAGGAGTAATAATTATCAAAGAATTGAATCATACCTTGGGCGGTGAGGGTGGCTAGGTCTATCTTTGTCTTACCTGCGACCGTGGGTTCCTCCATCAGGAGAGGACCGTGACCAAAGTGATTGGCGATCTGAGTTATCATCCCGCCGACACTTATTTCGCCTGAGGCTGCGTTCGCAACCCGCTTCAGATGGTCTGCTGCAAAGGCAGCTACATTTATCAGGTCTTGATTTTCCATGCCATACAATAAGTATAGTTCCCTCTGATTCGCCACTCCCGTGCTGTCACCCCTGCCAAAAAGTGTGTATGCCAGCCCTTTTTTCGCATACCTGAAACACGGGTTATGAATGCAAGAGGCTTTTGCCGCCTTCGCGACATAATCGGTTTTACCTGTAATGGCCTTCCAAAAGTCACCTGCACTGAAATTTCCCGGAGGTGCTCCGGGTCCAAAACTGGGGAGCTTCAGAATATCTCTCAATTCCGCTACCGTCAGACTGTGATCAGTATCAAACAGACGAAATTTCAGCGTATCATAGTATTCCTCCTCCGTACCTGTCCACCGATGCTTGAGCTGAAATTCTAAAGTACTCAGAAATTCAAGAGTTATGCGCTCATAAGACGACGCTTCGAATTGCATAACCTCAAGCATACCAAGAATGTGAAACATTCTATGTACTTCTATTCTCAGCCCTAAATTATCAAGCGTATGGTTGCAGATATACTTGGTTGGGATAATCTTACGCTTTACCATGTTTAAATACTTCCACTGGTGGGTCGGCTCTTCAAACAGTATGTTATGAGGATTCGCCATGCGGTGTGCTCTTTTTCTAGGGCGTAAAGTTTCGGCCACGGATTTACCGGTGTCTCTACGAGGCGGCATGCTTTATCCTACAAAACAAAAAAAAACACAGAAAATTTGAAGTTACCGTTAGAGAAAAACGTCACCGTAGAATCAACCACAACGATGAGGGGGAACGTTTTTCGTGAAGGGGAAAGATGCTTTTGATGAGTGGGTGTTGGTGAAATTGGAGCTTTTGTGGAGAGGAGGCTATGGAGTTTTAGGTTTGGATAAGGAGGAAGATTGTAGAAGATGAAAGAGATAAGGTAAATGAGACAAATGAGAGGGTGAAACTGATATAAGTGAGATGGGGCCCACACGGGAAAATGAATTTTGGCAACCACGCTTGCAACACGGGCCGTGTCACACAACACGGGCACCCGTGTTGCTCCTCCTGTAGCTTAATTAATGACTCTTTTTTTTCAAGACCTGGTATCTGTGACACGGGCCGTGTCCCACAACACGGGCACCCGTGTCACACCACTGAGTTGCCCTCAAAACTCATTTGCTCTTCCTTCTCCTGACACGGCCCGTGTTGTATAACAGGGCCACCCATGTCAGGCTTCTGATCCTCTAATTTTTTCACTTTTCGCCCAGTTTCCGACATCCTCCTTTCACTGATGAACTGTAAGCCAATACAACCTATAAAGAAAAGAAAAAGAATGAAAACATTAGTATAAAATGTGTGGGTTGCCTCCCATGAAGCACTTCGTTTTACGTTGCATGGCTCGACAGTCTTTCATCCTATCCTGTGAGATGAACGACTTCACTTTTATCCCTCTGCTGACCATCTTGGTAGGGTTTCAATCTCTGACCATTCACTTTAAAAGTGTCCCTGTTTGCCTGGTTTTTCAGTTCTATTGCTCCGTGAGGAAACACCTTATGTACAATAAACGGTCCCGACCATTTCAATTTAAGCTTTCCAGGAAAAAGTTTCAACCTGGAGTTGTATAAGAGCACTAACTGCCCTTCCCAAAATTCTTTCTTTTGAATTCTCCGATCATGCCATTTTTTTGTTCGTTCTTTGTAAAGTTTGGCATTTTCATAGGCTTGATTCTGAAACTCTTCCAACTCGTGTAACTGAAGAATTCTCGAACTTCCGGCTAGCGATAAATCCATGTTCAAGAACTTTGTCGCCCACAATGCCTTATGTTCTAGCTCTAATGGTAAATGGCAGGCTTTTCCGTAGACAAGCTGGTATGGTGACATGTCGATGGGTGTTTTAAATGATGTTTGGTATGCCCATAACGCATCATCCAACTTAGTTGACCAATCCTTCCGCGATGAACTTACAGTTTTTTCTAAAATTTGCTTGAGTTGCCGATTTGATACCTCCACCCGACCACTTGTTTGAGGATGATACGGAGTGGCTACCCGGTGCTTCACATTGTACTTCTGAAGGAGTCTCTCCATAAGGTGATTTAGGAAGTGAGTTCCTTCATCACTTATCAACGCTCTCGGGACTCCAAACCTTGCAAAAATGTTTTCTTTTAAAAAATTTACTACAACCTTTGCATCATTAGTCAGCAAAGCCACAGCTTTAACCCATTTAGATACATAGTCCAATGCGACCAAAATGTAGTTCTTTCCAAAGGATGGTGGAAACGGCCCCATGAAGCCTATGCCCCAAACATCAAACAATTCAACCTCCAGCATGAAATTTTGGGGCATTTGATTCCTTTTTGAAATATTCCCAGTTCTCTGGCATTTGTCGCATTCTTTCACCAACCCTTGAGCATCTTTAAAAATAGAGGACCAGTACAAACCCGATTGGAGGACTTTTGCTGCGGTTCTATCCCCGCTGAAATGTCATCCGTACTCTGAATTATGACATGCTTCGAGCACCTTCCTCTGCTCATCTTCAGGAACACATCTTCTGTCCAATCCATCCATCCCTCTTTTGTAAAGAAACGGGTCATCCCATAAGTAAAACCTGCAGTCATGAACAAACTTTTTTCTCTTTTTAGAATCAAAGTCGTCAGGTATAATACCCCCGACCAAATAATTTGCGTAATCGGAAAACCACGGAACACCATTAATAGCTAGGATGTGTTCATCAGCAAACTCATCCTTTATCGGGCGCTTGTCCTCGTTTTCTTCAATTGGTGACATTCGCGGGAGGTGATCAGCTACGGTGTTTTCACACCCTCTCTTAATCTCCACATCGAATTCTTGGAGAAGTAAGATCCATCTCAAGAGCCTGGGCTTTGATTCCTACTTAGCAAAAATATATTTTAAAGCAGCATGGTCAGTATAAACAATCACTTTGGAACCCAATAGATATTGCCTAAATTTTTCAAAGGCGTACACCACAGCTAACAACTCCTTCTCGGTAGTTGCGTAATTCATTTGTGCAGGGTTCAAAACATGACTAGCATAGTAAATAACATGCAACAACTTCTCTCTCCGCTGCCCCAACACAGCCCCCACAGCGATGTCGCTGGCATCACACATGATCTCAAACGGTAGAGACCAGTCGGGGGCAATTACAATCGGTGCTGAAACTAATTTGTTTTTCAGTTTTTCAAACGCATCAACACACTCCTTATTGAACACAAACGCTTTGTCCTTGACCAACAAGGACGTCAATGGTTTAGCTATCTTGGAGAAGTCTCTTATGAACCTACGGTAGAAACCCGCGTGGCCTAAGAAACTTCGAATACCTTTCTCGTTCACCGGTGGTGGTAACTTGGATATCACCTCCACTTTGGCTTGATCGACTTCGGTCCCCTTGTGAGAGATCTTGTGACCAAGGACAATGCCCTCTTGCACCATAAAATGGCATTTTTCCCAGTTTAGAATCAAGTTACTTTCCTGACATCTCTGCAAAACAAGTGAAAGGTTAGTTAAACAATTATCTAACGATGAGCCAAACACAGAAAAGTCATCCATGAAGACTTCCATGTGCTTTTCGAGCATATCAGCAAAAATAGACGTCATGCATCTTTGAAACGTCGCTGGTGCATTACACAGCCCGAATGGCATCCGTCTGTATGCAAAGACACCGTATGGGCAGGTGAAAGCCGTCTTCTCTTGATCCTCCGGTGCAACCGCAATTTGGTTGTACCCGGAGTATCCATCCAAAAAGCAATAGCAGTCATGCCCAGCCAATCTCTCTAACATCTGGTCAATGAATGGCAACGGAAAATGGTCTTTTCTTGTGGATAAATTTAACCTCCTGTAATCAATGCACACCCTCCAACCAGTGATCGTTCTAGTGGGAATCAGCTCATTCTTTTCATTAGTCACTACAATTGTACCTCCTTTCTTGGGGACCACATGAACAGGACTTACCCATGAACTGTCTGATATAGGGTAGATAAATCCCGCATCCAACAACTTCACAACTTCCTTACTACCTCCTTCATAACGGGGTTTAGTCTCCTTTGGGGCTGCACAACCGGTTTGTGATCTTCTTCCATAAGAATTTTGTGCATGCAAACTGTAGGACTTATACCCTTGAGGTCTTCAATTTCCCACCCCATAGCACCCTTAAATTTTGTTAGAACTCCAATCAACTTGTCCTCTTGGACACTTTTCAAACTAGAGCTATTGATCGCGGGACATTTTTCTTCAGTGTCGAGGAACACATATTTGAGATTCTCAGGAAGTTGTTTCAATTATGAACTTTTTGGCTTTTCTTCATCACCTTCCAACACTATAGGTTGCCTTAAGTCTTCCCAACGATGTGGTCGGAATCCTCTTTGAAAAGGTTGAATCTCCAACATCTCCACCACCTCAATGTCACTATCATCAACTTCTTTATCTTCCTTAAAAATTGACATGCTTAACACTCTCTCAAGAGGTAATTGGGTCACACTCTCCAAATGTTCATTCTCTATCACTTGCTCTAGTACTTGTATGTTCCTACTTGTGCAAAAATCCTCTTTATGCTTCATGGTATTCCTCACATTAATTTTTAACTCCTCGTCATAAACCTTCAAGGTAAGGGTACCACCTTCCATATCTATCATGACTCTCCCGGTTTCCAAGAATGGTCGGCCTAAAATCAAAGGGATTTCTTCATCTTCCGGCATTTCAAGGATCACAAAATCGACCGGAAACACAAACTTATCTACTTTCACTAGCACGTCTTGGACTACTCCGTAGGGTCGTTTAACCGAATGATCTGCAAATTAGAGAGTCATCCGAGTATCTTGAACTGCACCGATACCCAACTTTCTGTAGATGGACAAAGGCATAAGACTAATACTTGCCCCTAAATCGATTAAAGCTCTTTTGAATGCCATATCGCCAATAGTGCATGGAATAGTAACCGCTCTGTTGTCCTTCTTCTTCACCGGAATCTTCAAACCCTACAAAATAGCACTACAAGTTTCGGTTAGAATAATAGGTTCGGACTCACTGGTTTGTTTCTTAGCGATGATATCTTTCATGAATTTTGCATAAGTGGGAATTTGCTCAAGTGCTTCCAATAACGGAATATTCAGCTCTAACTTTTTAAATAATTCAAGGAACTTCTCAAAATTCTTCTCTTGCTGTCCCTTCTTTTTATTTCTTGATGGATAAGGTAGCTTGATCACCAGATTTGGTTCTACAACTTTTTCTTTAGTCACAGGTGCTGGTGTTACCACTTCTTCTTCAACAACATCATTTTCTTTTATTTCCAGTTCCACTTTAATCATATGATCATCTAGCTCAGCTTCATTTTCCTCCATTTCCTTGGATTTACCACTTCTTGTTACTACTGCCTTAACTTGGTGGTGATCTTTAGGATTTGGCATTGTAGCACTCGGAAGTGTACTCGGCGCTTGCGAACTCGCGAGTTGTTGAGCAATCTGACTCATCTGTACTTCAAGATTTTTAATGGATGCACCAGTATTCCTTAAATTGCTCCTTGTTTCCTCTTGAAATTGTGAGCTTTAGGCAGCCATCTTTTCAATGGCGACCTCCCAATCGGCTTTTCTAGGGGCTTGTTGTTGCGGTTGTTGGTATTGAGTTTGGTATGGTGGCTGCTGATATTGTTGTTGCTGAGGTTGATACGGTTGTTGGCCTTGAACAGGCTTCTGCACATTTCCTTGCTGATCTTTCCATGAGAAATTTGGATGATTTTTCCAACCGAGATTATATGTGTTGGCATAAGGATTGTTCTGCCTCAACATATTAATTTGTTCCATCTGCTCTTGAGTTGCCACACAATGCACGGTAAAGTGCGGTTCACCACATATTTCACAAGGTGGTGCTTGAACTGGTTCAACTTGGGCCACTGTCTGAGTTCCAATATTCATCTTCTTTAACCTTTTCTCTACCTCGGCGGTAATTTGGTCCTCCATTTTAACGACCTGCTCAGCCAGCTTCAAATCAATCTTACCCTCCGGTTGGTTCACAATGCGATCATACAACTCAAGATGTTCGTTGGTTGCAATTGCTTCTATGATCCTTTTGATACCAATGGCTGTTGAGAAGTTGGTTGAGCCACCAGCCGCAGTGTCAATAAGCTGTTTTGTTTTGAGTCGTAATCCATTCACAAAATTCTGCATCTGCTCGGTAGCGTCCATGTTATGAGTAGGACATGTCGTCAGACACCTCTTAAACCGCTTATATGCATCCCCTAAAGATTCCCCTTCTTTTTGTTTGAAGTTGAAAATGTCATATCTTTTTCGAATAAATACTGAAGCAGGGAAATACTCGTTAAGGAACGCAGTTTCCATCTCTTGCCAGGTTGTAATACTCCCAGCTGGAAGTGAGTAGAACCATTCTTCCGCATCATCAGTCAGTGTGAACGGAAACATAACCAGTCTCTTGGCTTCTTAGGAATGGCCTTCTATCTTCAAAGATGTGGTAGTCGTTAGGAATCTCTGTAGATGCTTGTTTGCATCATCATTGATTCTTCCTGCGAAAGGCTTGCTCTCCAACTGGCGAATAGTGGAAGGATGTAGCTGAAAGTGTGCCACATTCACCGGTTGATTCACGATGGTCATCCGGTTTGGTTGAGCATTGGCCCCTCCATAGTCTCCCAAAAGTCTTTCAGGCTGAGGTGGATTCCCATCCATTTGAACAGTTTCAGGTGTTGTCTCTCTCTCTCTGCTTCTAAGTCACTGTGCACAGATATAACTTCTTCTATTTCTAGCAACAGAACGCCGGAGCCTGAACTTGACCCTGCCAGTCTTTCAACTCTAGCTTTTCTCAGTCTCTCGTGCAATGCTCGCTCTGGTTCTATAAGGGAAAAAGTGTTCAAATGGCTGGGAATCCTAAAAACAACATTAATTTGACAGTCCCCGGTAACGACGCCAAAAACTTGATCGGAAAAATAGCAAGTGTACTATTTTCATCGATGTAGTAATAAGGGAAAAAGTCCCAAGTATCGATCTCGAGGACTGCGTAGTAATTAACAGTAGTTTTAGTATTCAAAGGAACAAAAATGCCTTGGGGTTGTTTGGTATCAGGATATAAAAGCTAGTAAATAATGACTTTTAGATATATTTAAGAACAATGCTAGGGAAGTGGATAAATTGCGAGTAAAGACCATAAAGAATTATTATGAGATAATTGTTTCCCACCTTAATCAGTCAAATTTCAAAATCAGTTTTCCTTAATTCCTTAATGAAAAACCTTTTGATGAATTTCATGCACACTAATTCCTCAGTTGCCCATGAAAAGTATCAAGCAATAGTTCTGACATAAAACACGTGCTACGGGATATCCCTATTCCTAGGCAATATCTACCGTAATGTTATTTTGCAAAAGCATTAGGTTGACTTTCCAGACCAAAACCTAACTGTAAATCAAACTCTATTTCCAATACGAATAAGCATAAAGATCGTTGCAAAATAAAAGGTATAAGGTGAATAACATAAATCTCATAGAATAATCCCAACAAAGGTCAATACATCGCAATTTAGGACCACCCCCTAACAAATGGGGGTTTAGCCACTCATGTTCTTGATCAAAACAAATGCACTTAAAAATAAAAGGGAAAAGATCATTACAATAGAAATTGGTTCACTTGGATCATCAATTGCTTCCGCTTTTGATCGATCCTTCGTTCTCTAGAAATCTCCTTCTTCAGTGTACAAATTTGATCCCAATCCAAAAGTAAAAAAGTCTTAGCCAAAATGCCGCTAATATATCTAAATTCAAATTACATCACACAATGTCTAAAATGCCCTTCGAAATAGCTCAGATAGCACAAAACAGGAAAAAATGACAAATTCACTATCAGTGACCCTGACACGGGCCATGTCATGGGACACGGGTGGCCGTGTCATGGGACACGAGTGGCCGTGTCAGGCTGCTGCTCAAGGGCGTGGCTTTTCTTCTTCAGGGGCTGCAACACGGGCCGTGTTGTGTGACACGGGCACCCGTGTTTCTCTTCTGTTCTCCTATTTTCTCTTCTCATCTTGGTCGTGTCCTCCATCTGTGTCCCACCTGACACGGGTCGTATTGTGCAACACGGGCACCTGTGTCAGGCCTCTGATTTCCACTTTTTCGGCTTTTCTTCGTCTTCGAAACGGCATGGATATCGAGTCACCACTTCCTGCCAACAACACACAAAAAACAACCAAATCAAACGCACCAGCGACAAAAGTGATACAAACCTCAAAATAAGACTCACACAAAGACGACTGAAAATAACTATGACAACATAAACAAAAGATTCGAAAACGAATAAAAACAATGCAAAACAACGACAAACACAGTTTGAAAACACAACTAAAACCCACTGATCAAACTCCCATGGTTAACATCTTAATACTAGATTTAGGTCACGAAGCCCAAAATCCCTTTTTCTCACAATCGACCCTAAAATTCCTTAAACCCTTAAATCGACCTTAAATACGTTGAATTTACACATTGAAAATCATGAAGGCAATACTCCCCATACCTTAATTGTCGATCAAAACCTTCTCAAATATTTTCGGGAAGGCAATACTCCCCATACCTTAATTGTCGATCAAAACCTTCTCAAGGAAATACTCCCCATACCTTAATTGTCGATCAAAACCTTCTCAAATATTTTCGGGAATCCTCTGAAGCTTTTGCCTCCAATCTTCCTTCTCAGAGCTCTGGCCTCAATTCTCCACACGGTTTAACAAATGAATCCTAATTCCATCACAATTTTCTTTTTGTTAAACCTAGACTTGAGCCTCACAATTAGGTTTTTCCCATATTATACTCACTAACTCCTCTTAATTGTCCAATTTGCCCTTATTTCACTTATATTTATTTTAATTAATAATAATATTAATATATTCATATTATATATTATTATTCAAAATAAATAACTCAAATTCCATTATTTCCCAATATTCCACAAAACCACCGAAAATCACCAAAACGCGAATATTCTCATTAAAATAAATTAAATTAAATATTCCCATAATATTTGGGGTGTTACATATACTGTTGTCGAAGCTGTTTCACCCTAAAATCTCTTTGGCATATCTTTAGCTTTCAACATCCTCGTACTCATGTTCAATATACTTTGATTCTTCCTCTCAACTATGCCATTATGTTGAGGTGTATAGGATGCAATGACCTCAAGCTTTATACCTTCCTCACTGCAAAATCTAGCAAATTCTTGAGAGGTGTATTCACCACCACCATCAGTTTCAATTTCTTCAACTTCCATCCACTTTGCCTTTGGACATGAAATTTAAACTTCTTGAAATTTGAAGGTTAGGAAGTAGTAGTTACCTCCATTTGACCTCACTTCAAATGGTCCATACACATCACAGTGAACTAACTCTAGCTTTATCTTCGACCTCATTGGCAGGTCATGCTTGAATGCTTTCCTATCCTACTTTACTTTGCAACATTTCTCACAGATTTGAATTGATTCTTTCACCTGAGGTAAGCCATACACCATCTTCTTCTAGTAAAGCATACCTAAATTTTTGAAGTATAGATGTTCGCACATGTGATATCACCGTCAGTTCTTCTCTTCTTCTGCAGTCGAAGCAAGAAACTTGTGATTAACTAGGTTGATCTCTACTTTAAAGGTCTTGTTGTCTACCAATGGTTCCTTCAGAATCATCCTTCTATTATTATGATACACCTTCATGTGATTCTTTTCTATCTTCATGTTGTACCATTTTGCAAGTAATTGACCTACACTTATCAAGTTACTTGTCATCGAAGGTACATACAACACATCGGTAATGCTAGCTTTTTTACCATATTTTTTGACAACAGAGATGTCTCCATTTCCACTTGATGTGATGTGCTTGTCATCTACAAACTTTATCACTTTCTCAACTGATTCATCTAGCTTGGTGAACCAGACTTTATTACCAGCCACGTGGTTACTGCATCTTGAATCCAGGTACCGCGTGTTAGTTTGCGCAGTGTTCGATTAAGTATTGGTCATGAGTAACACATCCTTAGAATCACTATCTTCAGCATGTGCATGATGCACTATCTTTCGCTCGCGCTTCCTTCTTTTTTCAACAGTCTCGAGCATAGTGGTCAAATTCTTGACAGTTGTAGCACTGCACCTCCTTCATGTCAATTTTCTTCCTAGAATACTTGTTGATCATGCCTTTCTTGATCGAATGAGAGTGATTCTTTGATTTCTTGCTTTACTTCTCATCATTAGCAAGATTTTTTCTCTTCTCTTTCTCATATTTCTTGATGAATCTTGCTTGTAGTGTCTGTTCAGCCACATTCTCCCTTTCTAAGTTCCTCTGCTTCAGCCTCTAATGAAGCTTGAAGTTCTTCTAACTTCATCTCAACTAGGTTCTTGGACTCTTCAATTGACACTATAATATAATCAAACTTCACAGTCAGAGATCTCAACAGTTTCTCAATCTTCTGCAAATCGTTGATTGATTCACCACATGACTTCATTTGGTTCGTTAACAACACCACATGTGAAAGGTATTCTAAGACTGATTCATCTTCTTTCATCTGACATCTCGAATTGTTTTTTCAACGTCTACAACTTCACTCTTTTTAGTTTTTCATCTCCGTTGTAAAAGTTCTTTAGCTTGTCTCAGGCTCCTTTTGTCATTTCTTCTTAAATAATCTTCTCAAACATGTTAGGGTCCACACATTGGAGAATCAAAAATAGATTTTTCCATCTTTCTTTCTTCGTTCTTTGACGCAGCTTGTTGAACATCATATGTATTCACTTCTAATGTCGGTACTCCATCGTTCACGATTTCAGCCACATCTTAAAATCTGAAGATGACATTCGTCTGCACAACTCACAGTTCGTAGTTCTCCCCTTTAAAAACCGGCAGATTTGCTTAAAATTGTGTTGATGTTATGTTTCCATTTACCATTACAGATTCTCTCTGAATCCGACATCGGGCTCCTTGATACCAATTTGTTGGAACAAAAAGGTTTTCAAGAGAGATGGGAGAAGAAGAAGAGAGAAAAGAGAGAAAATTGAATTGTATAAGAGAAATATTATTTAGTGAGTTGTTGTGATTTTCATCATTCATCATTATATATGCAACTAAAACTCATGCCAAAAACATACAAAATACAACATATAAAGCTTACAAGTTACATTTCAATATAACAACTATATGTTGTGTTCGACTTTGTCAAATACAGCTGACTCCTACACCTCGACTAATTACTTCGACATAGTCAAATACTAGCTTTTGAGATAACATCAAATTTCAAATTCTAACTCATCAAGATAGGTTATTACCTCACTTCCCTATGAAATTATATGCGTTCTAATTGATATACATAATCAAGAAGAGTTTGGATTTGAATTTGAAACAGTTTATTTTAGTATATCTGTCTCCTGGCATACACGCTTTTCAAATTATTTGGGGCAAGTTTATGAAATAGTGCATGACATGTCCATAAATTATCTTTAGCTTATTCTATAGCATATCTAAAATAGTTTATGAAAATATCTTATTACTTATATAAAAATGATTTAGCTAAATTCTCATTTTGATTATAAAAATAGTTTATATAACATACACACTTAAGTAATTTATCCAAATGCACCATTTATACAATAAACACTTAGGTTGTTTCTTTCTCCCAATGATGCCAAAAATTCCTCAGGAGTGTCTGCCTTGACAAAAGAGTGGAGACAGACTTTTTTTACTTTTTTGTGGCTGCTGTCTTCCTTTCTCGTTGACAACTTTGTCAACTGACTCATCTGTTGTTACACCCTTGTTTATGTTGTGGTTATTGGCTATTACCTTATTATTCTTAGAGACTGTAGATTGAGATGGCGTACGGTGCTCATTCATCTTCAGATGCCTAGCATGGTCTTTAGAACTTTTCCTGGCACTGACAATTTGCTTCCTATCAATATCATTTATCAACTGTTCTCTATTACTGCATTTATTTGTTGGCATAGAGTTCTTTTTAGATAGATCAACCTGTTGGCCCAACTTAACTGGCTTTTGGTGCTCTTCATCAGTTTCCTTGTACTTAGACAATCCTTTTTTCTGCTCTGCAATGCGTGTATTCTCAGCCAATTTCTTTTTTTTGAGTTTTTCTGGCCTATGCTCTAAATTCGGTGTTGATAAAACCTTTCTCTTTTCTTTCTTTGCCACCATTTGCCCAAAGCCCTTGGTGCCCTCAGTCTTAAGGTGACATTTTTCCACCTCAGACCCATCCCCTTCTCCAACGATTCCACTCCGCATAGTTTCAAGAACAATTTTGCCCAAAACAAATCTAGTCTCTGAAATATGACCGCTCCCAAGCATGTCATAATTTATCTTTGCACTTTTTCTTTCACTCTTGTAAAATTTAATATCATCAATCAGGACATCGAAAATTTTAGAGACGGCTTTCCCTGTTTTTCTTGATACAATTACCTGAAAGCCACCAGGTTTTCAGTTGAATTGGAACCTTATGAATAACCACAAAGTAACACAGTAAATGATTTAGAGATGGGTAAAAGATTAATTAACTGAACATAAAGGAAAAAGTTTATAATCAGGTAGTATTTGATTATGGGGAGGAAAGGGCAATATCCAAGCATAAATAGGAAAAATTATCTACTCGCTCATTCCAATTTCCAATCAGCCACCTGGTAGTCCTACTGACTCTCGATAGCTGTTAACCTAGTGAGTTAATTGCATACTTGCAACAATGGAATTTTTAAGTTTTGTTTATGTTGAGCCAAGTTAGTTAAAACTCAAATTCATTCACTTCTTTTGCATTCGGTCTCGTGTTGGGATGTTACACGTGTCTGTGGAGGCAATTGTTATAATTTTGAGATGAATGTTGTGTGCTACAAGGCCTTATTATTCAGCTATTTCCCTTGAAGTCACGATTCTATGCGAGTCTATATGAGTCTACGTTAGTTCACATAGAAATGATTATGTAAATGAGTTAACTTGATTTTGATACCTAGTTGTAAACTCACACAATTTGCGAGTTTGACAACTAGGGTTATATGAAACCAACTTGATTCCAAAGTTTTCATTTTTGGCCATTGATATTAGCAATTGCTGTTTGCTCATCGCCATGCCTTGTCATATAGAGTTCTGTATAAAATATTGGTTGCTTCAGTTCAGACTGAATATAAACCAACTGATCATTTTATGCCAGAATCAAAACTGAATCACAAGTGACAAGAACACATGAAATTGATTCACAAGTTGACAAATAAAGATTGATCTGAAATGAGTTGACATGTCTCAAGCTCTGATTTATGATAGAATCATAATTTGTATATTACTACAGTGCATTTTTACCAGGTTATATATGATTGAGAGCAAGGCAGCTATCTGACAACTACAATTATAACTGACTGTAAACTTTTTCAAAAAAAACAAAAAACTTACTGTAGAAATAGCGTGCTATGGGGCACATAAGCTGGAATATTAATGAATTGTCTTCAGTAAATTAAACCTCTCTATTTAGTATTCAATATTCATTGGAGTATAATTTTCTTTGTTATCTTTATACATGACAGTAGAGTTACATTATTTTCAAAGCTCAAACTCTTGATAGTTACCAACATCTAACCAGAAACAAGTATCACACAACCCTAACTGTGGCATGTTTGAAGAATAACCCTATCAATTAGGACACAACTTAATCATGTTGCAACTGTTGTGCAGTCAATCAGCCATACTATTCAAATCTTAGCTAAATAAATATATACCAAAACAGATTTACTTACCACATGAGGGCGTGGGACAGATGGATATCTAGACAGAGATTGAGAAAATCTGTTAATATTAACCAGCGCATGAATGGAGTCAATCACCAAAGATGCCAATTTAGTGACTGTTTCTGCAATTTCTTCATCTGATTTGTCTGCACTGGACCTCTTTATTTCCGGTGCAAAATTAACATACATTTTTGCATGTTCTTTAGCAAACTTAATGCCTTCTTGCCACTCTCCATGATATAGAACAGATGCGAGTGCCCAGACCACAAGAGCATCTTGAGGGTTATTTACTAATGCCAGGTGAAATGCTAGCAATCCAATCCTGCATCACATAAAATCATAGAATGATGTTTCAAACACTGAGGGAGTACAAATTCAAAAACAACGAATCTGGGCCTTTTATTTGACCAGGGAAAAGAGCATACAATACAATACAACCATGAAACACCAAAACTCTTGAACTTTCACTTTGTTCCAATTAACCCTTAAAGTTCAACAATTGTTACACTAGACCCTTTTGTTCATTGTTAGTAATTTGACTCCAAGTTAAAGAAATGGTCTATTATCACTGTTAAGAGTCCCAGATTGGAAATATATGGCATGAACATGTGTTTATAAGTGAGGGTAATCCTCACTCTACCAACCGGTTTTGTAGGGTTGAGTTAGGCCCAACCACATTTCTTAACATGGTATCAAGGGCCTCGTTTAAGATCCGGTGACCCACCTTCTATGGTTTCCGCTATCGGGCCGCCCACCATTTATTTCCACGCTTCAGTTGTCTAGTCCTGAGCGTGAGGGGGTGTGTTAAGAGTCTCACATCGGACAATATATGGCATGAACATGTGTTTATAAGCGGGGGTAATTCTCACTCTACCAACCGGTTTTGTAGGGTTGAGTTAGGCCCAACCATATTTCTTAACAATCACATTAATAAGGGTATACGAATTAATTGGGACAAAGTGAATGTTAAGGTGTTTATATGCAACAGACAGTTTAGAGTAGTTGTCCGCTCATTTCCAAATGAATGAGAATATAAACTTCTGACTAAAAATATGCTATCAATGAGTATCTGTTTTGGTAATCCTTGTTGGAAACTCTAGCCACCTTTATTGTAAACAACTTGAGCTTCCTTCATTCAGCATCCAACGCCACCATCGTGTTGGACATGAGTTCAAATCCTACCATCGACATTAGGATCTCATTGGTGGGCTGTCGATGTTAGGATCTCGTTGGTGGGTAATGCGTAAGTATTTTTGTAGACACACTTTGAGCTTTGAGGCCCTAATAGTAATGAGCCTCTTGAACCCAATTCATCTGAACTTTTATAATTATAAAAATAAAAATCACTCACCATAGGATACAATCAGAAGGTCGGTCACATCCAACCAAATTATCCAGATGGAAAAATAATTTCTGCACAAAAGACAACCATAAGAAGAAACCAGAAAAGTTTGATTAGTTTACTTATTAATTGTTATAGTTGTGACTAAAGCAATCCATGTTTGAGTTGGTGGAAAATAGAAATGAAAAGTCAGAAAAAAGATATTTTGACACATTGAAGTCCTCATACATTGTCATTTTTATATTTTCGTTTAAACTTTTTATGTCCAACAACATGCCAACCTTCCTCCAATTCATACAAGCATAGCCTAAAAGTATGCAAGAAACTCGTCGTATACATTTCTTAATGTTAGATCAATGCAATATAACATCATTTAACCTACTGTCCAATTTATCTTTAGCTTTATCAGAAAAGTAGTAACAAACTAACAATCTTTTACCATCTCCTTGTAGTTTGGAGTTTATAAGTGGAATTTCAGTTACATATGTGGGAAAAAATAGAATTACTTTTGGTCAAAAAAAGAAAGAAAATAGGATTGCTGAATGAAGTTCACTGATCAAATAATTATATTTTGAGTAACAGTCAACAGCCAATTCATTATTTTTTGCAATATTTTCTTAAGACAGTCAACAGTTTGCTATATAATGCAGTGGTTTAATGTAGTTGTAGTCGTGTCACTTTAATGACCGCTAAATTCTTCGGAAAAAAGTTATATAAGGGTTATTTTACATATTCCCTTTTTTTGATATAAAGATTAAACATTGACCTTCAATGCTTTGTTACTTTCAGCCTTAACTTACCTGATTTTTTTTTACTTTTTTGGTATTTCCTGCAATATTTTGCTTAAGACTATGACTTTTTATAGTTATTTACAAACATTTCATGAATTTTGAGTATCATTTTAATTTTTATAGTTATTATTTTAGTATGCATAACAAAAAGTTATAGTGATTATCCTGTTTTGCTAAACACTGCTAAGCATTCAAATAGTGATCTAGTTAACAGTGAACTATCAACTTTTAGTAGCACATCGTCATTCAAAAAGTAAAAAACTTTTAGTAGCACATTCCTCTAGCTTCTGATGACTTTAGCATTTGCATAATTGCATTCATTGAATCAAATAACATCATATAAAGTTCATTGTACAATTATTTTGCCAATCTAACTCACCATCAACATATTGGAAGCCTGACCATCTTCTTTAGTAGCCTGTTCATCGAGATATGCTGCCTATAATAAACTAATGAGTAAATTTTGAATGTGGATGAGAAAAGAAGCATATTATTTTAAATAAGAAGACTGAAATTTCAGCAATCAAATCCACTTACATGCACCGGAAGCCAAAATTGTAGCAATTTGAATTTCCAGAGTAGGCAAAGAGATGACTCGGAAGCTCCATAAGACAACATATAGTTTAACTCAATCATCATTCTATCCTAAAATATATAAAGAACAGACGAGATGAGTAACCAATTTGACATTCAAAAAGAAAATGGCATGGGCATGTTGTAAATAAACAGCTTTACCCTTTCTGATTGTCAATGGCAAGTATAGTATACTGAAGTGCAAATTAAAAATAAATAAATAAATAAATAAATAAATAAATAAATATATATATATATATATATATATATATATATATATATATATATATATATATATATATATATATATATATATATATATATATATATATATATATATATATATATATATATATATATATAAAATAAAAAATAAAAAAGCATTTCTACACAGCACTTGGACAACAAATACAAGGAGAATCAATACCAGTAAAATTTAAAGATAATAGAAATTTTCTTGTGCCAATTCAGGCAGCATATCATCATAAATTCCAAATGATGTACCTTGTTCAGATCCTTAACTAGGGAAGAACATGTCCAGATTGCAGCCTCAGTCTCCCTGGATAATGATAAACCTAGGCGAGCTGCAATTCTAAATCCACGCAAAATTCTCCCTGTAGAGAGATTTCAAAAGCAACTTCGTTTTCATTGTGCATGCTTATCAATATGGTCAAAGCTCCTAATTCAAAATGCTGATTAGAGTATGATACTACCTACCAGGGTCATCTTTAAAGGACACCTGAGCAGGGATCACGGTTTCAAGCTGCATCCATATGACAAAGCATAACATATATCAGCATACTTTCAATCTTGAAGGCAAAAAATTCTTTGACAAATCAAAAAAAGAATTACCTTTAAGGACCTCAAATCAGCAATTCCATTGGCATAATCATAAATTTTATTTGCAAAGGGATCATAAAATAAACTGCTTTCGGAATCAGAAATGGATTAACATGACAGACAGGGATAAAGTAAACCTCAA
Source organism: Lathyrus sativus (assembly GCA_963859935.3). Lineage (NCBI taxonomy): Eukaryota > Viridiplantae > Streptophyta > Magnoliopsida > Fabales > Fabaceae > Lathyrus > Lathyrus sativus. The sequence continues at coordinate 538,974,602 of OZ012736.1, forward strand.
AGATAAAAACTGATACTTTAGATGTGGGGGAGACAAAAGCTTAATACCTATTAATTGTGAAGTCCCTTCGCAAGGTACTTTTGCAGAAATATCGGTCTTCTTTATTACTGCATTTGGGCAGCATAGAGTGTAAGACTTTTTCCATCCCTTTGGAAGTTTTTGATTCTGTCTCAAAACTTGTTACCTGATCCAATATAAACTTATTTAGTTATTGAAATTAAATTTAACCAAAGAAAAGCACATATCACACATATAATTTGTAGTTTAAAAGGATAGAGATAATCTTGTATAACTTCTCATGAACAAACCTCTATTATCGAACCTTTTATATGAACCAGGCATACTGGAAAACGCCGTCCAACAACATCAGCACGACGAGCTGAACGACGAAATTGCCTCCTTGCCTGTCAGATATATTATAGAAGAAAAAAGGTGCTTTAAAACTCACTAAAAATGAATAATGTGCATCTAATATATTTGATAAGTCGAATGGTTGTCAAAAAAAAACCTCCATAAGCTGTGCTGTGGTGACCACGTCAAAATCTTTTGGAGTTCTATTCAGTAATAGATCTCTCACACACCCTCCTACTAAGTAGGACTTATACCCTGCAACTCACAAAAGGTAAAAGAATCATGTTATCCAAAAAGAAAATTGGAGTATTAACAAACAGAGAAATGGAATGATATTTTATACCATAATTTTAAAAAAATTTAAAAATAAACATTCAAAATATAAACATAAAATAATTCCAAGAGCAGCTGAAAGTGCTATTTTATTTCCCTGGATCAACTAAGATCAACCAAGGATAATAAACTGGTTACAGAGGCTAAAACTATATCTATTTATTACAGAATCAGGGTACAAAGAAATAAACTTGCAAGGAAACCAATGCCCGTCTTTATCATGAACTGGAAACAGAAGGAGGAGGAGGAGAACGGTGATATCATACAAGCCTGCACATGAATTCCCTTGACTGAGAATGTGGGGAATAAGAAGAGTTTTACCTTTGTCCTGAAGAAGTTTCAGAACATACTGAGTAGGCCGTGAAATCATAGAACTGGTAATACCAAGCTCCCTTGCATCGAAAGTCTTCCCTTTTGAAATGTCAATGCGGCCTGTCAAACAACCCAAAAGTTCAATCAAATTTCATAGCCACTTCAGAGATAAAGGTTACATTACACATGTGCTTATGTACATTATGCTTGATAACAGTCAAATTAACTCAATAAGAATTGTGAGATATAAATTAAACGCAACTGTAACAAAGCATAAAATGCAGAAGCAAATGTACCTCGACCAATGGAGTAACCGGATTCTGTTTCTGAAGAAGAATGATCTTGCATTGGTCCTTTAGGTGAAGAGGAGCAGAAAAGCTGTAAAGAATAATTCAAGGGCGGTTGAAATATGAGTTTAGAAAGAGATATAGATATCCACAAGGTGTTCGATAAATTGCGTGACCCAAAATAAGAAGATAATAAAGTAGTGTTAGTGTACACGTGAGTTATTGATGAGGGTTTTCAAACGATTAAGCACTCCGCGCTTGTTATTGTTGTTGGTTCTGAGCATTGTTGAAGCAATAAATTAAATGAAACCACTCCAGCGTTAATTAGGGATAGCTTTGATCATTTCGAGCGCAAGGTTAATTTTTATACAGATATGTTTAACAACTTTACAAATCACATTCAGACCTATGAAGTATTTTAGGTCAATCCTCTTGAGAAGCACGTATAAAGTATTATAAAAAATATTGACACAAATCACATAAAGACCTAAAAAGTATTTTAGGTCAATCTCCTTAATATATAAAATATTATCAAAATTATTGACAAATAAATTGAAGCAAATGGTGGACAATGTAATGTAAAAAAAAAAATGAGAGTGTTGTTATTTAAAGAGAAGGCAAATGATTAAGTGGAATGAAAATATTTGAATTTTGTGATGGAGAAAATGGGATTCACCGATAAATGGAAGGATGGATTTTATAATGCATCCATACTACCAGTATATTAATATTAGTTAATGAAAATTCGATTAAAGAATTTAGAGTAGAAAGAGGTTTGAGGCAAAAAGATCCGTTATTGTCTTTTCTTTTTTGATAGCAGAAGGATTTAATTTAATGATGTCAAGAGATGTTCAATTGAATATATTTTAGGGATATGAATTCTAGAGAGGAGGTGTGAGTGTTTCTCGTCTCTAATTGTGGAAAAGAAGTGTTGAAAAATGTGAGAAACATCAAAGCGACTGTGCATTTATTTGAAGTGATATTGAATATGAAGGTAAACTTTCAAAAAAGCCTCTTAGCGGGGATCAATATTTTGCAACATTGGTTGGAAAAAGCATTGCAAGTGTTAAACTGGAAAATTGGAGTTTTACCTTTTAAATACCTAGGTATTATTATCGGAGATAATCATATAAGAAATGAATTTTGAAAATATGTGATTGAAGCAGTGGCGAGTAGATTGTCTAAATGGAATAATATACACATGTCAATTGGTGGACAAATCGTACTTATAAAGTTTGTTATTTATGTTTTACCTGTCTATTTTTCTTCTTTCTTCAAAGCAACGAACATGTAATCTTTAATCTTGAATTCCTCTTACAAAAATTGTGGGGTGGGGAAGTGGAGAATAAGAAAATATATTGGGTTCATTAGAACAAGGTGTGCAATGAGAAAGACGGGGGTGGTCTAGCCATAAAAAATTTAAAGGCGTTCAACATTGCATTATTAGAAAAATGGGTTTGGTAAATACGTACCGAGAATCAAAGTTTATGGGTTAAGGTCTTACTAAGTAAATATTATGAAATAAATGGTAGAGTGAATAGAGATGACAGACAGGGATCGAAATGGTGGCGGGATAAAAAAAATATAGATAATGGGGTTTGGGACTTAAAATTGTACTGGTTTTTTGAAAATTTATGCAGGAAAATAGGAAACAGAGTCAGAACACAATTCTAGAAAGACCTTTAGACAGAGGGGTCAAAATTTGAAGAATAATTACATTGATTTGTTTGATTTATTAGTGAATAAAGAGGCTTTATTCAGTGAAGTGGTGTGGAGAAATATAGAGGGGGAGAGTTGTAACGTCATGTGGAAAAGAAGTCTTAACGAGGAAGAAAGAAAAATGGAGGATGAAATTAAAGAAAAAACACAACCAATAATATTGAGTGAAGAATCGGAAGACATGTAGATTTGGTGTAAAAAACATATTCAGTAAAGAAAGCTTATAATTTAATTTTAAAGGACAGTGTTAGATAAGGGATGAAGAAGTATGCAGCTGCATTGAGAAAATTGATTAGCATAAAGTATCTACATTAGTATGGAGAATGTGGCAAGAAAAAAATCCAACTAAAGTCAATTTTGCCAACATATGGGTTTTAAATTAATCTTAAATCTCCCCATGTGTTCTGGACTGGGCCAGACCTGCCTATCCGTCGGGCAGGCCTAGCCCAACGCTATTTGGTAAAGGCCCAACAAGTCCCAAATCACCCAGTGTCGGGCACAGTTTTGACAGGCTGGGCAGACATTTCCTCCTGTCAGGCAGAACAAAACGCCTTCCACACGTTCTCCACGTGCTCCCTCCGCGAGAAGACGTCATCATCCATCTACCCACCTCCGAAAGAGCTGGTCAGCCCACCTTCCAGAGATCACGGGACGGTTGAACTAGGACGAAGACCACGTACTGGTCTTCACTGCGCCATGTAAGCCCTAGTAGTCACCTAGGATGGGCCTGGAAATCCAGTCCAACGCAAGTGACTGTTGGCCCTGCGCTAGGGTTTCTTTATAAATACCTTCTTTCACTAAAGGGTCAGGTATTCAACTCTCTACACCTCACTTATGTATTTTCTCCCACTCTCGTCCCCTACTTACTTTGATATCGGAGTGTCTTGTAGGTACACCCCTCTCCTCTTCCCTACTCCATTGAGCAGCTCTCAGACTAGTGACACGTGGCGGTCAGCAATCTCTTCTAATCAAGTAAGATCAGTGGCACCGTTTGTGGAATCATAAGCTTCCCCGTTCCTCCGAGCAGAAGAACGAAAGCTTCTGACTTCAACTTTTGAGATCATGACTAGCCCACGTCACGATGATGTTGTCCACAATTCCGCCTTCGCTCAAATCAACAACGGCGACGACCAGGCGGGGCCATCCCGCGCCCGAGAGGGCGACGCCAAAGATGGCTAGAATTCCTCTCCTTCATCCGAGGAAGCGGCACATTGCGTCGAACCTCGAGCAAGGAGCCCAACTGTTTTCCAGCCTATTCCTACGCCAGCTGGAGCAGGCCCAACGATGACTGCTCTCTTCGCAGCCATCAACCAAACCAATATGATGTTATTCCAGGAGAATGAACGCATTGGCCTGTTGGAGCAAGATACCTCGTCTTGCTCTCCCCCGCAAAGGAATCAACGCGAAGACTCCCGAAGCCCCTCCCCTCATCCACGAGGGCGCCGACCACAACTGGAGAGGCCCAAACCTGCGGCCTCCAAGAAACGTGTATGTTCACCTCTCCGAAAAGAGAGGCGTTCCCCGGTCCCAATAGTGAACAGGCCGGAAGCCTGGGCAAAAGGTCGAGGGGACGTAATCAACCCCCTTGGCACGATCCTTCGCCATCGCACTCCCCCGTCCGCAGTGATGGGGACGACTACAGGACCCCTCTGACGCGGGAAATCATGGCGACCCCCATTCCCCATGGGATGGAGAAGTCACTCGTACTCTCCATATACGACGGTACCTCGGACCCAGGCGACCACCTGGAAGACATCGAGGCCATGCTCGACTATAGGAACGTCCGAGGAGCCATCAAGTGCAGACTCTTCCCGACGATGGTAAGGAAGGGAGCCATGGCGTGAGACAAAATCCTGGAGCCTGAATTCGTCACGTCGTGGAGGATCCTAAAGGATTTCTTCTCGCAATATTTCACGGTGCCCCGACGACATCTGAAGACGGAGGCCGACCTAGGCACGATCATCCAGGCCCCAGACGAGCCTCCCAGAAACTAAATTGAGAGGTTCACGAGGGAGGCAGTTCAGGTGACGACTTTAGACGACATAAAGTGTTACCTCATGGAACAAGGTCTACGTCGCGGCTCCAAATTCTACGAGGCCATGGCGATCCATCGACCAACCACCCTGTAAGACTTCCTCGAGAAAGCCCACCACTATATCCGGTACGAGGAAACTGAGGCTGCTAATTCTGCCAAGGAATCCCGTAACCACGAAACCCCCCGCGGGTCCCGAGAGGAAGAAACATCAGCCCCCCGGCATGGGGGATACCGACGACGGGACGATCGTCCCCGAAAGCCCAGAGAGTAGAGAGGCCTTGCGGGCCACTTCACCGAATACACAGCTCTAGTCGCTTCCCGTAAGCGTATACTGGCTGAATGCGCCAACTCGGAGTTTGTCCGGGGAGGTGTCTGTAACAACCCAAGTTTTAATAACTGATTAATTGTACTAGTTAGTTGGTTTGTAAGGTTTAAGTGAATTATTGGATTTAACTAATTTATTCTATTTGGTAGAATCATGAGGGTTTATCAGATGTTTTCTAACTAATGTCAAGATGAGATATTTTATGAGAAAATGAATTGACAAATATTTTAAGAGAAGAAATATATTGGAGAGAAATAGGAGGGCAGGACATATATATATAGGGGAAGAGGAACGGCAATGAAAGATAGAAAACATGAAAGGAAAGTGGATGAAGAAGAGAAAGTAGAAGGAAAAAGAAGGAAAAGCTTGAAAAAGCTCAAGAACGACTTCTAGCTTCCGATTAATCGAGGTAAGGGTGTCAAATCTTACTATCTTAATCAATATGTATGATTATGTATGTGTGTGTTTGGATTTGTTAGGGGTTTCCTACATTTTTCCATTTTAGGTCGGAAGTGGATTTAATCGGTAGAAACTGAGTTTTATCGGTTAGAATTTGGAATAGGCGGTGTAGTATAGTCGGGTGATGAGTGGGCTGCGCTACTGGAACTGATTTGGATTAAATCGGTTGGTTTTGTGGGGTTTGGGCTTTTAAACAGCCATGGAAGTTCTAATCTCGCAGGTTCGCCAGGCGAAGCCCAGCGAACGGTAGCGAATCAAGTCAGAACCAAACACCATGTCTTAGTTGGCAAGTTCTCCAGGCGAATGAGTGTGGCGAAGGTTCGCCAGGCTAGTGTGCTAGCGAGTAATTCCAGAATAAATCCCAGTGGTCTTCGCTGGCAAGTTCGCCAGGCGAACGGGTAGCGAAGGTTCGCCAGGGGATTCGCCAGGCGAAGGTTAGCGAACACAGCAGCATGTTTTCTTTTCTTGTGCTTTCCATTCGTGGATTGATTGTGTGGTTTGGTTGCGATCATTCCTTGTCTGAGATGACTAATTATATGTTGTTATATGTGTTGTGGGTAGTCGTATGGCGTGAATCCTAGATTATGAATTGACTGTGAATATGTGGCCTTTTGGCATATGTGACACATTGTTTAAATTGATTGAAAATGCATGATGGATGTGATTGAGTTTATTGCCGTTTGGCACGATATTTGCAAGTGCATATTGCTCGTATGTGATGTATGATGATTGTAAATGTGAACCATGTTTAAATATTGTGAGTGCATAATGAATATATGTGATTAACATGATGAATGCATGAGTATGTTTGTAAACATGTGTGCATTTCAAGAGTGTCATGAGTCATGTTGCATGTGAAGCATCATGGTATGCATTCTTGTGTGTCTGATTCCTCGGAGAATCTGCAGAACCTCGTGTGCCCTTGTGGGTGAGCGATGGTTATTTATTGATCCCTCGGAGGATTTGCATAACCTCGTATGTTGCGATGGTTATATTGATTCCTCGGAGAATCTGCAGAACCTCGTGTGCCCTTGTGGGGTGTGAGCGATGGTTATTTTTGGTTCTTCAAATTGAACCTGCTGAAATGAGTCACTACCGCATTTGCATCTGCATATAATTATGTATATAAACAATCATAAAATACATATATGCCACATTTCTCAATCAATTCACACACTCACCACTCCCATATCAACATATCGTATATATATATATATATATATATATATATATATATATATATATATATATATATATATATATATATATATATATATATATATATATATATATATATATATATATATATATATATATATATATATATATATATATATATATATATATATATATATATATATATATATATATATATATATATATATATATATATATATATATATATATATATATATATATATATATATATATACGATATGTTGATATGGGAGTGGTGAGTGTGTGAATTGATTGAGAAATGTGGCATATATGTATTTTATGATTGTTTATATACATAATTATATGCATTGTTATTATGGTAATATTTCTCACCCTTCTGTTGTTTTATGATGCTCTATGAGGCATTGCAGATTAGGATTGCTGGAGGTGTATTTTGGAGTATAGTTCCTTTTCTCTTAAGTCGGTCGCTCTGATATGTAACGTCGGGTAGCTAGGCTTTTAGAGTATCTTCGTGATACATTATACATATGTAATAGTTGATGATGTTTGGTAAACTGTTATTGATGTTATGAACAACCCAATGACGTGTACTTGTATTTTATCATGTCTTAAGTAATTCAATGTTTTAGTCTTCTGCTTTAACAGAAAACATGAATATGCGTTTATTCTTTTTAGTTGAGATTTACCCCTTTTGAATTATTTCTTTATAAACATTAATATTCATGTGGTTGTTTCGTGAGTAATGTGACGCACTTCTTTTATACCATGAAATAAATATACTCTGATGGAATTTTTAATTCGTGCCTAAATGACTTAATTGTGTTATTTGAAGCTATAGAAAGGGGGTGTTACATTAAGTGGTATCAGAGCAGGTCGGTCCATCCGACCAAGTTGTCTAATGTTGGTTGTTCCCTTGTACGCGACATGTGTGTGAAACACTGTTTGTACGTGTTTGTTGTCTAGTCTTCGTCTGCAGAAGTTGGAATGACCCAAGTGGGGGAGAACTTGTGCTTCTCCAGGTTACTGCAAAGTGTGGAGTTGTAGCTCAGTGTGGTTGAATGCCCCTACAGTTTGGTAAAGATGGTTTATACCCCATCATGATTTCGGGTGTCTATTGACAAATTGAGGAACTGATCACCCTTAATCTCTTGTTGATAGTAGTTGGGATTGCGTTGGATGGGATAGACGTGTAGTGAATTGTTTGGAGTGAAGCCAAGTGCTTAAGGATTGTTCTGAGAGGTCGACGAAGGACAGTGTCGAGATGTTGAATTTTGATGAGATTTTAAGTGCTAATGAAAGTGGGAGGTTGGCAATTTCCGATTAGTTATGGATGTCTGGAAGTTATCCTGACAAGATAATTGTTACAGGGCCAGGATGTGAAGTGGGGTTGTGAAAGACTTAATTTCGGGAACTGGTCCGAGATTGAGAACCCATGTCGCATGTGCGTTTGGATGGTCAAGGAGTTAAATTAATCAAGTAGTTGAGGCTCGCGTTTGGTGTGGGTGCTACGACAATAGACTCCGAGGTTAAGTATATAAAGAGTGGATGGTGACTTCTGGAGATTACTAAAGGAAGTAAGGTACGAGACACAAGATTGGTATGGTTAAATCTTCAACCATTTCGAGAAGCTGAAGATGTATTGAATGGCCTTCTAAGTGCAGAATGTTGTTTCTACGAACCTGTAGTAACGGGAGGACCGTAATTTGGAATGACGCAAGGTTAGGAGCGTGGGAAGTCATTACAGTGCTCTATGTGACGAGAAGGTAGTGACATGGAATTGAGTAATTATTGATGTAATATGTTTGGATGTTGTGATGAGTGTGATTCGTGTTTTCGCCATAGGTTTACGACTGCGTATCCGTTTGGAGTGGAATTTTCCACATTTGAGTGGGTGAGTCAAGGGTTGTGTAACCAATGGTGTTTTGATGTATTAGAAGAATTATCTGACAAGTGACTTAGGGTTGGTTGCTGTTGTGTGTTTGTACCGGAGTTTGGGAGCCTCAATTGTTTTGTTGAGATTTGAGATGGTTAATGATCTTAAGAGCTTAAGGTATTTATTGGGTTTGAGAAAATTGCATGGGATGCAGAGGAAATAATAGGGACTTCGTATGGAGTTGAGCTTTGTATGATGAGACTGATTATTGGTATTCTCGATGGGATTCGAGAAGGTTGGAATTCTAATTGGAGTTAATAGATTGATGGAGTTTAATGAATTAAAGTCGAAGGATTGATTTTCGGATTTATGGAAATGGTGACACGAGATGTTGTGATAGAGTCTATGTGTCTGAATAGTGTGGATTGGATGAGAGTATCTTGAAAGAATTGTTTTGGTGGCCACAGATGGAGAGAGAAGTGGTTGCGGTTGTATATGCTGATTAGACTTGTTGAACATCGAAGTGTGAACATCAGAGACTGTTGGCCTGATGCAACTGTCGAGTAATTCTGAGTAGTATGTGATACCGTCTAATATCGTTTCAGATGGGAACCTGTGTTTTTATTGAGATTTTGGAAGAGTTTGCGGACATCTTGGGTGCCATGTTGAAGTTGAACTTTGTCTAGCATCCGTGAACGGATGGGCAGACAAAAGGAGCTATCCAGTATGTAGAGGATTTTTTGAGAGCTTGTGTGTTGGATCAAGATGGGTAAGAAGGAGGTGTAGGACTCCTTTGTGTTGATATGTGTCTGGCAAGAGTGTTGTACTCGAACTTGGGATTGTGCAAGGGACGACTGAAAAGATTAGAGGATCCAAGAAAGGACGTGTTTTGAGAGTTACGATAGTAACTGGTATTGATCGAGCTTGAGGTCTCGGAGGCAAACTGCGTCTTGTTGAATCTGTATCAGAGTAGCGCAGCGGAAGCGTGGGAAAATAGCATGTTAGATTGTTTTACCGCTGTCACTAGGAGAAATTGCATGATGTGTTCATGTGTCTAAGCTGAGGAAGCGCATCGATCTAGATGGATGATGTATAAGTGAGAGAGGATTTGACTGTTGAGACAACTTTAAGGAAAAGGGATTGTCTTGGTAAGGGTATTTTGGAGGATCAACTAGAGAAAGTTGGATTTGAACCGGATAATATTTTAGAGGACGAAAATTCCTAAAGTGGGGAGAGTTGTAACAGCCCGATTTTTAATAACTGATTAATTATACTAGTTAGTTGGTTTGTATGGTTTAAGTGAATTATTGGATTTAACTGATTTATTCTATTTGGTAGAATCATGAGGATTTATCAGATGTTTTCTAACCAATGTCAAGATGAGATATTTTATGAGAAAATGAATTGACAAATTTTTTAAGAGAAGAAATATATTTGAGAGAAATAGGAGGGCAGGACATATATATATATATATATATATATATATATATATATATATATATATATATATATATATATATATATATATATATATATATATATATATATATATATATATATATATATATATATATATATATATATATATATATATATATATATATATATATATATATATATATATATATATATATATATATATATATATATATATATATATATATATATATATATATATAGGGGAAGAGGAACGACAATGAAAGATATAAAACATGAAAGGAAAGTGGAGGAAGAAGAGAAAGTAGAAGGAAAAAGAAGGAAAAGCTCAAGAACGACTTCTAGCTTCTGATTAATTGAGGTAAGGGTGTGAAATCTTACTATCTTAATCAATATGTATGATTATGTATGTGTGTGTTTGGATTTGTTGGGGGTTTCCTACATTTTTCCATTTTAGGTCGGAAGTGGATTTAATCGGTAGAAACTGAGTTTTATCGGTTAGAATTTGGAATAGGCGGTGTAGTATAGTCGGGTGATAAGTGGGTTGCGCTACTGGAACTGATTTGGATTAAATCGGTTGGTTTTGTGGGGTTTGGGCTTTTGAGCAGCCATGGAAGTTCTGATCTCGCAGGTTCGCCAGGCGAATGGCAGCGAGGCTTCGCCAGGCGAAGCCCAGCGAATGGTAGCGAATCAAGTCAGAACCAAACACCCTGTCTTCGTTGGCAGGTTCGCCAGGCGAAGGTTCGCCAGGCGAGTGTGCTAGCGAGTAATTCCATAATAAATCCCAGTGGTCTTCGCTGGCAAGTTCGCCAGGCGAAGGTTAGCAAACACAGCAGCATGTTTTCTTTTCTTGTGCTTTCCATTCGTGGATTGATTGTGTGGTTTGGTTGCGATCATTCCTTATCTGAGATGACTAATTATATGTTGTTATGTGTGTTGTGGGTAGCCGTATGGCGTGAATCCTAGATTATGAATTGATTGTGAATATGTGGCCTTTTGGCATATGTGACGCATGTTTAAATTGATTGAAAATGCATGATGGATGTGATTGAGTTTATTGTCGTTTGGCACGATATTTGCAAGTGCATATTGCTTGTATGTGATGTATGATGATTGTAAATGTGAACCATGTTTAAATATTGTGAGTGCATAATGAATATATGCGATTAACATGATGAATGCATGAGTATGTTTGTAAACATGTGTGCATTTCAAGAGTGTCATGAGTCATGTTGCATGTGAAGCATCATAGTATGCATTCTTGTGTGTTTGATTCCTCGGAGAATCTGCAGAACCTCGTGTGCCCTTGTGGGGTGTGAGCGATGGTTATTTATTGATCCCTCGGAGGATTTGCAGAACCTCGTATGTTGCGATGGTTATATTGATTCCTCGGAGAATCTGCAAAACCTCGTGTGCCCTTGTGGGGTGTGAGCGATGGTTATTTTTGGTTCTTCAAATTGAACCTGCTGAAATGAGTCGGTATCGCATTTGCATCTGCATAGAGTCGTGTGTCGGTCTCTACGAGTTACATGTTGTCATCTTCATATGAGGCATTGGTGAAATAAACATGAATGTAGATGTTTATGTGAATTAGCAATGGAATAAACATGTTGTAAATGTTTATATGAAAATGATGTGAATTATAGAAGTATGATTGTATATGCTTATATGATTTGCGGTAAATGAAACATAATGTATATGTGATTGTTAGGAGAAGTGTGCATATGTATATATATATATATATATATATATATATATATATATATATATATATATATATATATATATATATATATATATATATATATATATATATATATATATATATATATATATATATATATATATATATATATATATATATATATATATATATATATATATATATATATATATATATATATATATATATATATATATATATATATATATATATATATATATATATATATATATATATATATATATATATATATATATATATATACACGATGTGTTGATGTGGGAGTGGTGAGTGTGTGAATTGATTGAGAAATGTGGCATATATGTATTTTATGATTGTTTATATACATAATTATATGCATTGCTATTATGGTAATATTTCTCACCCTTCTGCTGTTTTATGATGCTCTATGAGGCATTGCAGATTAGGATTGCTGGAGGTGTATTTTGGAGTATAGTTCCTTTTCTCTTAAGTCGGTCGCTCTGATATGTAACGTCGGGTAGCTAGGCTTGTAGAGTATCTTCGTGATACATTATATATATGTAATAGTTGATGATGTTTGGTAAACTGTTATTGATGTTATGAACAACCCAATGACGTGTACTTGTATTTTATCATGTTTTAAGTAATTCAATGTTTTAGTCTTCCGCTTTAACAAAAAACATGAATATGCGTTTATTCTTTTTAGTTGAGATTTACCCCTTTTGAATTATTTCTTTATAAACATTAATATTCATGTGGTTGTTTCGTGAGTAATGTGACATACTTCTTTTATACCATGAAATAAATATACTCTGATGGAATTTTTAATTCATGCCTAAATGACTTAATTGTGTTATTTGGGGGTATAGAAAGGGGGTGTTACAGTGTCTATTTTCCCAAACCGGTACCCCCAAGGCCAACGTGGACAAATTCAAATATTTCCGCTTCCACCGAGGTCACAGGCATGTTACGGAGGATTACATCCACCTGAAAGATATAATCCTAATACTCATTAAGGATAGACACTTGAAAAGATACGCCAAGGGGGAGATGCCCCTCGACAAGAGGCCCACGAAGCCAAAAGAGTCTAGGACATCCCTCCTCGCTCCAACGAATCTGGGCTACAGGTGGCCCTCAGTGTCAGTCGCCCTGAAAACTGGTTCTCCCTAAGAGAACACAATCTCCCTACCGGGCATCAGCTGCCTGAGGTACCAATACGTCCCATCAGCCCGTGGGAATACTTCCCCACGGTGATGGTCATCTCGGGCGGGGGCCCGAACAAGCTCTCCATCGACGTTCGCTTCTTGGTCGTCGAATGCTCGTCCCTATACAACTGCATCTTGGGCAAGACAACGCTGGCAGACCTCACCGCGGTGCCATCGACAGTCCACCTAAAGATGAAGTACTATACCCGGTTGGGAGCCGTCGTTGTAACACCCATTTTAATTATTTAGTATTTTTGGTGTTATTTTGTTTGGTGTGTCCTTATGTGGGGGTGTGTCTGGGCGCATTGGTGGGTGTCCTGAATTTATAGGAATTATTTAATAAAATATGGAGTTTAATAGTAATATAATATAATTAATATTGGTGATGATATAATAATTAATAGTAATATTATTATTACTATTATTATTATTATATGAGTTATTATTATTATTATTATTATTATTGGAATAAGTGAAATAAGGAGTTTAGGGATATTAGAGGAGTTTTGAGAGAAGAGAAGGAAAAACACGATAAAACAGTTAGAAAAGAGAATTGGGAGAAAGAACAAGGAGAAAGGTTGAAGAGAAAGGGAAAGAGGAAGAGACCCAAGGGAGGGCCAACAAATTCATAGGAATTCTTCGACCTGAGCAATTAACCGAGATAAGGGGGAGAAACGGATTGGGATTGGTATAATGCATGAATTGGGTAGAGGGGATTCCTTAACCCCGTAGGGATTTGATGAATTTGATTATGTTTATTATTGTTGTTGATGCCATTGATGAATTTTGTGCATACATTATTATGATGATTGTGGGATTCTGTGTAATTCCTGTAATATTGGTGATAACATGAATTGTATGATATCATGTATGAAGTTGTTGTTGTTGACGGTGATGGACTTCGTACATTAGTGTGAGTTTTGGTGAGATTCTGTGTAATCTCTGTAGTTTGGGTGATGACCATGAATATTGGTTTTGAGATACAGTTTAAGGAACAATTGATTAGAGTAGAGTGTGATGATTGTTGCGAATATTGATGGAGTTGCGTATTTGTTGTTATGGGATTGGTGAAATCCGGTATAATTTCTGTAGTAATAACGATGAGCACGAAAATAGGTTCCGAGAGGAAAATTAAGGAGTATATAGGTTCTGAGTAACTCTGTAGAGTTGGTGATGAATATAATTATAGGTTCTGAGAGGAGGAATTATGGAACAATTGACTAGTGTAGTGTATAATAGTTGTAATAATGGTAGGATAGAAGATAAATGAAGAATGATAGGCTTGGAATTGATCAAAGTGACATTTCTGGACAGTAAGGGTGTGTTTTCATATGATTATTGTGATTGTGTGATAGTGTATGATGGGTAGGATCACATTTAGGATAGAAATCCCTAATTTCTATGGTTTTGAAAAGTATGGTTATATGATATATGATTATATGATATTTAAATATGTGTTGTTGGTTGTTATAAATGTCATATTATGGTAGGATTTTGAATTCTGAAATCAGGGCTTTTTACGGAATTGAAATCGGAGGTCCGGAAGACCTCCAACGGTGGAAAACGCAGAATTTTCGGCATTCTGCGCTGTTTGCGTCGACTCATGTGTCGCAGCGGTCGACGCACAGCGGTCGACGCATACTGATTGCGTCTTTTCTGGATTTCGCTTCTTTTTGCTATGCGCCGACCAGCGGTCGACTCAAAGCTGTGTATTGGTGAATTTTTTGTTTTGACGATTTTGGCCATAACTTTTGATCCGTAAGTCGGTTTTAGTCCCCGTTCGAAGCGTTGGAAAGCTATTGAATAGACCTATAACATAGTATAGATAATATAATTAGTTTCCAAATATTTTTATATCCAATATGTTTGGGTAGTCATTGTTTAATTAAATAGTAACTAAACCATGGATCGATTGAAATGATTTATTGATTATTTACTTGAGTTTAATTGTTGTGCACTTAGTGTGCTTATGTTTATTTGTGGTGTAATATATATGATGTTTGGTGATGTGATCAGGAGGATCGTGTGCACTTAGTGTGCTTGAGTTTGTTTGTCGTGCATTGGTGTCGTGCATATCATGATGTTTTGGTGGGATGAATCATTGCTCAGGAGGAGTGTATGTGATTCATCCGTACTCCTTTGTGGAGAATGGTGGGGATGAATCCTTGCTCAGGAGGAGTGTATGTGATTCACCCGTACTCCTTTGTGGAGAATGGTGGGGATAGATCATTGCCAAGGAGGGGTGTATGTGATCTATCCGGGGTTCGATTGAATGAACCAATGAGTCGATACCGCATGCATGGTGTTGAGTTGCATTTGTGCATTATTGTATGTATGTTGATTGTTGGACAGTAGGTCGTGGTTGATGAATGTTGGGTGAGATTTTGTATAGGTGGTACCTTTATTTCATGTATCTTATTACCGATAATTTTGATCATTTTTTCTCACCCCTGTGTTGTTGTTATGGTTTGTGCTTTTTCAGAAGTACAGATAATCCAAGTACATAGCTAGCTTGGATAGTGGTGTGCGAGTCGAGTCTTAGGATGCTCTGATACGTAGCACGGGACTTGGGTGTTTATCTGTTTTTATGTCGAACTTGTTTTAATTCTGTGACGTATCATGTTTTGGTGAAACTTCTT
The DNA here is from genome assembly GCA_963859935.3 of Lathyrus sativus. NCBI lineage: Eukaryota > Viridiplantae > Streptophyta > Magnoliopsida > Fabales > Fabaceae > Lathyrus > Lathyrus sativus. The sequence goes on from OZ012736.1 coordinate 538,990,461, forward strand.
AAGGGAATATTTTTATGAAATTTGGCGGATGGCCGTGAATGTTGGATTAATAATTTCCGCTGCTTTATTTTGAAAAACATCTAATAAAGTGTTTTGTTGAATTATATGACGTGATATCCCACTATTGAAGGGAAACTCTGATGTTTGTTTGAAATAATCATATTTTATTTTAATTTGGGAAAGTGGGGTGTTAAAATTGGTATCAGAGCAGGTCGGTCCGTCCGGCCAAGTTGTCTAATGTTGTTTGTTCCCTAGTATGCGACATGTGTGTGAAAACACTATCAGTACACGTTTTTTTTCTAATCTTTGTCTGTAGGAGTGGGATTGAAATAAGTGGGGGAGAAGGTTGCGCTTCTCCAAGATGCTCCAGGTGTGGAGTGGTGGCTCAGTGTGTGGTTAAACGCTATTATAGTTTGGTAAAGATAGTTTAGGCCCCATTATGATTGTCGACTGTCTATTGACAAATTGAGGAACTGATCACCCTTAATCTCTTGTCGATAGTAGACGGGATCATGTTGGATAGGGTAAATGTGTCTTGCGAGCTTAGAAGGTGTGTGCGGTGACTTGGTTAGGGTTAAGCCAGGTGCTTAAGGACTGTTTCGATGAGTCGGCACAGGACAGTGTTGAGATGTCTAATTTTGATGAGAATTTTGAGTGTTAATGAAAGTAGGGGAAGTTGGCGGTTTTACTATTAATTGTGGTTGTCTGGGAGTTATCCTGACAAGATAGTGATATACAGCCAGAACGCGAAGTATAGTTGTAATCAGCTTAGTTACGAAAACTAGTCTGATATTGAGAGCTCCATATTGTAGGTATGTTTTGATGGTCAAGAAATTAAATTAAGTGAGTAGTTTTGAGACTCGTGTCTGGTGTATGTTCTACGGTGACAGATAGTAAGGTCGAGTATGTAAAGGGTGGATAGTGACTCCTGGTGAATATTAAAGAAAGTAAGAATGTGAAATACGATATTGATATAATTGGACCTTTAAACATTTCAAGAGTTGAAGATGTGTTGAATGGCCTTCTAAGTGTGAAAATGTTGTTTTCGTATTTTGTCGTAACGGGAGAACCGTAACTCAGAATGACGCACGATTCGAAGCGTGAGAAGTTATTACAATGCTTTATGTGATGGCGAAGTAATGACATGAAATTAAAATATTTATTGATGGAATATGTTTGGATGTTGTAGTAAGTGCGGAAAGTGCGGTTCGTGTTTTCGCCATAGCTCGCAATTTGAGTGTCCGTTGGCATGGGATTTTCCATACTTAATTGAGCGAGTCAATGGTTGTGTTAACGGATGATACTCTAATATATTCGAAGAGTATAGAGGATTATGTTGAGCATCGAGAACTTGAGTTATCAGTGTTGGAGAAGAAGCAGTGATATGCCTTTGTGAAGAAAGTTCAAAGAGTTTTGGGAGAGCTGTCAACAGTTCGTGTGTGGGTTTTGCCGTATCCGACAGAACTATTTGTTGTGTTTTGTGATGATTTGTTGATATGATTGGGAGATATATTTAATACAAAATCAGAGAGTTTTAGTTATGTTTTAAGGGAACTTAAGGTACATAAGAGGAATTACCTGACAAGTGGTTTAGAGTTGGTTGCTATTGTGTGTTTGTGCTAGAGTTTGGAGGCCTCAATTGTTTAGTTGAGATGTGAGATGGTTGGTGATCTTAAGAGCTTAAGGTATTTGTTTGATTTGAAAGAGTTGAATATGAGATCGAGGAATAATTGGGACTTTTGGAGGAGGATGGTTTTGGATTGAATTACCATTCGGGCGAGACAACGTGATAGCTGATACATCGAGTTGGAAATTTTTTTTGGGTATATACCGATGATGATGGTAAAAGAGTTCGAAATGACTAAGAAAATTAGAGATGTGAGTTTAGTGGGTGAAGAGACTTCTTATGGAGTTAAGCTTTGTGTGTTGAGGCTGACTATGGGTAATCTTGATGAGAGTCGAGGAGTTGGAATTCTAAATTGTGCTAGTAGACTGATTGAATTAAGTCGAAGAGCTGATTTTCGGATTGATGGAAATGGTGCCATGAGATGTCGTGATAGAGTTGTGCTCCAATATTGTGGGTTGGATAAGAGTACCCTGGAAGAAGGACATTAAGGTGGATTGAGTACCTATCCAGGTGCTATGAAGATGTGACCGAATGTGGAAAATTGTTTTGGTGGCCATAGGTGGAGAGAGAGATGGTTGAGGTTGTGTATGCTGATTAGACTTGTGGAAAGTCGAAGTTTGAACAGCAGGGACTGTTGGGCCTGATGCAACTGTTGAATATTTCTGAGTGGAATATAATAGTGTTCCCATGGATTTTGTGTCGGGTTTTCCGAAGAATTTGAAGGGATATGATTCGATTTGAGTGGTTAAGAATGGATTGACAAGATTAACTCATTTCTTACAAATAAGGATGAATCATTCTATGTTGGAGGTAGCTAAGATGTATAGTGAGGAAGTTGCGAAGTAGTGTGAGATACCGTCGAATATTGTGTCAGATGGGAATTTGAGTTTTCGATGAGATTTTGGGAGAGTTGCAGACGCTTTGAGTGCCATATTGAAGTTGAACTCTGTCTAGCATTCGTGGACGGATGGACAGATAGAGAGAACTATCCAGTATATAGAGGATTTGGTGAGAGCTTGTGTGTTGGATCATGATGGATCAGGGGGCAGTTAATTGTCGTTTATTGAGTTTACCAATAATAACCGCTATCATTATAGTATCGGAATGACATCGTATGAGGCTTTGTATGGTAGGAGGTGTAGGACTCCTTTGTGTTGATGTGTGTCCGGCGAGAATGTTGTACTCGGACCGGAGATTGTGCAAGGGGCCACTGGAAAGATCAAAAGGATCCAAGAAAAGACTTGTTTTGAGAGTTACGATGGTAACTGGTGTTGGTCGAGCTTTGAAGTCTCGGGAACACACATTGTGGTTTGTTTATCTGTGTCAGAGTGGCGCAGCGGAAGCGTGGGGAAAATAGTATGTTAGACTGTTTTACCGTTGTCTCTTGTGGAATTTACATGTTGTGTTCATGTGTCTAAGCCAAGGAGGTACATTGATTCAATCGAAGGGTGTGCAGGCGAGAGATAATTTGATTGTCGAGGCACTTCTAGTGCAAATTGTTGACCGATAAACAACTCTGAGGGAAGGAAATATCCTTGGTGAAAGTGACTTGGTGCGGTGCTGCAGGAGGCAGTGTGACCTGGGAATTGGAAAGCAGGATACGGGAAGCGTATCCGGAATTGTTTCCATCAGGTAATTTTCGAGGACGAAAATAATTAAAGCGGGGGAGAGTTGTAACACCTATTTTAATTATTTAGTCTTTTTAGTGTTATTTTATTTCGTGTGTCCTTATGTGGGGGTGTGTCTGAGCGCGTTGGTGGGTGTCCTGAATTTATAGGAATTATTTAATAAAATGTGGAGTTTAATAGTAATATAATATAATTAATATTGGTGATAATATAATAATTAATAGTAATACGATTATTATTATTATTATTACTATTATTATTATTATTATAGGAATTATTATTATTATTATTGGAATAAGTGAAATAAGGAGTTTAGGGATATTAGAGGAGTTTTGAGAGAAGAGAAGGAAAAACACGATAAAATAGTTAGAAAAGAGAATTGGGAGAAAGAACAAGGAGAAAGGTTGAAGAGAAAGGGTAAGAGGAAGAGAACCAAGGGAGGGCCAACAGATTCATAGGAATTCTTCGATCTGAGCAATTAACCGAGGTAAGGGGGAGAAACAGATTGGGATTTGTATAATGCATGAATTGGGTAGAGGGGATTCCTTAACCCCGTAGGGATTTGATGAATTTGATTATGTTTATTATTGTTGTTGCTGCCATTGATGAATTTTGTGCATACATTATTATGATGATTGTGGGATTCTGTGTAATTCCTGTAATATTGGTGATAACATGAATTGTATGATATCATGTCTATAGTTGTTGTTGTTGATGGTGATGGAATTCGTACATTAGTGTGAGTGTTGGTGAGATTCTGTGTAATCTCTGTAGTTTGGGTGATGACCATGAATATTGGTTCTGAGATACAATTTAAGGAACAATTGATTAGAGTAGAGTGTGATGATTGTTGCGAATATTGATAGAGTTGCGTATTTCTTGTTATGGGATTGGTGAAATCCGGTATAATTTCTGTAGTAATAGCGATGAGCACGAAAATAGGTTCCGAGAGGAAAATTAAGGAGCATATAGGTTCTGAGTAACTCTGTAGAGTTGGTGATGAATATAATTAAAGGTTCTGAGAGGAGGAATTATGGAACAATTGACTAGTGTAGTGTATAATAGTTGTAATAATGGTAGGATAGAAGATAGATGAAGAATGATAGGCTTGGAATTGATCAAAGTGACATTTCTGGACAGTAAGGGTGGGTTTTCATATGATTGTTGTGATTATGTGATAGTGTATGATGGGTAGGATCACATTTAGGATAGAAATCTCTAATTTTCATGGTTTTGAAAAGTATGGTTATATGATATATGATGATATGATATTTAAATATATGTTGTTGGCTTTTATAAATGTCATATTATGGTAGGATTTTGAATTCTGAAACCGGGGCTTTTTACGGAATTGAAATCGGAGGTACGGAAGGCCTCCAACGGTGGAAAACGCAGAATTTTCGGTATTCTGCGCTATTTACGTCGACTCATGCATCGCAGTGGTCGACGCATACTGATTGCGTCTTTTCTGGATTTCGCTTTTGTTTGCTATGCGCCGACCAGCGGTCGACTCAAAGCTGTGTATTGGTCAATTTTCTGTTTTGACGATTTTGGCCATAACTTTTGATCCATAAGTCGGTTTTAGTCCCCGTTCGAAGTGTTGGAAAGCTATTGAATAGACCTATAACATGGTATAGATAATATAATTATTTGCAAAATATTTTTATATCCAATATGTTTGGGGAGTCATTGTTTAATTAAATAGTAACTAAACCATGGATCGATTGAAATGATTTATTGATTATTTACTTGAGTTTAATTGTTGCGCACTTAGTGTGCTTGTGTTTATTTGTGGTGTAATATATATATGATGTTTGGTGATGTGATCAGGAGGATCGTGTGCACTTAGTGTGCTTGAGTTTGACTGTCGTGCATTGTTGTCGTGCATTGGTGTCGTGCATATCATGGTGTTTTGGTGGGATGAATCATTGCTCGGGAGGAGTGTATGTGATTCATCCGTACTCCTTTGTGGAGAATGGTGGGGCTGAATCATTGCTCAGGAGGAGTGTATGTGATTCACTCGTACTCCTTTGTGGAGAATGGTGGGGATAGATCATTGCCAATGAGGGGTGTATGTGTCTATCTGGGGTTCGATTGAATGAACTAATGAGTCGGTACTGCATGCATGGTGTTGAGTTGCATTTGTGCATTATTGTATGTATGTTGGTTGTTGGACAGTAGGTCGTGGTTGATGAATGTTGGGTGAGATTTTGTATAGGTGCTACCTTTATTTCATGTATTTTATTACTGATAATTTTGATCATGTTTTTTCACCCCTTTGTTGTTGTTGTTGTGGTATGTGCTTCTTCGGAGGTACAGATAATCCAGGTACATAGCTAGCTTGGATAGTGGTGTGCGAGTCGAGTCTTAGGATGCTCTGATATGTAGCACAGGACTTGGGTGTTTATTTGTTTTTATGTCGAACTTGTTTTAATCATGTGACGTATCATGTTTTGGTGAAACTTCTTAAGGGAATGTTTTTATGAAATTTGGCGGATGGCCGTGAATGTTGGATTAATAATTTCCGCTGCTTTATTTTGAAAAACATCTAATAAAGTGTTTTGTTTTATTGTATGACGTGATATCCCACTATTGAAGGGAAACTCTTATGTTTGTTTGAAATAATCATGTTTTATTTTAATTCGGGAATGTGGGGTGTTACAGTCGTCACCCTCAACGGGAATATAGAAGCCGCCCAGAGGTGTTTTGAGGCAGCAATGAAAGGCCTCAGCATAATCGGACCCTCGGCCAAAGCGACCAAGCCTCCGCCCGTCCAGGAGAACAGGCCAAAGGACTATGTCGACGTCGTGGATCTCGACTTCCATTTCCTCGGCAATCCGAACCACGAGGACAAAGTCGAGCACGCTCCTCCAAAGATCAACGAGCAACCCTTCCACCCAACATGCCCCATTTCAGACGGGGACTTCGAGATAGTAGTCCTCGGCAAAAACATAACCAGGAGCGTAAAGATTGGAGCAGGACTGCCCGACCTGGCAAGAAAGCAGCTGAAAGTCTGCCTCCGTAAGAACGCCGACTTCTTCGTCTGGAGCGTTGTCGAGGTGTCCAGTCTTGACCCCGAGATTTCCTGCCACCAGCTTTCCATCAATCCAGCCGCGATGGCCATAGTACAACATAGGCGTAGGCAGTCCCCTGAAAAATCGGCGGCGGCTGAAAAAGCTGTAAAAGACCTCCTAGAGGCAAATTTTATTTCGGAAGCCCGGTATTCAACCTGGCTGTCCAACGTTGTACTTGTGAAAAAATATAATGGAAAATGGAGAATGTGACTTGACTATACCGACCTCAATCGGGCATGTCCCAAGGATGCATATCCCCTCCTCAACATCGATAAGCTCGTTGATAACTCAGCGGATTTCAAACTACTGTCTTTCATAGACGCCTACTCGGGATACAACCAAATCCCCATGGCTGAGGTCGATAAACAGAGCACGACATTCATGACTGAGTCAGGCAACTATTACTACAACGTAATGCCTTTCAGCCTGAAGAACACTGGCGCCACCTACCAACGGATGATGAACAAAGTCTTTCGGTGAGAGATAGGCGACATGCTCGAAGTCTACATGAACGACATGATCGTCAAATCACACACTGAGGTCGACCACACTTCCCACCTTAAGAAAGTCTATGAGACAGCGAGGAAGTGCAAGATGCAGTTTAACTCGGAGAAGTGCATCTTCGGGGTCCCCGCGGGGAAGTTCCTCGAGTTCTACCTAACCGAACGGGGGATCAAGGAAAACCTAGAAAAATGTCGGGCCTTCTCCGAGATCATAATGTCGAGCATGAAAAAGTTGATACGGTCCCTCAACGGGATGCTCGCGTCATTGTCCTGCTTCGTCTCCAAGTTCGCGCAACATGTCTTTCCATTTTCCAAAATGCTAAGGAAGGAGGTCGTGTTTGAATGGACGGAGGAATGCGAGCAGGCCCTCCTCCACCTCAAACGGGCCCTGTCTGAGCCATCAATCTTGACAATGCCAGACGCCGGGGAAACCCTCTACCTGTACCTGGTCGTTGCCACCAAAGCCGTGAGCGCTATATTAATCCGAGAAACCTTTGACGGATAGAAACCGATCTACTTCACAAGCAAGGCCCTCCACAGGCCCAAGGTAAGGTACCAACAGATCGAAAAAGTTGTCATGGCCCTCATCAATGCGGCCCGGAGACTCTGACACTACTTCTTACCCCACGCCACCATGGTCAGAACCAAACAACCTATCAAACAGCTGCTCGGCAGGCCCGACATGGCAGGATGCATGTTGAAGTGGTCGCTGGAACTCTCTGAGTTCAACATTGTCTACAAAAGCAGGAAAGCCCTTAAGGCGCAAGTAATGGCCGATTTCATAGCTGAGATAACAACCACCATGGAACCGACACCCAGAGCCCATAAGTGGATCATCTTCGTCGATGGCGCTTCGAGCTCCTCAAGAAGCAGCGCAGGCATCATCCTCGAAAACGAGGAGGGTACAGTAGTGGAAGTCTCCTTAACCTTGGCCTTCCCGATAACGAACAATCAGGCCGAGTACGAAGCTTTCTTGGCCGAACTCCGCCTAGCAGAAGACCTCGAAGCCTAGGAGATAAAGATATTGACAAACTCCCAGTTGGTCGCCTCCCAAGTTCGGGGAGAATACCAAGCGAAGAACGATAACCTGACCGAATATTTGGCCCTCATCAAGCAACGTATGAAAAGTTTCGACTCCTCAGACGTATATCATGTTCCACGTGAACACAATACCCGGGCTGACGTCCTCTCAAAACTAATGAGTACGAAGAGGAAAGTGGGAACAAATTCGTCGTCCAGGAGGTTCTCGCTCGTCCCAGCACAAAACTGGCGAAGATAATGCTCGAGAATCATGGCATATTGAGAGAGATATGGTGAAATAAAGTTACCGAGTGGAGAACTTCCACTGAGGCTTCAATTCTTGATGAAGCTTCGCAAAAATGTCCAGAATCACTCCATGATCATCATAGAAGCTTTTGCAATCCTTAGTTTGGCTTGAAATGGAGTAAATCTCAGAATTCGAAATTTGAATTTTGCTCACTTTTTCCACTTTGTTCTTGCTCCAATTCCTGACCAAAACCAATTCTGAAGCTTTGTGAATGATAGAAATCTTTTATGTGATGGATTTGGATGATAATGAAGCCCAATTAAAGTCCTTAGAGCCCAAATGAAATTTCAAATTTTCTCCACTTTTCCTTCATGAAGGAGCACGAAAATCCCTATCATTTGCCTCTAAAATGGTTCAATTCAACTGCTGGGAGTGTATGGAGTATGAATGGCCATGATTTGCTCCTTGTTTTAATCTCAATGGTTAATTTTAAAAATGTTGCTTCACGGTGAAGAAAGCTTGGAAATGGCTCATTCAAACACCTCAAATTCAAATTCTGATAATGCCAATGTTCTTAAAACATGATTTGCACCCAAAATATGCACCTACTTGCACAAAAGTAATTAATCATGAATTAATTCCAAATTTGTCTTTTTAAGCTTCTTTTTATGAAATTTCCCATGTCAATTTTCCATTCCAAGATATTTCCATGATTTCTTGAGGTTTTGTTAACCAAATAACACCATTTGGAGAAAGTTTCATGTTGGAAAGATTTTCATTTGAAGTGTGCAAGATGGTGAAATGACCTATAATCTCACTTTCCTAAAATACCCCTGCCTTGTCAAGCTCATAACTTGAGTTCTACAAATCAGAAAGAGAACTTCTAGGACTTTTTGGAAATCTAAGATTATGAGGAACAACTTTTATGTTTGTCAAAAGTTCATGTGAAACTTCCTTCTAGGTCAAAAGTGGCATGGAAGTCAGCTGACTTTCACAGATAAAATTCACATTCATCTGATGACATGTAACTTGTCTGAATCATAACTTGAGTTCTACAAATCCTGTCAAGGACTTTTAGTACTCAAATTAAAGCTATGAACATGCTCTACAAGTATCATGCTTGGGCCAAGGTCATGTGAGACTTGTATCTTGACTTATGTGGTCTTGAAGTTAGGCACTAAACAGGGGATTTTACACAGAAATCCTAATTTAGTAACTTCTCACACTCTTGATTCTTCTTGATATGATCTTGGAACAACATCTCAAATGCCTCGACATAACATTCCATGATCACCATGACTTAGAATTAAGCTTTGATCCCCTTTAAACCCACAGTTGACTTAGGGTTGACTAGATAAAACCCTAGATGCAATCTTCTTGACTGTGGCTTCTTGCACTTGATTCAAACACTTGACTGAGCTCTACAATGGCCCTCAAGGCACTCCATGAGCTCTCTCAACATACCATACACATAATCATGACTTCACCAACCACTGATGGTCTTCAATTGATCTCAAGTTAGGAGATGGGTCACATACAACCATCCAAACTTCTCAAGAACATAAATCACTTCTTGATGACTTTGATGAGCTCTCAAGCTTGAATAACACCCTTGATAACCCCTTCTTGCTATACACCACACTTGATCCCCTGTAAACTGAACATATGACATGCAATGCTAATGCTAGGACAGTGCTATGAAACATAAACCAAGTAAAGAAAAGGTTGGACAAATTTTGGGGTACAACAGCTGCCCCTATTCAAATGACTTGGACTTGAATGAGTGAAAAGCGAACAACTTTCAAACAATCAAGGTAAAAGACGGTTGAATACCAAAGAACCCTGAAATTTGCCAACCGAAGAAACAACTGGCCCCACTATGCTTGGGCAACACAACTCTGAAAACAACTACACTAATCAGGAAAATACTCCGCTGGGGATAGAAGAAACTTAAACAAGTAAACTCTAGCCGGGGAGAAAACGAGGGAAACTTAACCAAGTAACTCTGTTGGGTAACAATAAATGAAATACCAGAGATAGAACTCTTAACAAATGGAAGACAATCCAAATACGAAATACCAGAGATGGAGATCTCAACGAAACGACATGCCGGAGATGGAAATCTCAACGAAAGGAAGAACAATCAAATACGAAGATGCCGGAGATGGAAATCTCAATGAATGGAGGAACCTCAAATACGAAATGCCGGAGATGGAAATCTCAATGAAATGGAGAAAATCCCAATAAACGAGATGTCGGAGATGGAAATCTCAAAGAATAGGAAGAAAATCCTGATACGAGATACCGGAGATGGAAATCTCAACGAATAAGAAGAAAATCCTGATACGAGAAGACCAGAGATAGAAATCTCAACGAATAAAAATCCAGAGACGAAAGGACCGGAGATGGAAATCTCAACGAAAGGACCGGAGATGGAAATCTCAACGAAAGAACCGGAGATGGAAATCTCAACGAAAGGACCGGAAATGGAAATCTCAACGAAAGGACCAGAGATGGAAATCTCAACGAAAGGACCGGAGATGGAAATCTCAACGAAAGGACTGGAGATGGAAATCTCAACAAAAAGGACCGGAGATGGAAATCTCAACGAAAGGACCGGAGATGGAAATCTCAACGAAAGGAACGGAGATGGAAATCTCAACGAAAGGATGAAATCCAATAATCTGGACACCATACCAGCAAAACATCACATATTTGTCGGAGATACCTGCGAACAAAGAGGTAACAACCTGGCGTATGTTTCACATGTATATGTTTGAAAATGGCGTAATGCTCCATGCAAAATGGAAATGCTACGCATTTGGATGGATGCTATGCACACATGCAAATGCAACAGAACTGAACCAGCAAAATAAATGCTAGAGATACAGAAACTACCCTGTTGGGAATAGGGAACAACCCTGCTAGGGATAAACCACACCTGTCGGGGTTAGCTTACACTTGCCAATAACAATTGGACTATGCTGAGAAAACAATTGAGCCCTGAACGACTTCTGCACTGGAGAGGAACAGATCTTACAAGAACAAGAAATCCAGACTCATCTGGGGATTATACAACAACCTGATGAAGAAGCACTGCCCTGAACGACCTTCCAGAGTACAACCTTCTGGGATGCAAACAAAATCACCGAGAGAAACACGCAACTAGGTTGAACAACCTATCTCAACTTGCTAGGGGAATGAAGATACTGTAGGGAAACCGCTACCCTGACCGGCTCTTCAAAATATAACTCTCCTGGGGAATATAATCCTGCTGAGGAAAGACAATCAACCACTGGGATCACCTTCTACCTGCTGAGAAATCACTGACTCTGTGGGGAATTAATTCTGCTGGAGATCTCAATCTCGACTTGCTGGGAAGTACGTCACACAATACCTGCATGCAACTCTACTAGGGATAATTCTGGCTGGGAAACTGAATTCCATCCGCCTCTCTGGAATCTTTGTCTTAAAGGTAACAGACCTGCAAAAGACAAACAGACAAGATATCATGTACAAAAGGGATATCTTGGTCATTATCTGTGATGTTGTTCAATTAATTCAGAGTTTTAGCAATTATTGGCCAAGGTCTGCGAGTTTATGAATGCAAGTTTATCAAAACATCGAGCTTTTTTCACAAACAAAACAGTAAAAGCTAAAACAAAGCACACAAATCAAATGCTGAATAGTATATTTCCATTGACAAATGGCCTGTAAATAGGCAAAGTTTTACAACAGATGCGAACTCCTGGAAAGAGGAAGCTGCACAAAAACATACAGGTAATGCATAAAAGAAATATAGATGTGTACAAAAATGTCGACAATGTGGCACAAACAAACACCATGAGCTGACTCCTCTATGACTCGCCTGACCTCGACACTTTCCCAATGCTTGGTCTTCAGAAGAGATTGATTCGGATAAACGGCTCTCAGGTCCTCCCAAACCACTAAGCAATGAAACTCAGACACAAACCGCAGTCATTTACTTTTTCAATCCCTAACTTTTGCCTGAATCGCCCTTTTCGGGTTTTCAATTCACCGGGATACCCATTTTTGCCAAAGTTGCCTTTCCAGGTTTTTAACTTTGCGGGTTTACATCTTTTCATTTTTATCCCTAACTTTTGCCCGAACCCTTTTCTTTTTTATGGTTCGCCGGGATGCCCCATTTTTGCCTGGATTTTCTTTTTCTTTCCAGCGGGTCATTTTTAAGCAAAGTATTTTTTAACTGCGTCTGCATTCACAGGGGATGTAAAATCCTCACCATCCATGGTGAACAACAACAAGGCTCCTTCGGAGAAGACCTTTCAAACGACATATGGACCTTCATAATTGGGAGTCCATTTGCCCTTGTGATCTGATTGTGGTGGGAGAATCTTTTTCAGCACAAGATCGCCCGTCTGAAAGCTTCAAGGGCGCACCTTCTTGTCATAAGATTTCTTCATCCGGCTCTGATACAACTGACCATATGCTATAGAGGCTAACCTCTTCTCATCCATTAGGCTCAACTGATTCAACCTGTTTTTTACCCATTCTGCCTCATCAAGTTTGACATCGACCAAAACCCGTAAAGAAGGAATCTCGACCTCTAGTGGCAGAACAGCTTCCATGCCATACACAAGCGAGAAAGGAGTTGCCCCGGTTGATGTGCGTACCATCGTACGATAACCGTGCAAGGCAAAAGGCAACATCTCATGCCAATCTTTATAGGTCACAACCATCTTCTGCACTATTTTCTTTATATTCTTATTAGCCGCTTCAACAACGCCATTCATCCTCGGCCGATAGGGAGATGAGTTGTGATGTTCAATTTTGAAGTTCTGGCATAACTCCTTCATCATCTTATTATTCAGATTTGAACCATTGTCAGTAATGATCCGCTCAGGAATTCCATAGCGACAGATGATGTCCTTCTTTATGAATCGGGCTACGACCTACTTCGTGACATTAGCATATGAAGCCGCTTCTACCCATTTGGTGAAGTAATCAATGGCTACCAGGATGAAGCGATGTCCGTTGGATGCCGTGGGCTCAATCTTTCCGATCATATCAATACCCCACATGGAGAACGGCCAAGGGATGACATGACATTCAACGGGCTTGGCGGTACATGAATCTTATCTGCATAAATCTGGAATTTATGGCATTTCTTCGCGAATTTAAAACAATTCGACTCCATTGTTAGCCAATAATACCCTGCTCATAATATCTTTCGAGTCATAGCATGTCCACCAGTGTGCGTGCCAAATGTGCCTTCATGGACTTCTTTCATAAGCAAATATGCTTCTCTCTCATCCACAATCCACACATCTGAGCAGCACCAAATCATGGTTTCTCCTGTACAAGACCCCATCCGGGTTCAGATAAAAATTGCCAAACAATCTCCTTAGAGTCTTCTTATCCCGGGTCGATGCCCCTGGCGGATACTCTTGGTTCTTAAGGAAATTCTGGATGTCATAAAATCATGGTTTACCATCAGCAGCTTCTTCAATGGCAAATACGAAAGCAGTCCTATCAAGGCGAGAGATGACGATGTTTGGCGCTTCATTCCAAAAATTCACCTTATACATTGAAGCTAGCGTTGCCAAAGCATCGTCCATTTGATTTTATGCACGCGGCACATGGTGAAACTCTACCCTGTCAAAGAAAGGTAACAGCCATCGAGCATAATCCTTGTAAGGAACCAAATTGGGCTGACGAGTTTCCCATTCTCCCTTGATTTGATTAACCACTAGCACTGAATCGCCATATACATCAAGATTCTTGATCCTCAGATCAATAGCTTCTTCCAGATCCATAATGCACGCTTCGTACTCAGTTTCATTATTAGTGCAGGGAAAAGTTAACCTGGCAGTGAAAGGGATATGAGATCCATGAGGAGTTGTGATAATTGCCCCAATTCCACAACCATATGAGTTAACCGCACCGTCGAATATCAATTGCCATTGAGAACCCTTCTCCAGACCTTCATCGGGTAATGGCTCATCACAATTTTTCATCTTTAAGTACATGATGTCTTCATCAGGAAATTCAAACTTCATCGGTTGATAATCATCAATAGGCTGTTCGGCAAGGTACTCTAACAGAATACTTCCTTTGATAGCCTTTTGGGAAAGATACTGAATATCATACTCTGTCAGTACCATCTGCCACCTGGCAATCCTTCCCGAAAGTGCTTGCTTTTCAAAGACATATTTAATCGGATCCATCTTCGAAATTAGCATGGTTGTATGATTGAGCATGTACTGTCTTAAATGTTTGGCGGCCCAAGCGAGTGCGCAACACGTCTTCTCCAGCATTGAGTAACGAGACTCACAATTTGTGAACTTTTTACTCAGGTAGTAAATTGCGTGCTCTTTTCTTTCAGTCTCGTCATGTTGACCGAGAACACAGCCCATACTATTCTCAAGAACCGTTAAATACATGAGTAATGGCCTTCCGGTGACTGGGGGTATCAGTATCGGAGGCTCATGCAAATATTGTTTTATTTTATCAAATGCTTTTTGACAATTTTCGTTCCAGACAACCGCCTGATCTTTCTTTAGCAATTTAAACATTAGTTCGCACGTGGCTGTGAGATGAGATATGAACCGAGCAATGTAGTTCAACCTCCCCAAGAAACCACGAACCTCTCTTTCTGTTTTCGGTGTTGGCATATCTTGAATAGCTTTTATTTTTGCAGGATCAACCTCGATTCCTTTTTCACTGACAATGAACCCCAGTAACTTTCCGGATCGAACACCAAAAGTGCACTTATTCGAATTCAACCTCAATCTGAATTTCCTAAGCCTTTTAAACAGCTTCAACAAATTGACCAGATGCTCTTCCTCCGTCTGGGACTTCACAATCATGTCATCAACATATACTTCAATCTCATGATGAATCATATCATGAAAGAGAGTCACCATTTCCCGCTGATAGGTTGCCCCAGCATTTTTTAACCCAAAAGGCATTACCTTGTAACAGAATGTCCCTCATGGCGTGATAAACGTTGTTTTCTCCATATCCTCCGGTGCAATTTTAATCTGATTATAGCCCGAGAAACCATCCATGAAGGAAAACACAGAATACTGAGCAGTGTTGTCAACTAACACGTCAATATGAGGGAGCGGGAAATCATCCTTTGGGCTTGCCTTGTTTAAATCTCTGTAATCAACACACATCCGTACCTTACCATCTTTCTTTGGTACCAGTACGATGTTGGCGACCCACAGAGGGTAAGTTGTCACGGCTAAAAATCCTGCATCAAATTGCTTTTGGACTTCCTCTTTGATTTTTAAAGCCATGTATGGTCTCGTTCTTCTGAGCTTCTGCTTGACCGGCGAACACTCTTCACGCAGCGGTAAGCGATGAACCATAATATCAGTATCAAGCCCGGGCATGTCTTCGTACGACCAAGAAAAGATACCATTATACTCTCTAAGCATCTCAATTAATCTTTGATTGATGTCACTCTGCAGCGCAGCCCCTATCCTGACATTTTTGACCACTTCTTTAGAACCCAAATTAATGACCTCGATCTCTTCTTGATGAGGCAGAATAATCTTCTCTTCTTGTTTCAACAGTCGAGCTAACTCTTCTGGCAAATCTTCATCCTTATCAATCTCTTCTTCAGCTTGAAACACTGGGTTGCCGAAGTTGAAGCGAGTCATAGAAGTTTCTGAATTGGTGTCATCTGC
Source organism: Lathyrus sativus (assembly GCA_963859935.3). Lineage (NCBI taxonomy): Eukaryota > Viridiplantae > Streptophyta > Magnoliopsida > Fabales > Fabaceae > Lathyrus > Lathyrus sativus. The sequence continues at coordinate 539,006,236 of OZ012736.1, forward strand.
AATATGAATCCTGCAATGATAATGGTTAAATATTTCAAACAATATGCAAAAAAAACGGAAAATCACATTGCCATTTTATTGTGAACAAATAAAATAAGAAAAACAGAGATCAGAAAATTTGCATGAGAAAAACGCCCTTTGATTAATTGATGAAACCATGTTCAAACATAAGCAAACAATCCCTGAAACAGCATACCGCTATGCTCCGAGTAGAACATAGGGTTATACAAATAATTGAGAAAACAAAGCATTACTGTTCGGTTGTCACTTGGACAAATTCCTCGATAGACCAGTTGCATAGGCTTTGTCCTGGAGTGCAAGGCTGGATCCAAGCATCCAAATCACAATCACTGTCTACGGCTTCATCATCTGAAATAGCATTAATCTACTCGAAGATAACACCCCCGCTGGTAAACCTGACAGGTCCTTTGTACTTCGGCGCGCTCTGTGGAGAATTTGAGGATGACAAAAGATACCCCACACCAAACCTGTCTAGCTTTTGGGGTATGTCTAACACTTTTCCCCAACCTGGAGCTGCCCCAGCCTGAACCACTACCTGGGCCTGTTTGAAGGATGACATAGCCACTTCTGGCTCTTTACTCATAACCGGAGTTTTGTCTTTAACTTTAACAACTTCAAAGGCTTGACACAAGGTCTCATGAATTTCCCCACCCACCTCGACATATTTGAAGGATTATAGCTGGCTGATCATGATATCCTCTTCTCCGCATAAAGTAACAATACTGCCCCCTACAACGTATTTCAACTTTTGATGCAGTGTCGAAGTGACTGCCCCTGCAGAGTGTATCCATGGCCTGCCTAGCAAACTGTAGGCCGGTTGGATGTCCATGATATAAAATACAACATTAAAAACCTCAAGCCCCACCTGAATGGGCAGCGTTACTTCACCAAAAACCGACCTGCGTGTTCCATCAAAGGCCTTTACCACCAAATCACTAGGAGTGCAAACCAATCCCCTAGTATCCAATTTCATCAATTCCTTTTTGGGAAGAACATTCAGGGATGACCCAGTGTCCACCAACACATGGGACATGACCGTGCCTCGACATTCTATTGATATGTGCAGCGCACTATTGTGATTCTTGCCTTTCGGTGTTAAATCTAAATCCGTGAAACCAAGACCACACCCCGCGTTGACATGTGTTACAACCCCTTCGAGTTGATTTACTGATATCTCTTGAGGAACATAAGCGGTATTCAAGATTTTCAACAATGCGTTCATGTGCGCTTCTGAACACAACAACAGAGACAATATAGAGATCTTAGAAGGAGTTTGTTGCAAGTGATCAACTATCTTGTAATCAATTTTCTGAATTATCCGCATAAACTCTTCCACATCTTTCTCCAAGGATGCCTTCTCACCAGCCTGATAAGTTTCCTCTATCACCTTACCTTTCCCCTTATCAGCTTTATCAACTTCAGCCCCGGGCGTCGAAAAGATTCTACCACTTCTGGTCATGCCACCGACTCCTACGAGATTATCAACTGAATTCTCAACCACATTCTGCAACTCTACCTTTTGTCCATTACAGAATACCTAGGCTCCGTAGTTCCACGGAATAGCTTTGGTGCTTTCATAACGCATATGTCTAGCTTTGGTAAAAAAAAAAACAGTTGGCTTCCTCAGAGGCACCAGAATGGTAATAGTCTTATACGGGATTGTGATTGTAGCAACCTCATCCAGCTCTTCACTTACCACCTCAACACGCTTCTTTTCTACAGTCCGATCAAACTGCAGTATTCCTTCATTCATCAAACCTTGAATTCCCGTCTTCAGATCATCACATCCCTCAGGATGGTTCAGACAATTAACACAATCTTCAGCACAACCAGGGAATACACCCCCATTCAGCAACTTCCCCTTTACAAAACTTAGTGGCGTTCTCAGCTTGTTTACATCTGCTACCAGGTCTAAGTTCTCCTCTACCAAAATAGCATTCACCCCAGCCTACCTATGATTCGGCAAAGGGTGTTTCTCAATATTAGGCATTTCATCTGAGAAGTTTATCACTTTGTTATCAATAAGATCCTATAGTAGGTGCTTGAATGCCTTGCAATTATCCAGGGTATGGCCAGGTGCCCCAGAATGGAACTCGCACCGAGCGCTCGCATCATATCCGGGTGGAGGATTGTCTGTTAGAGTGGCCAGAGTCCTCTTCTGGACTAACTGCAGCTGAAACAATGTCTGAAGCATCTGAGCATATGGCATTGGCGGTGCGTCAAATACTCTATTCGCTGGCCGACCAATATACCTTCGGTAACCCTGTTGATTTTGCTGCTGTTGTCTTTGTTGTCGTTGTTGCTGAGGTTGCGGTTGTTGAGGAATATGAATGGTTATACTAGCAACCTGTTGCTGATTATATCGATTCTGAGGCTGACCCCAACCTCTGCCCCGAGCATGGGTTACAGAGTTAGTGTCACCTTCACGCCTTTTGTTTCCAAAAACCTTATTTCCTCCTCCAGTTGAGGACATTTCTCCGGCATTAATCTTACCAAGCTTAATTCCATTCTCAACCCTTTCCCTGGTAATAATCAAGTCTGAAAAGCTTCCTAACATGCTGCTAATTAATTTTTCATAATATACCTCGTGCAAGGTAGCGACAAACAAGTCGATCAGCTCATGTTCCACCATCAGAGGTTGTACTCTAGCTCCGAGTTCACGCCATCTTTGCGCGTACTCCTTAAAGCATTCACCATTCTTCTGGGCAAGATTTTGGAGCTGGACCCTGTTGGGAGCAAGATCGCTATTGTATCGATAATGCTTTACAAAAGCTTCCGCCAAATATTTCCAGCTACTAACCTGAGTGGGTTCCAATCCCATATACCACTCGAGCGATGGTCCAGTCATCAGTTGAAAGAAATGCATCAACATCTTTTCACCAGTTGAATATGCAGACATCCTTTGATAATAAGACCGCACATGCACCCTCGGGCAAGTATCCCCTTTGTACTTGTCGAAAGTAGGAACTTTGAATTTCAGCGGCACCCTCAAGTCAGGAACCAGCCCCATATTGGCCATGTCTAGCCCCATATAATTCTGATTAGCAAGGCTCTTCATCTGTTCTTCCAACAGTTTGACTCTCCGATCAGTTTTTGTAGGCAACTCAACACCCATATCCCGCATAGAGAACATATCCTCCTGACGATCCTCACTCCAGCGAGGGCCTCTATTATCATATCCAACATTAGCAACATTAAAACCATAGCCATTCTGATTCATCACAGGACCATACCCAACATTACCAAAGCCATTGTTAACACCAAAGCCAAAGCCATTGTTACTAGCATTACCAAAGCCTGCATTACCACCACCAAAACCAACATTCCTGGCGCCTATGTCAAAACCAGCATCATTATTGCCTCCGCCAACATTTCTGTTGGTTTCGACATTCTCATTACCAAACCCAGTTACATTCTCATTTCCAAATCCGTTACCATTCCCACCAGTATTGGGAATAACATCAGCAGCCCGAGGAGTCTCAATCCTAGGAGAATTAGCAGCAGCCCTGCCGTGAAACACTCCATTCTCATCAGCCCGTGCAATAAAAGGTTGCACTAAAGTTTGAAGTTGCTCTTGTCCCCTGGCCACAGTCTGCATGACCTCCATAAACTGAGCCATCCTGTCTCGCATTTCCTGCATCTCAGCTTGCATCTGATCCATTACTTTCTTCTGATTCTTTCGAGTAGCGTATCGGTGAGTTGCTTGCTCCGCAATCCTGAAATACACTAGTGGAAGCACAGGAGATAAGTTTACAATTCCAATGCACCTGCAATGCAAAAAAATGATAAAATGCAACACATGTATTTATGCAATAGGGAAATTTCCCCCTCGATTCTGGCTCCAGCGTAATAGCAATGACAATGGAAAACCCCATGCACAAGCACAGAACAGAAACTCCTCATATATAAACAAAAGCCCATAGGAAAAATACATATATCAAGGTACAAAAATCAGGAGTACAATTAGAAAATGACCTCAGCCAATAACTCTGGTGATGGTAAATACAATAAGCATAAGCAACAAAGCATAAAGATACAGAGAAAAATCAAGACGGATGACGAGATCGGAAGTCCTCAAGCATCCTCCGAGTCTCGGGATGCTCAAGTCGAGAGAGAAAACTCTGTATAAGCAAATCCTGCCGACTAACAGTAGATTGCAAGCCCTTGTCATGCTCCACACAAGATCCTCACCCAAAACAAGCATCGAGCTTGCACCTCTTAGCGTCGGCTCTGACTCGGAAATCCTCCAAAGTGGTAAGTGCCTCATGCAACTTACAGTCACTATGCCGTCTAAGTGAAGCCTCATCTGAAATTTCCTTGTCCTTCGCCTTGAGCTGAGCATTCAGCTTGCTAATCTGCAATTTCAAATCATTTGCCCGCTTTTTGTTGTTGGTAAGCAAAGCATTCCATTCAGCCTCAAATTTGGAGATTCGAAGATAAGCTCTGTCCAACGCTTGCTTTTTAGCGGTAAGCACACCAATAACACCATTCATGGCTACCTTCATCCGCTCTCGAGCGCCGATCTGCTTAGTCAAATCTGTACCTAATATGTCCACTGTCTCAGTTTGCTTCTTCAAGGAATAAATTGCATCATTCTTCTCACCTCAGAGCTAAATAATCTCCTTCTCCAACTCTTCGTTGGCTTTCCGCAATTCCTCCCTTTCAGCCCATAACTGGTTGTATTTCTGAATCTCTACGGTAGTAGGCTCCTCAATCATGAGGGGATATAATGGCTCGACTGATAGAAACGGCATCAAGAACCTAACAGCTCTCTCATGAACCCAAACCAAATAAGGATCGAAAGCTTTGTTGTTACTCTTGCCCAAACCTACTTTGCCTTTCCTACGAATGTTACTCCAAGCTCGCTCAAGTCTGGTCAAAGAATCCCCTTCCAGCAACCCAGTGAGATACAGAGATTCCTGTATCTCCTCCTCCTTAGGAGCCTCTCTCAAAGCATACCCGAACTGTCGAACCAACAAAGAAGGATTATAGTTGAGACATCCTTTCCTTTCGACCAGAGGGACGTTAGGAAATCCGCCACAACTATAGATAATCTCAATACCAAGCATGTCTCTATCAAACCAGGTAATATTCTCCACCGACAACCCCATCAATCTAGCTGACCACTCCAAAGTACCAACAATAGTGACAAAAGGGCCATTCTTAGGCATGTGACTAGCAAACCACCTGTAAAATAGAGGAACACAACAAGCTACATTCTTCCCTCTTCGTTTCTCATTCTTATAATGGATAGAATAATAAATGTCTCCAACAAGAGCAGGCACGGGGTTACCTGAAGCCAAAATATGAAAAGCATCTAAATCCACAAAATCAGGGAGATTCGGAAACAAAACAATACCATAGATGCAAACAGCAAGGATAGCACTGAACACAACCCAACAACCATCCTTAACGAACTTTCGAGCTTTATCAACTAGGAAAAGCAAAGGAAAGCCAGGAACCTTGTTCCACTCAGTCAGACCTCCATTGAGCTCTGAAGCATCCAACTGTAATATGGCAGCTAGATCAGTCAAATCAGACTCAGCATCAGTATGAACAAAAGGCATTCGATCAAGAATGGGAAAGTCCAACAACATGGAATACTCCTCAAGAGTAGGCGCCAGAACATAATCAGGGAACACAAAGCACCTCAACTGTGGGTCATAGAACTATAACAAAGCATAAAGACCCTCCATCTCGTATACCGAAGGCTTACAGACGTATCTCAACAATCTCCCATAAGTCTGCCTGAAAGCTTCCATCACATTCCCCTCAGCCAGGGAAATCAAACTCAGCAAGGAACTAACATCAGGAGCTGGAAGCTTATAGGCCACTGTCCTCTTCAGGGTTTCCATGTCAAAAGTAGAGGAACAAGAACACCAGAATCGTGAGGGAAATATGCACCTGAAACACAAATACACGTTAATGACATGCAGATGAAAATGCAAATGCATATGCAAACAGGGGATCAAGATTGATGTGCTGTAGATCAAGGAGAACCAGCGCTCCGCTTTAGCACTGACAAATCACTGACATAAGGACCCATTCATGCCAAGAACACATCTTCAACCTGTAAAGAAACTCGGGTAATCTGAAAGCCAAAGTTTCCTGCATAACCCAATTCCACTCACAGGTATGGACCTATTCACTGACAAGGTTCGTCATCCTATGTGTTCATCAGCGTCACAGACTTTCAAGAAACAATGATACATTCACCATTTCTGGTTTGGCATCATCATCTCCCGAAGAGGCCTCACTTAGCTGACTCACAAATGATCGGTCCCCGAAGTCGACAACCCTCAGACCTAACTTTCCTTCGAACCCAAAGGGTCAGAAAGAAAATCATCAAAGAAGATCTCGTCCGAGCGCGAATTTCATGGTGAACTAGTACGAGCGAAGCAAGCACGCTCACCACTACTTTCTACTACTAAAGCTAGGTATGTACTCAAGCCCGGGTTTGGCTTATCTCTCAATGGAACTTCCCATCCCACAGCACAACAATAATGATATAATACGGAAAGTAAAATGCGGAAGTAAATAAAGATAAAGCACGTATATACAACACCCAAAAAAAGAAAACAAACAAGCGCTAGGATTGACTCGCATAGGGGATATTCCTGTCCTCAGCAGAGTCGCCAGTTGTCGCTACTGCGAAAATCGGCACCGGCAATGACAGAAGAGTCGCCACCATGCGTTATTTATCCCAAAGGAGGGAAAAGAAACGCTAAGAGAAAACCTAACGAAAAAGGGAAAAGACGAGGTCATCGTAACCAAGTCCTAGGTTCAGGAGTCGGTTACGCAAGGGGAAGGTATTAGCACCCCTCACGTCTGTCGTACTCGACGGGATTCACGCTTATTTTCTATCTAAAGAGGGTGTATACTATCTACGCTAAAGGTCACAGGGACAAAAGAAAAGAAAAGAGACTCGATAGAGCATCGCCGCTCTATGCCTACGTATTTCCTCGTGCAATGGGAAAGTCAGAGTCAACGTAGTTCGAAAAACTACGACTAAAGAAAGGGGGAAAGTTGCTCGCCAAGACGTCGCGTCTCATGCTTACGTACTTTCATCTGGTATGAAAGATCAGAGCAGCTGTAGTTCGGCTGACAAGAATCTCAGTTGGTTCAGAAGTTTTATCCGAGTAGGGTTAACAATTAGTTCTAGCAGTTGGTGTATGCAGCTCGACCATTGGAGACTTAGGCGTTACCGTTTGCGGTAGAACTCAAAGTTAACAAAACTCTTGTTATGAAAAAGGTTTTCCAAGATTAAGGGTCCCAAGGGACAAAAAAGTTTGAATTGTTTGTTTTGATGTCTTTTAAAGAAGAAGTGTTTTGAGTTTTTTATTTGTAACTCATGTTGCACTAAAGACTATGACCTAGGAGCGAATGCGTCGCATATCACCCAAAAGGTGTACACTAAACACTCTAGGCCATTGAGAGGAAGCTCCTCAATCACCATTTCCCAAGTAGCTTAAGGCTCGTGGCGTACAACACTTGTTATTATTTATTAAGTGTTTTAATATTGTTTGAAGATGAGAAGAGAAAGGAGCAAACTAAAGGGAGACTAACTCAAACCTAAAGTTGTCATGCAAAGTGCACCTGAAGTTGGGATTCACAAGGGAGATACCTAATGTTATCATGCATGTTTAGAACCCTAATGTCTATCATAACCTCTCTTGAACAAGAGAGATTAGAAATCCTAAGGGAAGGAAGACAAAAGAAGAAGAAGAAAGAAGCATAAGAAACATGCAAATGAATGAATGCATACATAGAATGCACAAGTAGAATGATAGTGGGAGGAAAATTGTATGGGGAAGTAGCCACCACAAGCTCATCTCAACCAAGCATGCATATGAGAAATGCAAAGAAGAAAAGAGAAGAAGATGCACCAAACACAATTACAAAGATGCAACATAAAGTAGGATGAAAAGGCCTAAAACATCCAAACACAAACACCACAACGATGCACAAATGAAATGTAAACAAAATCATAAACCAAAGTGAGGATGGGAGGCTACATGAGGACATAAAGGCCCTCACATTATGCACTCAACCATAAGCATCACCAAACAAGTGCAAAATATGCACAAAGAAAACACCAAGAAAAGTCCTCAAGGATTCACCACTTTAGGCATGCTTTAAATACCTCCAAAGGAGGGACCAAAACTACCTTAAATGGCACACCAAGGTCATTGGATAGAGAGGAGATGAGAGGAGAAGGTGCTAAAAAGAAATATCAAATCAAATCAAAAGGAAATGCAAGTAAGAGCACAAAGAAGTAAGCATGCATCACTTTGAAGTTCAAGTAGAAAGCACAAAAACAAATGCACAAACCAACAAGCAATGAACAATATTTTGACCTATAAATGAATATAGAACAAGCTCAACATGTCTATAATGTGAAACAAGAAGAGTTGAGAGCTTATTGGATCCATAAAAGTCATTTCCAATTCAAACTAGGTCATGTACTTGTGTGAGCTGCCCGATGGGATGACCTATCTTGCAAGGTATCTCAAAAATAGGAAGAAGGCTAAAAAATTACCAAATAAAATGCACAAGCAAGCTAAACATGTTATAAACCATAGGCCAAAGGCACAAGGCCATATTCCCTCAAAGCACCATCAAAAGAAAAAGTTCTTTGAGATGTACCGCTTTGAAATGGGAGAATCGAGGGTCAAATGAAATGCATCAAAAGTCAACTCAAAAGTCAACAAACCAGGGGCAAAATGGTCCTCAAAAATCATTCAACTCACCAAGAGTGTGAGGATTGATTTTCAATCATAGAACCAAAAAGAAATGAGAGATACAAAATAAAAAGCAAAGAATGCTACAATTTAATTCAATTAAAACAGCTCCAATATTTAATTCATTTTAAAATCGAAAATAAAATCAAAAAGTAAAATAAATATATCCAGAAAAAAATAGACATCTCAAGGTTTCTAAAAAAATATTTTTGTGTATTTTTATGGATATTGGAACTGTTTTATTTGATTTAAAATGCAAACAACAACAAAACAGAAAAATAAAATGCAAATACTAATTAAATGACAATTATGTGGTATGAATAGCAATAAAATGAAGTGCAAATCTGGACTGGGCCCAAACTGGGGTGCGCGTAGCAGCATGCACAAGGCCCACACGAAAATCCACACAAAAATAAAAAATCAGAAAATCCCATACATTAAGTCAACAATAGCACATGGTAGAACTTCAACACACAACCACATGATCAAAAGTATTCCCATCAAACCACTCACAAGAAGACATGTCATTAAATGAATTTCAAAAGTAATCATGTGTAGCAAAGCAAACAAAGACTACCATGAGTCTTAATCTAAAACGCACGATGGAGATCACGCAGCCAAAACATCATCTTCCCCACACAAACAAGGGGGACCGCCCGCGGTGGCCGGAACCACCCCCTCTGGCCGGAGCACCGCCGCGGGTTCACAACAACAACACATCTCCGCCATTTTTTTTACCGTTTTGGACAAATCTTAGATGAAAATTCATCTACTCTTCGCAAGGAACAAGAATCCATGGTCCATTTGCATTGAAACCTCATAATAAATTCAGAAAGTGAACAACAAGCTTGGTGCATAAAATTTCGAAGTTCTCAAAACTCAACCAAATTAATCCATACATCATCTACATGTTATGTAGATCATAGATCAACAAAAATTTAAGCAAAACACCTCAAGAATTGATCAAACCGAATCAAACAAGTTTGGAGCTCATAAAATCAATCATCACAAACACAAACAATTATTATCCATAAACGATCTACATCACTCAAGGATCCTAATGTAACAAAAATGGCAAAGAATCATGGCATATTGAGAGAGATATGGTGAAATAAAGTTACCGAGTGGAGAACTTCCACTGAGGCTTCAATTCTTGATGAAGCTTCGCAAAAATGTCCAGAATCACTCCATGATCATCATAGAAGCTTTTGCAATCCTTAGTTTGGCTTGAAATGGAGTAAATCTCAGAATTCAAATTTTGAATTTTGCTCACTTTTTCCACTTTGTTCTTGCTTCAATTCTTGACCAAAACCAATTTTGAAGCTTTGTGAATGATAGAAATCTTTTATGTGATGGATTTGGATGATAATGAAGCCCAATTAAAGTCCTTAGAGCCCAAATGAAATTTCAAATTTTCTCCACTTTTCCTTCATGAAGGAGCACGGAAATTCCTCTCATTTGCCTCCAAAATGGTTCAATTCAACTGTTGGGAGTGTATGGAGTATGAATGGCCATGATTTGCTCCTTGTTTTAATCTCAATGGTTGATTTTAAAAATGTTGCTTCACGGTGAAGAAAGCTTGGAAATGGCTCATTCAAACACCTCAAATTCAAATTCTGATAATGCCAATGTTCTTAAAACATGATTTGCACTCAAAATATGCACCTACTTGCACAAAAGTAATTAATCATGAATTAATTCCAAATTTGTCTTTTTAAGCTTCTTTTTATGAAATTTCCCATGTCAATTTTCCATTCCAAGATATTTCCATGATTTCTTGAGGTTTTGTTAACCAAATAACACCATTTGGAGAAAGTTTCATGTTGGAAAGATTTTCATTTGAAGTGTGCAAGATGGTGAAATGACCTATAATCTCACTTTCCTAAAATACCCCTGCCTTGTCAAGCTCATAACTTGAGTTCTACAAATCAGAAAGAGAACTTCTAGGACTTTTTGGAAATCTAAGATTATGAGGAACAACTTTTATGTTTGTCAAAAGTTCATGTGAAACTTCCTTCTAGGTCAAAAGTGGCATGGAAGTCAGCTGACTTTCACAGATAAAATTCACATTCATCTGATGACCTGTAACTTGTCTGAATCATAACTTGAGTTCTACAAATCCTGTCAAGGACTTTTAGTACTCAAATTAAAGCTATGAACATGCTCTACAAGTATCATGCTTGGGCCAAGGTTATGTGAGACTTGTATCTTGACTTATGTGGTCTTGAAGTTAGGCACTAAACAGGGGATTTTACACAGAAACCCTAATTTAGTAACTTCCCACACTCTTGATTCTTCTTGATATGATCTTGGAACAACATCTCAAATGCCTCGACATAAAATTCCATGATCACCATGAATTATAATTAAGCTTTGATCCCCTTCAAACCCACAGTTGACTTAGGGTTGACTAGATAAAACCCTAGATGCAATCTTCTTGACTGTGGCTTCTTGCACTTGATTCAAACACTTGACTGAGCTCCACAATGGCCCTCAAGGCACTCCATGAGCTCTCTCAACACACCATACACATAATCATGACTTCACCAACCACTGATGGTCTTCAATTGATCTCAAGTTAGGAGATGGTTCACATACAACCATCCAAACTTCTCAAGAACACAAATCACTTCCTGATGACTTTGATGAGCTCTCAAGCTTGAATAACACCCTTGATAACCCCTTCTTGCTATACACCATACTTGATCCTTTGTAAACTGAACACATGACGTGCAATGCTAATGCTAGAACAATGCTATGAAACATAAACCAAGTAAAGAAAAGGTTGGGTAAATTTTGGGGTACAACACCAGTCACCACTGGACTTAAAAATAAAACTGCCAGTCACCACTGGACTTTAAAAGAAAGCTGCCACTCACCACTGGACTTTAAAGGAAAAATGTCAGTCACCACTGGACTTTAAAAGAAAGTTGCCAGTCACCACTGGACTTAAAAATAAAACTGCTAGTCACCACTGGACTTTAAAAGAAAGGGCTGTCAGTCACCACTGGACTTAAAAATAAAACTGCCAGTCACCACTGGACTTTAAAAGAAAGCTGCCAGTCACCACTGGACTTTAAAGCAAAAATGCCAGTCACCATTGGACTTTAAAAGAAAGCTGCCAGTCACCACTGGACTTTAAAAGAAAGCTGCCAGTCACTACTGGACTTTAAAGGAAAAATGCCAGTCACCACTGGACTTACTGGGGATCTCACCAAAAGAGGTGGGCTAGTTGCTTTACAAGCCAAAATTTCTCAAACAAAGAGAAATAACCAATATAAATTCCTCAACTCCTCAAGGAGATGCCATTTAATTTAAGCATAAAATCCACAGAGACGTCGTTACCACAACACTGCTGGAGAGATATTTTTCAAAGAGGATCTGTAAAATATTCTTCCTGGGGAACACAACGCACAATAAACGTACGCCTAACATAGATTTTGAAACCACTTTCCATAGACCAAAGTTCAATCTAGGAACGATCTAGAAAGAAACGGTCAAACAAGACTCCAACCATTAAGGAGTAAACTCAAATGGGAATTTATCTTATCCAGCCATGGAAAATATAACTGAAACAACCATCATCCATGAGGATCAAACTTCTTGGGGAAATTAGAAATGGCGGGCACTTTATGCCTAAAGGCTGACAACCCTTTTGGAGAGAAGATACGGACCCAGTCACTTGGGGGATAACCGCCAAACTGGACCAAACAAAAACACACCAAGGGTAGCAACATGCTCAGATGTTATGCATATGCAGAACTACTTGTATGCCATGCTTATGCTTATGCTGACAAAACAGACAAAGGGAATCAAAACCAGAGATGAAATAAACATCTCGTTAAGGATACCTAGCCAACCTCACCAGATTGGACCATCGCTAGGGATGAACATGAAGAGTCAAACAGCTGTACTTCAAGGTTACAACCTTCTTTGGGGAAAATAGTACTCCGCTCAGGATATAAAGTCATACTTCACCTAAGGGTTGTCATTATGAGCCCGGTCTCTTTGTTGGGGAAAGAAAACCAAGGGAAATTGACAATATCAACCGAAGTAACAACTTATTGGGTAATTGACAGAAGACGCCAAAAGAACCAAGTAGCTTTGTACTCTATCTTGCATAATGATCATCATAATAAGTGACGACTCTCTCCATAAATAAACCTCAAATTCCTTCTGCCCCAGAATACATGGTCCGCAAGAAGAAATCATCAAGAGGATTTTATAGAAGAATTGACATACAAGATGCTTCAATATCTTCAAACTCTTGGAGAGATTCACGAATCTCGACGCAACTGCCCCAGTTTAACTGTCTTTGAGAGATTAATCTAATCTCGACTTGATTGCTTCTGATTAACTGGTCTAGAGTAGTTGGCCTTAAAAAGAGCTAGGGAACAACTTACTATAAGACCTCAAACGATGTGCCCCCAATATTCTGAACTTTGAAGAGTTCTGCCCCTGATATCCTGAACTCCTAGGGATGGGTGATTATCAAATCTTTCAGATTGGTTACCCCAGACTGGACTTCCTTTAACAAGTCAAATTCCCTAACTGGCTACATTTGTTGGGATTCCCTTGATATTGTCTCGCAAGCAACGTTGTTCATTTACAAAATGGAAATTTCAATGCAACATTCATGCAGACTTTTGAAATCAAATTTAGTAGTAAAACAAACACAAATGAGTGATTCAAAGATCAAAACAAAAGTGGATCATGACATTTACAGAATGACAGGTAAAGTGATCACCAAAAATCAAAGATCAATAGGAGTCAGGTTATCCAACCTTGTTGTAGTATGCTTTTAAAAAAAACTCACCTCAATTAGGTCTTTTAAGGGTTGTAACATGGCCTTGTTTAAGGTTTATGAAACAAAGGATAAAGGCTCAAAGTTTATTTGTTCCCACCCAATCCTCATAATAAACTTCCATCTTACGTTCAGTTAACTTAGGTTATGCACTTAGGTTCTTATAGACTAAGACTGAACTGATGATATTTGTTGATGGTTTAAAAACCTAGGGTAATCATTACTCCCTTGCAACATTTTGTTAATCTTGATATTGAGGTCTTTAAGAGTTAAAGCTTTAAGGATTTCCTCTTTTTATTATCCCTAACTTTTGCCTGAACTGTTTCTTTTGGATGTACAGTCAGTGGGATGCCTCTATTTTGCCTAAGTCTCCTTTATAGGTTTTGAGCGGGCTTTTTTTTGTGTGAAATAAGGTGACTACTTGGTTTAATGGTTATGAAGAAACATCACTGGCCTTTAGGTTTGGAAAACATCTTCTACATTTGCTCTCTGTGTGCGAAGGAAAACCTATGTGCATAACCCTCATATGAAAGGTCACTCGTACACCGTCGAGTTAACTTAGAACTACCTACCCCAGGTTTGAGACTAGAGGTTTCTGTAAGGAAAGAAAACTCCTGCTTCCAGGCTCGAAGGGGTTAACGAGGGATTATCTTCCTTATTTCTCCAGTGTTTGGGATTTGAAGAAATGCCTTACATCATCAGCAAAGTTTTAATTGAAAGCATACCAACAACAGTTATGGATATAAAACTTTCGTCATCCTCCTTAATCTTTGCTTAAACAACAGTTTGATAAAGATAAGTGGATGGAAAAAAAATGATAAATATATTTTTTGCTTTTTATGACAATAAAAGAAAATGAGTGAATACGAATGGATTGACCCAAAAGATGCATAAACATTCATTAATCTTGCCAATTCAGCAAACAACAAAGCTTACAAGCATATATGAAATTTAGCAGCAAGGAAAATACAATTGAAAATACTGAAACAATCAAAATACAACCAACTTGGGAGAATTGACTTTAACAACTTCAATTTCCATGTCCAAATGGGGAAACACCTCCATCACTGATTATTTGCTCCTTGTGGTATAGAACCTTGAGAGGCCTCATAGGTCCTTTGTCTTTTGCTTCAAGAGATGAGATACTTGCACTTGGTTTACCTTTTTTAGGTTTTAGCAGATCCAACAAGCTTTGCAACTTTATCCCAAAACCTTTGCACTCTTCCACCAGATGCCCTAGTGTCCCAGTATGGTACTTACATTCAACCTCTGGGTGATCTTCTTCAAGGATCAGATCTTTGTCATAGATCAGCTCCTACACAACAAATCCTAATTCCAAACAAGTATCTAACTCATGTCCTTCAGTCCCTTTGTGAAACTCACAAGGCAAGCTTGCATTATGCCATGGTCCTAGCACAAGGTTAAGAGCTCGTGGAGTCACTAACGAATTTTGGATTAGTAGCGGATAAAGCTTACTTAGCGGCACAGGAACTGACTTATAGCATACCCTGTTCCTTTTGACAGGATTCTTCTTATTCATGTTCTGGCTTCGAGAACCTTGAGGGGGAACAACCAATGAATGTTGAGGTGCTCTTTTGGTAACCACTTGATGAGGATGATATTTTGGCACAAGCCCAAATGCTGGTTGACTAGCATTTTCCTCAGGTGTGTGTCCTTGATGCGAATGAGGCATATGAAGTGGTGAAGGATTATTGATTTGAATGCCTTGAGGTGTGAATGAGATCATATCGGAGTCAAGTAGATTTTGGATTTTGTTCCTGAGCACCTTACAGTCTTTAATTGAATGCCCTTGTGCCCGAGCATGGTAGTCACATCAAACATTGGCGTTAAAACCTGGAGGGTATGGATGGATCACTGTATCTATCTCCTTTTGCAATATCAATCCACCTTTGATCAATTCTGGAAAGATCTAACTGTATGATATTGGTAGCGGAGTGAAATGCCTTTCTAGCTTCCTTGGCCTTTGTAAGGCGTGCCGACGCGGTTGACGATGGTCTGGCCGTTGAAACTGAGTAGGTCCTTGAGCTGGAAGAGTCACCGGAAGTGACGGACTGACAACCTCTCTGGGTGCAATAGGGTGAGAGTACCACTCATTCCTCCTCAAATTCTGCAAAGTCTCTAAAACCCAGTTCATCTGACCTTTGAGGATCTTGATTTCCTCCTTCAAGGCTTCCTGTCCTTTCAAAAGCTCATTCATCATTGTCATTGGTCCAGAATGCATGCTAGGTATCTATATTGAGACATGAAAAGGAAGATGAGACTCAAGACTAGGAAATGCAAATGCAACGACATGCTCATGCAATGCAAAAAGTTTCATGGAACTCGAAATATTTACAAATATCAAGATATACCAAAACTTCATTAACCAGCAGCTTGAATTGCGACCTATCAGTACTTCTTACAAGAGTCCTAAACTAAAAAAAGCCAAATAAAGGCTAAGAAAAGTCCTAAAGAGATTCTCCTGACAGCCTCATGTTCAGCTTCTTGATCTTTTCTTCCATCTGAGCCTTCTCAAGAATAAGATTATCCATAATTAGCTTCCACAGAATTAACTGAGAACTAAGTGAAGATAAATCATTTGATGCTTTCCTCTTCTTGCAAGAGAGTACTCCTTCATTCTTCATTTGCAGTTTCCTTTGGAGTTCTGCATCTCTTCGACAACCACTTGATACATGTGCTTTCATGGTATTCTATTTGTTGCGCTTTACTCAAAGCGATTCCCAAACGTGTAGCCTTAGCAATATCTTTCTCCATATAGTCTTTCTCCATGATTGGAAAAGGAGACTCGTCAAGAATGGGAAATCCAACCAAATAAGAGTGTTCCTCTAGTGTAGGTACTAGCTGATAATCGGAAAAGTGAAACAATGATACACTGGATCATAGAACTGGAGAAGCATAGAGAGGAGTCCATTATCCATCTTTATCTTCAATAATGACAACAAATCCCCATATCTGCTCTTGAATCCCTCTAGACACGTCACCAAGGTACTCAACCTCCTTAGGTCATCAAAGTTAAGACTCTTGTAAGTGTACTCCAAAGTTTTCTTTCTTTTACCATCCATAACGACCATGATGTTTACAAACAAAGTCTGGGTTCCATGAAACTTTATGATATGATGCTCATGAATGCAAAAATGCACAAACACAGGCAAGCAAAGATTCACAAATACACACAGGTAAATAGATAAGCGGACAAGCCTAGGTTTAGAGAACACGAGCGTGGAGCCATGATCTACCCATCCCCAAGGGTTTGTACTATAAGTTAGTTTGTACCTGCCGCACAGGTTCTAAGAAGTTTCCAAAGTCATCAACACATCTTTCAGATATTATCAATTTCCCAAATCACTCGGTAATCGATAATATTCTCAAGAGAGTCTCGTCTGAGTGTAGTATCGCGTATCAACTACTTCAGGAATACTCCCTTATAGCCATCGCACCACGTCCTAATAAGGCCAAAGTGGGGTAAAATGTAATCTAAAGGTCCCCAGTGTCACGGGCTCCTTCGTCGAAAGTAGCAATTTTTTCACGAATACTCGTTCAACAAAGCTAGCTCTCAAGAAGGCCTCCACTGAGCATTGGTTTCTCAAGTCAGCTTGGTCGGGAATCAACTTCCTATAAGCCTTCTTGAATATACCACCATCCTATCATAATTTGCACTCAAGTCCGGGTATAGGACTGCCTCACCACTCAAAGTACCCAATATCCAACACACAAACATATATATTGACAAATATACATGTTAAGCAAACATTCACAAATATAGCATATAAACAAACAAGATAGGATAAACCCTCAAGTTTTAAGTTTCCCCATTGAAGTCGCCATTTCTGTTGCAGTGAGAATCGTGATACCAAGCTATTGATTAACTTGAATCTTAATTCTTAAATTCACAATCGGACTTTAATTTATCCAAAGGAAAGGTCTAAAGAAAGAAAAACCCTTTTCGCGATGTTACAACAACGCTAAGAGATTCGGGGATCGGGGGTTGGTTATGCCTAGGGTAGGTATTTCACATCCTAAACATCTGTAGTACTCTACAGGAACCTTTTGTTTGTTTGCATGCTAATACTTGCTAAATGTTTGCTATGGTTTGGGATTGGGTAAAAAGTGTAGGTAAATACCTAAAGATAGTTTCTAAGTTTGCTCGCAAAGATATCGCATCCTCTGCCTACGTATCCTAACTAGGATAGAATCAGAGCAATCGTAGTTCACTAGGGGGTTAAAGAACACTTGATTATGATCGAGGTTCAAAAGTGGAACAAACATATCCATGCTTGTGTAGAGTTTAACAAAACTCTCTAACTCTAAGTTATACACTTAAAAGGACTGACTTTTACAAAAGTCAAAAGGGAAGTAAGTAATCATCATCATGATTCTTACATAGAGTTCACAAACTCTATCTTAAAGTTCTAATTGAAAGACATTCCTAACAAGAGGTAGGTCTTTTAGACTTCAAGCAAAGTCTAGGAGATTGGTTCTAACTTAACTAAGTGTAAATATGACTTAACAAAGTCAAAGGAGGGTAACGAGCTATCTATGGCCCAAGGGTCAATAGAGAGACTTTCCTTTGGAAGGGAAGAAATGAGGTAACTTGGATGAGAACTAAAGAGTTCCATCACTTGGGGGAATTACTTAACAAAGCATAAAAATTCTCACATGATAAATAACTAAGAGGTATGGTTACAACCAAGAACATGCTAGCATATAACAATATTAAGCATAGTCAAACAATGTTTCAACAATGTGAGGAAGAATTTCAATACTTCATGGTGGAAACTTTCAAGTTTAAGGTAAAGACCATAAACGAGGCAAACCCTATCGTATTAAGTTCTAACAAGACTTAAAAGGGTGAGGAATCAAGTGAAAAAGGAAGTCCTCAAGAGGTCACAACATCAAGAGATAGTATGGTTCAAAAACACATAACTAAAAAGGTCAATCAAATAGATGCTCACAAGCAAAGATTAAAATGCATACTCACATACACAAGGAAGTTAACAAACAAAGTTCATCTCAAGTGTAATTTAAACTCAACGTAATTGAATCAAAATTTTGAAGGATGATTGAAGGGAATGAGGGTAAAAGCCCTAAAAACGGGGCTTGATTTCCTTATAGCAAAAAGCGTTTTAAAATATAAATTTTAAAACTCTTTAAATACCACATGAAAATATGCAACAATACAAGATGTTTGAAAAAAAGAATCAATAAAAAATTATAAAAGATGGCAAAGTTATGTTGATTTGAGTTTTGAAGAAGAAAAATAAAAATAAAAGTAATTAAAAATGAAGAAATGTCCACACCAAGGGTTGAACTTACGACCTGGTGATTGCAGGTCCAAAATCTCACCACTCCATCTAGCACGAGGGTGTGAACTTTGAGGGAAGAGAGATAATAAAATATTAAAACATGAAAAATGCTAAAAAAAACAAAAAGAGTTGATCTCCACACATATCGAACTCAAGTCAGGAGGCAAGGCAAGATACTTGAGCGCATAGGTCACAACCACTGGGGTGGCGATACATCCGTGTATTATGCCACCCCAATAAATAAATAAACCTCCAATGCAAATATTTCTGGGCAAGATTAACAAAGCAACATAAGCACACATGGCCAAAAACGTGAAGGCCCAAAATGATTCAAAACTCCATCAATTTTGACAAAACAAGAGTCTAACTCATGTAAAATTTAATAAGGAACTAGATGGCATTGTTAGTTTTCCAAAATTTTGCTTAAAAATTGAAACACGATAACAAATGCAAAAATGGTGTTTGAAATGCACTTTGAGTTCCATGGACTGAAACAGACATGACTAAAGCTCATAGATGGTTTGTTCAAGTTCTAAACATGTTGCTCATAAAATTTTTCAAAAGAAGGAACTTAAATCCTTAGGGAATCAATACTATGGTTTCAAATTGCAAATTGGAAGCAATGGTGAATTCTTCCTTTTAACCATGTTAGAGTAAAAAACTCCAAATAATGACAGATGCTCAAAAGGTCTTAAACAAGACTGACTGAAAACTCATCATACACAAAGCCTAATGGTAATAGAGATGCACTCAGAAAATCACAGTTTGGAAAAGCTGTTAATCAATTGAAGACAGATATGCATACATATAGAAAGTTAACAATTAAACTCTTACAATGACAAATAGATTGAGACAGTTGTTGAATCAAAACCAAAAATTTGCATCACAATGCAAACATAAATGCAGTAAAGAGTTAAGTATAGGCTGGACAATTTCAGATCAAGCATAGTAGCAAGTTCTTGGTATTGCATAAGCAGTGTGTTTTTACAAAGAGTACAACTATAACAACAACTTATGAAACAGGATCATAGCATGGCAAAAAAAAAGAATTGTTTTGTTTTTAAATAGCAGCAGTCACACACATTGATCACTAAACCTACAGCCTGAATTCACAACTCAATGAAACCAAACTAGCACTAAGCAAAACCAAGCTCTTGATAGTATAATGCCAGGCCTAAGAGTTAAAACACTTAAAGCCTACCACCATGAGTTGACAGAATTATGAATCTATGTAAAACCAACATGCTATGGTGTTTTATCCACATGGCCTCTTAAGAAACAAAGGAAACTTTGATGCAAAATCAGTTGGCAATACCCTCATCAAATGTCAACAGTTAGCACAACCAGTTTTGAGAAAACTTAAATTAAAGCAAACAGTTATGAAGGTTGGACAGAAATTAAACATCTCCAAAATCTAGTCAACTAATCCACACACCAATGCCTCAGCAGCAACTACATATCCTGACTAGAATATGTTGTATATCATCAAACCTTGACACAATCTCTAGCAGCAGCTTTGAACATGGTCTTAATCTTACTTAAAAGCAAGCTACACATAAGTAGGACAAATTATTTTGTGCCAAAATGAACTGGCAGCAAACAAAGGTCTTACGTGACAATGCTAGAAACTAACCCTTACCATGCATTCAACAATATGAGTTAAGCAGCCTTGCCTGAAACAAAAGCCAAGACCAAATATTTGCACAATAGGCATGAGTTAACAAACTCAGCCTCTAGGAATAGTTTTTCGACAACATACTTGATTTAATCATAACAGTGTTTAACCCCTCTGGTTTACTCCAATGACAATTCTTAATTCATACCAGCAAAATCTGTCATGATAGACAAACTCTAACAACAAAAGCCATGAAAATGTCCAAGTCAAACAAACAGGCCAAAGTCTAAATCAATACTACATCTTATTGACAGCAATCTAGACAAGCTTAGATCCATAAACAGATTTTGATAACATAAATGTGAATCCTACATGATAATGTCTAGATCACTTACCAAACAGCCCAAAACTTCAATCACATGACACCTCATAAGCTTATGACAGTAGGCATACTATAACACAAATGCAACCCTCTTGATATAACAATACCAATCATCCAAACAGCAGCCCTAATGCAAAGCTCTAATGACAGTTACTAAATTACTCAAACAACAACATGAATAACAAAATGACAGCTATGCACCCAAACAAAGCAATGCTAATTATCATGTGTTTCAACAGTCCTTACACATCCTAACTAGGATATATAGTTTAACCAAAAAGAGTCTTGATGCAACAAAAAGCATAGCCCAATGTTTTGTGTTTTTTGACAGTTATTTACTTCAATGTGAGCAACACAAATCAATTTTCAGCACCAGATTAGTTCTAACATTTTAACATGACAATGTTAAACATGAAATAATTATAGGTCTCACATGACCAAACAAACTCATGACAACAGGCTAAAGTGACATGTTTTGACAGCATAGTTGTAACCAAACCAAAAATCATAGGCATGATGCATAATGAAGAGGTTTTGGGCTACGTACCTCTTATAGACCTCCTTGAGCAAGCTAGCAACAAAGAAAACCAGAGATTCTTCCTTTTGAACAAGTTTGTGAAGCTTACTTCCTTTTGAAAAAACAAGCAAATCTTGAGGACAGTTTGGACAGATGAGGTTCCACCTGTTGTTTGAGGCTTTAGACAATTGGTATAACACAAATGGAAGGTGTTTAAACTGGTTCAAACTGTTTTAGGCAGTGAGTTTTATCACTTTGTGCAGAAAAGTCAAACTAATGGGTGTGAGAAGTTGGCTTTTGGTTTTGTGATGTTTTTGGTGAAACTAATGGTTGGAACACCTTCCAATAATGGTTTTAAGGTTGTATGGATGGTTTTTGGGGTGTTTGAATGATTGGGAAGGATGCTGGTATGAAGTCTGCACAAGGCAGTTTTTAGTAGTTTTGGAGGGTTTCTTTACTTTCAAGCAAAGAGGGGAAGAGGATGAGAGTTGTGTTTCTCTTCTCTTGGATAGCTCTAGTGTGATTTGAAGAGTGGGAGGAAGCTCCTATTTATAGGCCATGAAGGGATTTGGGGCAGATTTGGATTCTTGGTTTAGAGGGAAATTTTGGAAGAAAATCCATCCAAGATCATGTGGCAACTGTGCATACTAGCTTCTTAGCTCAATGCAAATAAAAAATGAGGTGGTATAGAGGGTACTGAAGTGAGGCTAGAGTGTAGGGAGCTGCAGCTGCATGTTCTCTTTCAAAAAAAAGTTTCTCTTTCTTATTTATTATTATTATTAAAATAATGCCACTTGCTTGGCAACTTGCAAAGCTCTCAAGCTCTCATTCTTTCTGCATTTTCTAGCCATCATCCTCTCTAAATATCAGATTAAGACATGATCCAATGGTTGAGAATGATCCATGTGGCTGAAAAGTGAATTTGTGAAAAGTAGAGATGGTGCACTCAAGTGTGGAGACCCCAACTTTATGGATTCATAACTCTCAACTCACAAAGGTTATGGAGGAGTTCTAGTATTTTTTGGAAAGCCCTCATAGAGCTCTACAACTTTCATGCCTTCATGATCCTCATATTCTAAGTAGAACTAGGTCAAAAATCCCTTCAAAGTTGGCTGAAAACATGATTTGCAAGGCCAGAAAATAGAAATTTTCTAAGTGTTTTCCTCTCTTGTAATGATTTTGATCATAACTCCCAATATATTCATTTTTCGCACATAGACCCCTGCAGGACTTTTGTAGTAATTGTCAAGACCTTTCCAAAAAGCTTTGAACCACCTCAATTGGATGTGTGGTTAGGGAGTTATGGTCTTGCCCCTTTCAAAACCCTTATTCCAGATTTCTTCGATTACTCTTCAATCCTTGATCCAATGATCATGAAATTTCATGGATAGGTTTAATATGTTGTTATGAACATTTTTGCTTCACACTTTGAGGTTAAATTCCTTATGGTTGAAGAGTTGACTTTTTGGTCAACAAAACTGTCGCTTCCGCGAAAATAAGGTGCCGGCAAAACAGAAGAGTCGCCACCTTTCGTTATTTATCCCTCGGAGCGGGAAAGGAAACAATCGGAAAAACCTGACGAAAAGGGTATAAGACAAGGTCATCGCAATCGTTGTCTGGGTTCGGGAGTCGGTTACGCAAGGGGAAGGTATTAGCACCCCTCACGTCCATCGTACTCGATGGGATCCATGCTTGTTGTGTTTATCTGACGGGTTGGTTTTATCTATCTACCTATCAAGGCTAGCTTAAAAAGAAAAGAAAAATGACTCGGCAAAACATCGCGCTTTATGCCTACGTATTCTCATCAGAGAATGAGAAATCAGAGTCAACGTAATTCGCCTAACTACGGGTTATGGGGAAGGTGGCTCGCCAATACATCAGTATTGTGCCTATGTACTCTCAACAGGTATGAGAGATCAGAGCTTACGTAGTTCGGGTTAATACGGCTTACGGGATTTCATATTCATCTGTTTTATCGAGTAGGATTAAACAACAGTTCCAGCAGTTAGGGACAACGCCTGTTTGCGGTGGCGCTGAAGTTTAACGACACTCTTTTCTTCAGAAAAGCTTCCTTTGAATTATGGGCTCACGGGGCAAAAAGGTTTGAAGTTTGTTTTCTGTCTTTTACGAAAGAACAATTTTTTATTGTGTTTGCAATTTCAATCGCACTAGAGACTATGACCTGAGAGTGAATGCGTCGCATGTCACCCAAAGGGTACCATGCTAAACATCCCGACTGTTGAAAAGAAGCTCTCCAACAATCCTTTCTCAGATAGCTTAAGGCTCGTAACGTACAAAAGAAATCATTCATGATTACTGTATCTTAAGCTATTTTGAGATGAGAAGAGAACAGGCTCAACTAAAGGGAGACTATCAAGTCCTACTGTTGTCATGAAAAGGATTCGTCCTATGGTTGAGGTTTGAAACAGGGAACTCCTAGAAGTTATCATGCATAGGTTTCAACCTAAAGTTCTAATCATCACTTCCTTATCAAATGAAGTGAGATTCCTAAGGGATCATGTCAATGATATACAGAAACAGATAAAGCATCAGCTTAAATAGTAAACAGTAAACGACTGTAAAATGCATGCAATGCAAGTGAGGGAGGAAATGTGTGTGGGGCATCAGCCTCCACAAGCTCATCTCAACCTCAAGCCAGATATGAATAACTGCAATCATACAGAGGAAACAACATGCTATCAAGCAAAATAATAGTAACTGCAATCATACAGAAGAAATGAAATAAAATGCCATCAAGCAAACACAAACCACATAGGCAAGGGAGCTGGGCTCTACCGAATACCCGCAAGCAAAGCCATACAGTAAAAATACAAGCAGAGGGAGCAACTCAACCTCTAGTGCAATCATGCTCCTAGCTTACATCAATCTAAATATGTACTTATTCTAATGCATCAAGCAAAGCAAACAAGGCACATCAATACAGAGAAGAAAACAGACAAGAAAAGAAAGCAGATCAACCACTCCCACAGCTTTACAGCAAAGCAATCTTCTGACAGCAGCTCAGTCCTCAGACTTCAACCACCCTTCAAGGCTATCATCCTCAATAACAAGTATCAACTTGCTCCTCCAAGGTTTCAACCCATCAAACATAAGTATCAACTTGTTCTCTCTTCTCCAAGCTTCAGCTCTTCAGTCAATGCCACCTTCAGACTTCACTCCTAACTACAAGTATCAACTTGATTCCTTCAGGCTCTCAATGCATCAATGTAAGTGTCAACTTATCCTTTATTCCTCAAGCCTCAGCTCTTCACTCAATCTCAATTGGATCTTTCTTACAAGTATCAACTTGGTCTTCTTGCTTCAGCTCTCTTTGCTTTACCAGTATCAACTTGGTCTTCTTCATCTACAAGCTTCAGCTTCTCAGAGTAATCTTCAATCACATGGAAGTGTCAACTTCATCCTTCAATCTTCTTCAAGCAAGGAACTCCATCCTCTAACAAGGGAGAAATATTCATCTATCAAGAGCAAAGGGTGGGTGATTGGTAGCAGAGTGAAGACCAAAGGTCACCACTGAGCATCCTGTCATCAGAGAAAGGGACCCTCAAAGGTTCTACCAACTTGTAAAGAGCCACACATCCTACCAAAGGAGGTATGAGGCCTTTACAAAGGGACCTTTCATCATAGGGAAGAATTGAAGTGATCAACATCATCCATGTTTATGAAGGAAGAGAACTATCTAGAAGCTCTGCCTACAAAACCCTAATCTTAACCTAATCCAAACTACACCACAAGAAGGGAAGATCTTCAAATCCAAGCCTCCTCAAGCAATCCAATGCAACTTCAACTTGCCTTAAACATCATCCAAGAGCAAGAGAAATAAAACCCTAATCTAAGGGAACTAAAGATGTTAATCTAGTTGAGTTAGTGTCTTAGAATCATCTAAAACTAGCACCTAAACTAACATCAATAAAAAATAGTAAACTATCTTATAAATTTCTACCAAAATTCCTAAGGGATCCTAATTCAATTAAGAATGCCTCATACAAAAACCAGGGACTAAATCATCTATTAAGCCCTAACACTAAGTCCTAAATCCAAAGGTATCAACCATAAACCCTAAAAATGGAGCTTCTAAAGGTCTCAACCTAAACTACCACCTATGTTCATCACAATAATGTGAGAAAAATCTATGGGGAGCATGCATATCTATGCTAACTACTCACAAAAAATCAAGATCAAAATCATCATCACATGATCACACAAAATTCCACAAAATCAAGTATCAAACATGACTATTTTAATATCAATTAAAATGTAAAAATTCCCATAAAATCAGAAAATGCATGAAATAAAAATATTTTTTATATAAAAAATACTAGATTCTATCATGAATTCAATGCAAAAAGAATGGGATTAATTGGCTTATTTTTCCATTTTTTATGATTTTATCAAGAACCATGAATAAAATGAAGAAATTAAAGAAAATCCAAGTAAAATAATAAATGCACGGTGCAGATAGAAATAGAAAACAGTTCATATCATGGATTGGGCCATCAGGGGGGTGCAGGTATTAACCAATTCACTAAGCCCAAAATCAGCAACTAAATGAAACGATGCGTTTCATTAAAACTCAGATCCTTCACAAAATGAAACACATTCGTGGCCATTGGATCACTTCTCCAGTCAAAGGTCCACCTAAATCCAAGGGCTCTAAAGTCATCTTCAACCTTTTGAATCTCTGAACCTCGCGCGCAGCTCCGGCCACCACCGGTGGTGCTCCGGTCATCGTCCCCAACCCTAACTCTCTCTAGGATCCTCCTTTGCAAGTGGTCTATACATGAAACTTGTCCCAAATTTCCTCACGAATTCATTCATGCCCTTTATTCTCTCTAAAACCTCAAGATTTGCAATAAACAATTCTCAACCGAAAATGGCAACATCCTTAATTGGTCACTAATTCTCGAATTAACTATCTGAAAACCTTCCTACACCGTTCTACAATGCATCTAACATCCTAATTCGTATTGATTCTACCTAAAACAAGCCAGAGATCAAAGGTTACCAACCTGAAAATTTCGCATGCACAGAAGTAGCAAGACCTCAAATCAAGCCCTCAAATGCTCCAGACTCCTTCAGTGAATCACTTCCAAGCTTCTGTATGCAATAGAATTGATTGAAATGGTTTCAACTCTTGGATTCGAATCTGAGTTGCAGGTGGAGAAATCTGAGCTCAAGAACACCAATCAGCCACAAATTCCCTTTGATTATGATCTGGAATCATTCCCTAGCATCCATGGAAGAGATTGCAATCAAGAAAATGGATGGAAAGTGAGTGAAATGATGTAACCGAATTCAGTTGCAAGCAATGAAATCTCAATCTCAATCTCTGCTCTCTCCTTCAATCATCACCAACCCTTCATCTGAACCTCTTCTACTCAATATATAGAACATGTGTGGATGATCTAGAACCCTCTAGATCCTTCTAATGAGAAATCCAATCTCTCATGACATGAGAAGTTCACTTATATGCCATGGTGTGCACAACTCTGCAAACAGCTTGAAACCAATCTCAATTCCTTCCAATTTCTCCCCTCATGACATTTTGGAAGTGTTTGGCTTGCAAGGGATCTTGATCATGCCTTGAATTTGAGTTTTGCACATGTTACTTAAGATGTAAGTAACTACTTTTCAAAGCAAGTCCACAAATTAGACCTCAATTCAAAAATGTGGCTAAACCAATGTTCTTAAAATGATTTTTAGAGTCAAATGACCTATTACATGCCTTGTTTTGGATGTGTAGATCAAAAGTATCAATTTCCAACTTTGGTTCATTTAACTTATACCCTCATTTTAGGTCATTTTTGCAACTTTGAGCTACAAGCATCTCCAACATCTCATGACCTCTTAAATAGTCTTAAAACATCATTTTGAACAAGTTTGATGTTGAACATTTTCTCATTTGAAGCTTGGAAATAGGAGTTATGGCCTTATGGTTGAAATGACCTGTAATCTCCAAATGACCAAAATGCCCTTGACTTGTCAAAGCCATAACTTGAGTTCTACAGATCCTATCAAGGACTTCTAGTACTCTCTAGAAAGCTAAGAGGATAAGGAACAACATTCATGTTGACTAAAAGTTCATAGGAATTATCCTTCTTGGGCAAACGTTTGATGCAAGTTGGGTAACTTTCAAGCCCCCAAATTCACATACCTCAGATGACCTGTAACTTGTCAAAGTCATAACTTGAGTTCTACAAATCCTATCAAGGACTTCTAGTACTCAAATTAAAGATAAGATCATGCTCTACAACATTCATGTTGGGGGCAAGATGAGATAACAATCACATCTTGAGCTAGACTGCCTTGAAGATAGGGGTCAAACTAGGGGATTTTACACTGTCAAGCCTTAGAAACCCTAGCTTGAAACTTCTCAAACTCTTCAATCATGATGAGTTAACCTTGGAATCATCCTTATAACATCTCAATATGTCAATCCATGATCACATGGATCTTGAATTAGGTCTTAACCTTGTTCAAATCATCAGTTGACTTAGGGTTGACCCAGTCAAACCCTAATTGCACCACTCATGGCTGAGTCTTCTTAATCTTGCACAATGACCTGTCTAGGCCTCAAAGTGATCTTCAACACTTCTCATGAGATCTCTCAAGACCTGAAGTCTAACTTCATGGCTTCAGAATCATCTGATGACTTCCCACAACTCTCAAGTTAGGAGACTCACACTTGGTTTCAACCATTCTCTCTGAGGACCTTGTAATTTCTCTGACAAGGATATCAACCCTTAATCCACTGAATAACCTTCTTAGCTAGCTTCAAACTCTTGTGTAGCCCTTGATTGGTAATCATACCTCTTGATCTCCTGCATACATGTCAATGAGATGCAAATGATAATGCTAATGTGCATGAAATGAAACATAAGCTAGGTAAAGAAATGTTGGGCAAATTTTGGGGTGCGACAGAAACGATCGGTCGATGACTATCAGATCGACTATTGACTTTCTGAGTCTCTTGAGGCCTTGAAACTTTTTGAGTGGACTTCACTAAGCCATATGAGCTTCATGGATATTGATTCCATCATTGGAACATCATTTTAACCAAAAGTCAAACTACAGTTGACTTTTCCTAATCGAAAACCCTAATAGGGGATCCTGAACTGCACAGTTCTTAATCCTTGGGTGATAACCTCAAATTGGATTCACACTTAACCCAATGGAGTACCTTTGATGATGTAGAGACTTATTTCATGGAGAATCAATCGAATACATTGACTGATCAAACCATCGAAACCACGATTCTCGCTTGTACTGAACCCTGATTCATCTGTATCTTGACAAAGACAAACTTGAAATAGGTTATGGTTAGATAATCAAATGAAAATGATCCTAAAATGATGATGAAGATCTAAGGGTTCAAAATTTGGGGTGCAACACATAACCATGATTTATGTTTAAAATTAGTCTATTATCCTAGTGTTTTTCGGCCCAAGCCAGAAGAGAAGGAATGTATTAGTGACATGACCTTGAATGTTGTTCAATTGAAAAATATTCTTGCAACATTGAAACCGAAATGACCTGACAATATAAAAAATATCAAGCAAGTGTATACTATTTGGTACCTCACTAACAAGGTGATTAGGGGGGATAGAACTGAGATACAACAACTCTTGAAACTGTTGGATGATAATAGTAACGTGTCTCGGTAGCAAACATACGATGATGGAGTTATGGTTAAAGATATTTTTTGGACTCATCCTGATTCCATAAAGTTGTCCAACGCGTATAGACTTTCATTATTTGAGATGGTTAATGTTACCTCAACTAAGAAGACATATTCTGTTGGTTTTACATTTCTTAAGTGTGAAAAAAGGATACTTTTACTTGGGCATTAGAGGTGTGTCGGTCACTTTTATAGGTCCAATAAGATATTCCTAAAGTGATTATTACCGATTGCAATACCACATTGATGAACTCAATTGCAAAGGTATTTTCTTCTTCTTATGCATTACTTTGTAAGTATCACATAACAAAGAATATGAGATGTCGTTTTAAACCCGCGGTATGGACGAAACAAATAGAGTCTGAAGGTGGAAAATTGGTGAAGGTGGGTGTGATCATGGAAAAAATTGCGGATGCATGGAATCGTATAATAAATTCTACCATAAAAGAACTATATACCGATTATGTTATTCATTTTCGAAAAGTGTGTGAAAAGTCTTTAGATTTGTTGAAATATTTTTAAACCACAATTCTTGATTAGGTGAAGCAGAAGATAGTTTGTGCGCAAATTGATAATGTTAGACACCTTATAAATATAACTACTATAAAAGATGAGTCGGTCCATGCTTCCATTTTCCGACGCCGCTTCCATCTAAAAGGACAAATAGAAGTATATTTAACATGACTAGGAGTATGTTAAAAGCTAAAGAGATGCCAAAGATATTTTATGGTGAAACAACTTTAATAGTAGTATACATTCTAAAAAAATGTTCAATAAAGAAGATAGTCGAGAAGACACCTTTTGAGGCTTGAAAACGATTGAATCCAAATATTGATCATCTTAGAGTATTTGGACCAACATGTTTCAGGCATGTACCTGAGCAAATGAGGAAGAAGTTAGATGATTAAAGTCAGGCAATGATGCTCATAGGTTATCAATCGAAAAATGCATACAAATTGTATTTTCCATTCGACAAATGCATACAAATTGGGATGTTTTGGTGGACGAAAGCAAATGGTGGAATTGGACTTAGGGGTCAGTTCAACATGAGCAAGATACAATTAAAATTGTGCTTGAAAAAGATCAACAAAATGAAGACACAACCAATCGAAATGAAGAACCACCTAAGCAGAATGTACGAAGATCTACTATATGTCGTACCTCGAAAAGTACGATCTTCGTGATACGCAAAACTAGGGTTTACACAATCATTGATGGACTTATAAGAGTCGCCACCGAACTTTATTTATTCCATGAAGGGAAATGGAAAATATAAAGAAAACCCAAAGGGAAAAGGGATAGGGTACGGTCATTGCAACCATGTTGGATTCGAAAGTCGGTTATGTAAGGAGAAGATGTTAGCACTCCATACATCCATCGTACTCAATGGGAACCGTCTAAGTCATCTACGTACACAAGTTGTTCGATATCTTATTTCTTGCTACAGGAAAGAAGTGATTGATTACTTGAGAGAAAAATAAAGATTTTTTATTATTGAGTTCGTCCGAGTTTTCAACCCAGTGCCTATGTATCCCAGTGGGAATCAGAACTCCGCTGTTCTTGTTGAAAATTACCTTTTTGTTCGTTATGTATTTTTTAAGTACGATGCTAGAAGCATGTCTTTTTTGAAAAGTTTTAAACTGAAAAGCCAAGTGGCAGAATGATTTGAGATGTGTGAGGTATTTTTTAGAGTTTTTTGAAAGAGAAATTATATATAGGTTAAAGTATTTTTTGGATTTTTTTAAGAAAATAAATTTTAGTTTTTAGAAGAAAAAACTAACATAAATACTTTAACGATTACGATCAAAATGCAATGAAAGACAAATGATAACATGAAGGGGGCGAATTGGATCACAAAAGACATAAAAAGATACAAAGAAAAATTCAATCAGATCCAATCAAAATTAAAATAAAATGCTACCTAGTAAGCAGTCATCGCAAGTCAAATCAAGAACATAAAGATAATAAAAAAAATCACAAGTTTTAAATCGAGATGCAAATCGGTGAATGCAAAAAGTGGATTGTCACCACACTAAATTGTCTGACGCGTGTAAAATTGAAATACAACAATAACCAATCATAGAACCGTATATAAATCAATAAGATTGACCAATAGTTTGCTACACTCAACGTGATCATCGTAATAGGGATAAAAAATTATGCGGATCTAAATTTATCAAAAAGAAAAATAAAGTACAAGGAATTTTAAAAGTGTAAAAAAAAAATCAATAATGTTGCTAACGTAAAAATGCAATCATCGCAACCGAATCAAACTAACACAAATGTCACGCATTATACACATCAATATGCGACCAGCGTATCGACATGGTTCGATCCAAAAAATCTATCTATATCTATCTATCTATCTATCTATCTATCTATCTATCTATCTATCTATATATATATATATATATATATATATATATATATATATATATATATATATATATATATATATATTAAAATTAAAGTTAAATTTATATATATATATATATATATATATATATATATATATATATATATATATATATATATATATATATATATATATATATATATATATATATATATATATATATATATATATATATATATATATATATATATATATATATATATATATATATATATATATATATATATATATATATGTTTTAGCTAAAATTATGTTATGAGTCCAAGTTATCTATTTAGATTTAACTTTGCATATCAACCAATCACAACATTCTTAGCCTATTGCCCTATGGATTCTGATGATGATAATCATCAAAATAATTTAATAAAAAATGAAGAATTAATTGAATATCCAAAAAATATGGATAAACTCAACAGATGGGTTATACCCTCAGTTCCTTCTAATCAAATTTATAGATTTGGTAAGATAGATGTTTTTTCTCGTTTTGCTGTTAAAACTTTAGAGCAAACGATTCAAATTTCTAAAGAAACTCAGACAATAAAACTGTTAACTAAAAAAGATTTGAAACCTTTTAAAAATTATAATTTTATCCATATTGGATTGGTTCAAATTGCTTTAAAACCTTTAACATTATTGGGTTTAAATTCTAGCATAATGGCTTATGTTAGAGATGGTAGATGTAAAGATTTCAAACAATCTTTAGCTGCTATGGTTGAGACAAGTCTGTGTCATGGACCAGTTTACTTTGATGTCTCACCTAATTTAAATCTATCTTTATCTGATAAAAATTTATTAGATGCTATGCAATTAACAGTTCATACTAATGGTTATAATTTTAAACCGGGAAGTGAAATTATAGCAATATGCTATAGAATCTACTATAAGGTTCTTACTACGCTTAATCCTAAAGCAAAGCATTTATCATTTCCTGGAACCACTACTTTGGTTCAAACCAATTTATTAACATCCAATGTTGCAACCAATAGGTTAATAAAGTGGGATGAAATAAACTTCCCAGAGACATGGTCTCTCCCCCAGGAAATAGATCCTGAACCTATCCTTAATAGGGATATAGACCAAATTATTCAGACTACTGAAGGAGATTTAGAAATAAATTTCACTTCAAAAAGAATAACTAGAATACCCAGGTCCCTATCTGGATATATATATATATATATATATATATATATATATATATATATATATATATATATATATATATATATATATATATATATATATATATATATATATATATATATATATATATATATATATATATATATATATATATATATATATATATATATATATATATATATATATATATATATATATATATATATATATATATATATATATATATATATATATATATATATATATATATATATATATATATATATATATATATATATATATATATATATATATATATATATATATATATATATATATATATATATATATATATATATAAATTTAACTTTAATTTTAATATATATATATATATATATATATATATATATATATATATATATATATATATATATATATATATATATATATTAAAATAACACACAAATCACTGTACCTTTTAAAACAAAACATTAATTCCTGTTTATAATATAAAACAAAATATATTATATTATAATATATTAACATATAAGTTATTAAATAATATATTAAGTTTCATATTATATTTAATATAGTAAATCATAAAAACTTAAAGAAAGAAAAAAAATAAAAGATGATCCCTTGCAGTAAGTAATGACTATGTTGTTATGTATGTGAAGCATGAACACTAAGTTGAAGAAAAAAACAGAAGAATTTTCTCACTTTTTTCTTTTTCGATATTCAATTTTTTTTATTTGACAAATTGAATGCAAGAGTCAGATCAAATATCAGTGCCGTTTAGATTTGGTGATTAATCTCACTATTCTCCTTCTTTTCAACAATGCAACTTATGTATATATAGGAAATGATCTGACCTGATCAGGAGGGATCACGAGCTGGCCACACGCTGTTGGACGGTTATCTGTTCGGCGGCGGTGAGGACAAGATGAGGGGTGTACCTGCAAGGCACTTCAATCCCAAAGTCAGAGTTTGGACAGAGTAAGAGCAAGTACAGAAAGTGGATAAGAATTGAATACCTGACCCTCTTGTGGAAGAGGGTATTTATAGAGCGAGACCTCAGCGCTGGGCCAACGGTCATTTGAGGTGGGCTGGATGGTCAGGCTCAACCCAAATGACTGCTAGGGCTTACATGGTGTAGTGAAGACCAGAAAGTGGTCTTCGCCATAGTTCAACTGCTCCGTGATCTCCGAAAAGTGGATTTGACCTGCTCTTTCGGAGGTGGGTAGTTGGTTGGTGACGTGTCCCCGCAGAGGGGAGCACGTGGAGAACGTGTGAGGGACACGTTTATCCTGCTCGACAGGGGGAGGAGATTCTGCCCGCGAAGGGCAGTTGGTCGGCGACGTGTCCCCACCGGAGGGAGCACGCGACAGATAGGCGGGACTCGCATGGGCCTGCTCGACAGAGGGTATTCTGCTCGACGGGGTTCATGCCTGTTCGACGAGATCTCCGTGCTCGACGGCCACGACCCAAGTGAGAATGGGCCTAATCAATCATCAATGGACTGGGCCTGTTTGTCCAAGTCGGGGCCCAAGCCAGAACAGGAGCCCCCCAAGTTGAAGCTCCTCGTTGTGAGAGCGAGGACTTGAAGATATTGTGTCGGGGGGAAAGGCGTTTCGGGGAGAGATCTCGCTGGCCCGCGCTCGACGAGGAACGGGCACGTGAGTCCTTCTGAGTCCTCGGAGGCACGGGGTGTTGAGGCGTGGCCGGCGGATCGCCTGTGATGGGAACCCAGACGAACGTGCCTGTCAGGCTTTGCCACGTGTCGGGCGTTGGATGGCTGTGAGGGCGGCTACCCTAGGGCACTTGAATGCCTAGGGACTCTTCGAGTCTCGTGCTGAGGTATAAATATGTGAGTCCGTTCACTTTTACTTTTCACTTTGCTATTTTTACTTGCGAGGATCTGCCGCTCCGCCTTCATCTATTATCGCTGTCGTTGTCGCTGCCGCCGCCGCTTATTCTTCCCGTATTCCGTCACCATCCGTACCATAGTGAGTTTTCTTTTCTTTTCTCTTTATCTTCCGTCATTTATTTTGGAACTGGGGTCGGGGCAGGATGAATGCCCTGAGGAGGAATGCGAATCTCCGCCGCCTAGGGCGGAGTTTTTAGGGTTTTTTGTTTGAATGCACCGAGGAGGCGCGAAGGGACGGATGGCTGTCTCGGGGACGGGTGATTATTCCGATGAGTGCCCCGAGGACAAGTACTTCTTCTGATGAAGCCCCCGGGGATAGATGATAGGTTAGTTTGAACGTCCCGTGGGGAGTTAGTGACGGAGAAGTGCCCCTCAGGGACGTTGCCCCTGTGTTTTGGTCGTCTGCTCGTGAGACCGTCCTCATCGCCCTTTCACTTGACTTGCGGTGGAAGGGTGGATTTGATCTTGGCTATCAAATTCACTGTTACCTTCTGCTTTTCATGTGTCCATGTCAACATTGGTCCCGGGGACGATGGTCGATGATACTGAGCCCGATCTTCCATATTTCGATGAGTGAGTCCAGCCTCTCGAGGAGTGGGTGGCCGAGGAGCCTCTGTCCACGCCTTCTTGGTTTTCCTTGAATCTGGTCGAGGTCTATGCTACCGTGGAAGATAGGGAGGATGGTGAACCCCTGAATTGGCAGGTTTACCGTCCCTGGGAACACCACCGAATATGCTCGTCGTACGGGAGGATGAGATTCCCTATGTATGAGTTTTATTTTAAGGAGGCCCGACTCAGGTTGCCGTTCTCAGACTTCCACCTTGGTCTCTTCGATTGGCTGAGGTTGGCCCTGTCGCAGCTGCACCCGAACGCCCTGGCTTTTATCCGCGCGTTCGAAGTCGTATGCTGCTTCCTTGAAGTCGGTGCCACGCTGCCGCTATTTTTCCGCCTTTTCCATCTGCAGCGGCAGACAGTGAAGGACAAGCACGGCTGGGTTTCGTTTAAGCAGCCGTACAAACTTTTCAAGACATATATGGACTCTGTCTGGGACTTCAAAGGCCGTTTCTTTATTGTTAGCCCAATCACGCATGCAGGGGCCGACTCTTTATATTCTCCAAGAGAGCGAATTGTGGATGGTCAGCGGGAGATCATTATGCTTCCGAGGGTGCACGTTACTTGGACCCCGGAGCATTTTTCCCGGGGAACTGACTGATATATAGTCCACGCGGGGATGCTCGACGAGGAAGACATGGACGCCTACCTGAAGATCGTTGCGTTCGTGCGCAACCTGCCACCATCCATGTTGGTGAGGCCCGACGCCCGGTATCTCCTTGACGAGGAGGGGAACATCCACG
The DNA here is from genome assembly GCA_963859935.3 of Lathyrus sativus. Classification (NCBI taxonomy): domain Eukaryota; kingdom Viridiplantae; phylum Streptophyta; class Magnoliopsida; order Fabales; family Fabaceae; genus Lathyrus; species Lathyrus sativus. The sequence goes on from OZ012736.1 coordinate 539,042,153, forward strand.
AGAAGAAAAGGTTGATTAACACTAAAGCCCTGCTCGAGTGCTCCTCGGAGACGGAGGCTCTTAATTACCTAGGTGGTGATGGCCTTTTTCTTCTCTTGACATTGTATTTTTTATCTGTTACTGACTTGTTTCCTTTTTTGTAGCAAGCATGTCTTCCGTCGAAGAGCGGGTGAAGAAGTTGCGCGCGTCAAAGGTCTCTGTTACCGCGAAGACCCGGCTAGGTCAGGTGGCCGGGAAAGCAGCCGCTGAACAGGGAGGTACGGGCTCTTCATCGACTCCTCAGGGTGACCAGTCCCCCCTCCCTCAGGGGGCAGGAAAGAGGCCAAGGATGGAGCAGGGCGAAAACGTGGTCGACCTGACGTCGGTGATCGTCGAGGAAGGCTATCCGATAGCGCCTTGTCACCAGCACTCCGACTATTTCCACGGGGCAAGGTCGCCGAGCATTCCGGTTGGGGAAACGAAGGCGGTTTAGGGCGTTTATTGAGCAGCTCGTCATCAGGTCTTGACGGAAGATTTAGTCGCGCTGATGCAGACCTTCACCACGGCGATGGTGCTGAATGACGGAAGTTGTTCCGCTGTCGAATTTTCCAAGCTCCAAGGGGATCTTACTTTCATGCAGTCGCGCTTAAACAAGCTTGCCGAGGAGCTGGAGAAGGTCCGGGGAGAAGTCGCCGACCGACAGAAAAGAGGGGATCGTGCCGAGGAGAAGTGGGAGGCTGCCGAGGAGAAGCTGGGGGCTGCTGAGGCTGAGGTGCAGGCACTGAGGGTTCGCGTGGGACAGCTAGAAAATGCCCTTCGCCCGGCCGAGGAGGAAACTGACGAGGACAGGCAGATGGTCACGCGCGCGGACTTGCTTGCCTGGATTTGGGTGTTGGAGAACGACTATTTGGAGGCCGTCGAAGTCGGGTTCAAGAGTGCCATCGCGCAGCTCCAAGTGGTCAACTCTGGTGTCGCCTTGGTTGTGGATGGGGTTGGTCCCTACCACTAGATCGTCGATGGTCGGGTGGTCGATCCAGAGTGTGTCGGCCAAGGTGGCGCTCCTGCCAAGGCTGAAGTGGAGGGTGAAGACGGTGTGTAGATTTGTTCTGGGTCTGCGTGCTCGTAGAATTTAGGCATGCGTGCCAAATGTTTTTGTAATTTTTCTAAGTGTTTTTGTTGGGTCTGCGTGCCCTTTAGACGATGTAACATAACTACTGGGCTGGTGCCCGCTTTTATAATTTTGAAATATCTCTAAGTGTGCACTCTGTTTTGTTTTGTGCATGTTTGTTATGCTTGTTTTATTTCCGCACGTATTTATATGCTTGAAATATATGTTTGTTTTGACATGTGTGTCGCCCGTTGTGGGGCTGTTCGGGGAGGTTGCTCGACAATCGTTGTTTTCGGCGGTGAAGAGAACTGGCCGGCTGACCGGTTTGATGACCTGTCCTTTCGAGGGTACTTGTCTGTGCGGCGTTGACGTCCCATCGTGAGCTGGGTGTCCTTCCGATTTTGGTCAGACGACGACGGGGAGCCTCGGTTGAGGTAGTCTGTCGCCCCCTAGTGGTTGCGGTGGCTGGGCGCCACGAGCAGTGTTTAACTGTAGTAACGTTTCAACTTCTCAGCGTTCCAAGGTTGAGCAAGTTGTTCCCTGTGCAGGTTTTCAAGGTAATAGACCCCGTGTTCCGTCTTGTCGTGGACGCGATATGGACCTTCCCAATTTGCAGCCAGTTTACCTTCGTATGAATCCTTCTGGTTTCGTTGTAGGACCAGGTCCCCGACTTGGAATTCCCGTTTGATGACTTTGCTGTCGTGGTGGAGTGCCACCCGCTGTTTCAGCCTGGCCTCACGGAGGGCCGCTCCGGACCGAATCTCCTCGGCTAGTCGAGCTCCTCCTGGAGGGATTCATTGTTGGCGTCCGTATCGAGGGGCGTCTCTGTCCGTCGGGATGGCTCTTTGATCTCGACGGGGACAACTACTTTTGTGCCATAAGTGAGGCGAAACGGCGTTTCCCCTGTGGTCGAGTGGGGCGTAGTCTAGTATACCCATAGCATGCTATGGAGCTCCTCGACCCATGCTCTTTTGGCATCGCTGAGTCTTCATTTTAAGCCTCTGAGGATGACTCTGTTTGCGGACTCAGCTTGGCCGTTTGTCTGAGGATGCTCGACCGAGGTGAAGTAATGTTTGGTCCCGAGTCTGGTGACGAAGTCCCGGAAGTTCTTGTCGAATGAACTGCATCCCGTTGTCGGTTACAATGGAGAGCGGAACTCCGAATCTGGCGAGGATGTTTCGCTTGTAGAATCGGAGTATGTTATGCGCCGTGATTTTGGTAAGGGCTTCGGCCTCGATCCATTTGGTGAAATAGTCGACGCCTACGATCAAATATTTATTCTGATATGAGTCTAGGGGGAAGGGTCCCAGGATATCCATTCCCCACCAGGCAAACGGCCACGAAGACGATAGGGATTTGAGCTCGCTTGGTGGGGCGAGGTGCATGTCCCCGTGCCGCTGGCACTTGTCTCATTTCTTGACGTGTTCTTTTGCATCCTCTTGCATTGTTGGCCAGTAGTAGCCTGCCCGTAGGGCTTTCCTCATGAGGGATCATCCATCGAGGTGTTGCGCGTTGATGCCCTCGTGGATCTCCTCCAGAACGTCCGCAGCTTAGTTATCGTCAATCCACTTAAGGAGGGGAACTGCGAAACCTCTTCGGTATAATTTGTCTTCGAGCAGGACGTATGAGCATGCTCTTCGTTTGACCGTGCTGGCTCCTTTTCGTCGGAGGGGAGGCTGCCTGCACTGAGGTAAGCGTGTATGGGTGTCATCCAACAGTTGGTGTCTCCTATGGTGTTGACGTCGATGAGGGTCTTGGCTTTCTCCGTGCTCGGTCGCGCTAGGATTTCTTGGATGACGGATTTGTGTTGCCTTTCTTCTTGGTGATGGCTAGCTTCGAGAGGATATCTGCCCGTGTATTCTGCTTGCGCAGAACATGCTGGACCTCCGCGGAGTCAAAAATTTGCATTTTTTCCGCGAGGTTATCGTTCTTCGCCTAGTATTCTTCCCGTATCTGCGAGGCGACCAGCTGGGAGTCCGTGAAGATTCTTATTTCTTTGGCCCCGAGGTCTGCCGCTAGGCAGAGGCCGACGAGGAACGCCTCGTATTCGGCCTGGTTATTGGTCGTCGGGAAGGCTAGTGTGAGCGAGACTTCTACAATGGTTCCCTCTTCGCTTTCGAGGATAATCCTGGCGCCGCTGCCTGAGGCGTTCGAGGAGCCATCGACGAAGATGGTCCATTTTTGACTTCTTGGGGTGGACTCCGGCGGGGGGGTCATTTCGGTGACAAAGTCGGCCAGTACTTGTGATTTGAGGGCTTTCCTGCCTTCGTAGATGATGTCGAACTTGGAATGTTCCAGCGACCATTTGAGCATACGGTCGGCCATGTCTGGTCGACCGAGGAGTTGTTTGACGGGCTGCTCGGTCCTGACTATGATGGTGTGAGCTAGGAAATAATGTCGGAGGCGTCGGGCCGCAGCGATGAGGACCAGGGAGACCTTTTCGATTTGCTGGTATCTCACCTCAGGACCGTGGAGGGCTTTGCTCATGAAATAAATCGATTTTTGCCCGTCGGCGTCCTTTCGGATTAGCACGGCGCTGAAGGCCTCATTTGCGACGGCCAAGTATAGATATAGGGTTTCCCCAACTAGTGGCCTCGTCAGGACGGGTGGTTCCGACAGGACGCGTTTGGGGTGGTGGAGGGCTTGCTCGCATTCTTCAGTCAATTCGAACATGGACTCCTTCCTAAGTAATTTGAAGAAAGGGAGGGCGTATTGCACGTATTTGGCGATGAATCGAGAGAGCGATGCGAGCACACCGTTGAGGGATTGTATGGACTTCTTCGAGTTCGGTGTGGCTATGTCGGAAAACTCTCAGCACTTGTCGGGGTTGGCTTTGATGCCTCGTTCCGTTAGGTAGAAACCGAGGAATTTCCCTGCCCACACCCCGAACGTACATTTTTCCGGGTTGAAGCGCATCTTGCAGCTCCTCGCGGTTTCGAAGACCTTCTTGAGGTGAGCCGTGTGGTCGACCTCGGTGTAATATTTGACGATCATGTCGTCCATGTACACCTCGAGCATGTCGTCGTTTTCTCGTTGGAAGATTTTTTTCATCATCCGCTGGTACGTAGCGCCGACGTTTTTCAGACCGAATGGCATTACGTTGTAGTAGTAGTTACCTGATTCTGTCATGAAAGCCGTGCTCTTTTGTCGTGGTCATCCATAGGGATCTGGTTGTATCCCGAATATGCGTCCATGAAGGACAAGAGTTTGAAGCCCGTCGAATTGTCGACGAGCTTGTCGATGTTAGGGAGGGGGTAAGCGTCCTTAGGACATGCCCGGTTGAGATCAGTGTAGTCAACACACATACGCCATTTTCCATTACTCTTTTTGACAAGTACAATGTTGGACAACCAGGTTGAATATCGGGCTTCCGAAATAAAATTCGGCTTTAGGAGGTCTTTTACAGCTTTTTCAGCAGCCGCCGACTTTTCGGGGGACTGCTTACGCCTACGTTGTGCTATGGCCCTAGCGGTCGGGTTGATGGAGAGTTGGTGGAAAGCGACCTCGGGGTCGAGTCTGGGGATCTCCGCTGCGCTCCACGCGAAGAGATCCGCGTTCTCGCGGAGGCAGGCCTTCAGCTGTTTTCTCGCCAAGTCGGGCAGTCTGACTCCTATCTTCACGATCCTCGTTGGGTCGTTCCTGAGGGTCAGGATCTCGAACTCTCCGTCTGGGATGGGGCGAGCTGGGAAGGTGGGATGCCCAACGCCAGACGGAGGGGAGCTTTGATTGTTGTCCTCGTGGTCTGAGTCTTCGGAAAAGTGGCTGTCCAGGTCGACAGAGCTGACCTGGTTCGTTGGCTGACTCTTCGGCACTTCGGATGAGGACTTCCTTTTGCTCGACTGCCCGATCGTGTTGAGGCCCTTTAGTGCTGCTTCGAAGCATCGGCGGGCAGCTTCGATGTCTCTGTTGAGGGTGACGACCACTCCCCGTTTGGTGTAGTATTTCATTTTCAGGTGAGCGGTAGAAGGCACCGCAGTGAGTTCGGCCACCGTGGTTCTGCCCAGTATGCAATTGTAGATGGATGGTCATTCTACTACCAGGAAATGAAAGGTGATTTCTCTAGCCGTCTCCTTTTCCCCGAAAGTGACACTCAGCTCTACGTATCCCCATGGTCTCGTTGTCGCCCCGTTGAAGCCCTAGAGGTCAGAGCCCATGTAGGGAGATAAGTTAGACTCATCCAGCTGGAGTGTCGTAAAGAGATGTGTGTATATGATGTCCACCGAGCTCCCATCGTCGACTAAGATACGTCAGACGTCGAAGTTGGCCATCTGCGCTCAAATGAGGAGGGGGATGCAGGAGTTTGAGGCCCTGCCGGGGAGTTCTTCGAGGTAGATCATGATTGGATTGGACCTGCCCCGGAACTTGTCGAGGATGCTCATCTTGTCGGAGCTGTTGGTGATGAGCTCCTTGAAATTTCGTTTTACCGAGCCTACGAACAGTTTGCTAGGGGGTTCCCCGGAGATGAACATTGCTTTTGGGAAGTATTCTCATCGGTTATTCAGTCTGACGGGCTCCTCGGGAATGTCGGCATCGCGGAGCGCGAACTAGTCTTTGGGCCGCTCGATGTTGAGGGCCACTTGTAGGCCATTGTCGCTATCGGGGGAAGGGATGTCATCAACTCTTTTTGCCTCGGGGGCATCCTGTTGCGGGGGCTCTCCTCCCCGAGTGTACCTCTTCAAGTACCCGTCCTTGATCAAGATTTCGATAGCATCCTTTAGGTGGACGCAATCCTCCGTCACGTGGCCGTGGCTTCGGTGGAAGCGAAAATACTTTGATTTGTCGACGTTGGGCTTCGGGGCCGTTTGCTTGGGGAAACTGATGCCGCCCTACACAAATTCTGTTTTGGCGCAGTCGTTCAGTATGGGCTCGTGGGAAGCGACCAGGGTTGTGTATTCCGTGAAGCGGCATGTGGACCTCGCTGTTCGCGGGGCTCTCGGGGACGCTCGTCTCGACGACGGTCACCTCCGCGTCGGTTTTTCGAGGCTCCTTCCTCGCTGGATTCGCGGGAGGTTTCCCTGTCCCTTGTGTCTCGGGCAGAGTTGGATGCTTGGGTTTCTTTGAACCGAATGTAATGCGCGACTCTGTCGAGGAAATCTTGCAGGGAGGCAGGTCGGTGAATGGTCACAGCTTCGTAAAATTTAGACTCATGGCGCAGGCCCTGCTCCATCAGGTAACGTTTCATTTCGTCTGACATTGTCACCTGTACTGCTTCCCGGGTGAACCTCTCTATGTATTTCCTGAGAGGCTCATCGGGGGCCTGGATTATGGCACCTAGTGCGGCCTCCGTCTTCGGCTGGCACCTGGACACGGTGAAGTGTCGTGAGAAGAGATTCTTCAAGACTCTCCACGATGTGACGGACTCCGGCTCCAGACTTTTATACCAAGTCATGGCACCTTTCCTTAGTGTCGTTGGGAAGAGTCTACATTTGATGGCTCCCCAGATGTTGCGGTAGTCGAGCATGGCCTCGATGTCTTCTAGGTGATCGTCAAGGTCGGAGGCGCCATCATATGTTGATAGCACTGGGGGCTTCTCCATTCTGTGGGGGAATGGGAGTTGCCAAGATTTCCCGAGATAGGGGAGTTCTGTAGTCGTCTTTGTCGCTCAGAACAAGTGATCGAGGGGGAGACGGTCCGTTCTATCGAGGAGCATGGTTTCGTGTCCTTGGTTGTCTAACAGGAGGCTCCCCTCGCGGTGGTCTGGTCGGAGGATCCGACCTATTCGTTCGGCGTTCCTGAACTCGCCTTTCTCTTTGGGGTGATCTGGATCGTTTCCTCGTTGCCGCGAGTTATGGCCTTTCCAGGTGAGGTTGTCGGCTCCTGACGCGCGGGGATGGGCTCCTCGAGTGTCCATCATGGTCTTCCCGTGGAGGGGACCTTACCGGGAGTTCCTGCTCCAGTGCGCCAATCCGCATGTTCTGATGGTGTAGCATCTGATTTATTTGGTTGACTGTCGCGATGAGGGCAGACATCGTTGGGTCCACTCCCGTTGGGACGGGAACGGGTTGGAAAGTAGTTTTCCCCCTTATTGGAGCGACAATTTAGTCGGCAGCCTCGTCGGGTGAGGGTGAGGCCGTGCGACCGTTCCTCATGTCGTTCTTCGAATGGTCGGAGGTTCCTGTCTGCTTGCTGCCGTTCGTGGCTGAAGTGTGGAGAGGGTCATGAACGGTATCATCATGGTGTGGGCTGTTCATGATCGCAAAATTTGGATGAAACTTTGGTTCTCTGCTCGGAGGAACGGGGAAGTTTACGTTCCCACAGACGGCGCCACTGATCTGACCTGATCAGAAGGGATCACAAGCTGGCCACACGTTGTTGGACGGTTATCTGTTTGGCGGAGGTGAGGACAGGATGGGGGGTGCCTGCAAGGCACTCCGATGCCAAAGTCAGAGTTTGGACAGAGTAAGAGCAAGTACAGAAAGTGGGTAAGAATTGAATACCTGACCCTTTTGTGGAAGAGGGTACTTATAGAGAGAGACCTCAGCGCTGGGCCAAAGGTCAATTGAGGTGGGCTGGATGGTCAGGCCCAACCCAAATGACTGCTAGGGCTTACGTGACGTAGTGAAGACCAGAACATGGTTTTCGCCCTTGTTCAACTGCTCCGTGATCTCCGGAAAGTGGGTTTGACCTGCTCTTTCGGAGGTGGGTAGTTGGTTGGTGACGTGTCCCTGCGGAGAGGAGTACGTGGAGAACGTGTGAGGGACACGTTTATCCTACTCGACATGGGAAGGAGATTCTGCCCGCGGAGGGCAGTTGGTCGGCGACGTGTCCCCGTGGGAGGGAGCACGCGAGGGATAGGCGGGACTCGTATGAGCCTGCTCGACAGAGGGTATCCTGCTCGGCGGGGTCCATGCCTACTTGACGAGATCTCCGTGCTCGACGGCCACGGCTCAAGTGAGAATGGGCCTAATCAATAATCAATGGACTGGGCCTGTTTGTCCAAGTCGGAGCCCAGACCAGAACAGAAAACAAATTAGGGTTAACTTTAAATTGTCAATAATGTCCCTGAGATCCATTTTAAAGCCCAAATTAAATAATTAGTTAAAACTAAATAAAATTTAAATAATTTAAAATAATTAAAATAAACATAAAATAAAAAACTAATAATCCTATTGATTCCTTCTAAAATTAAAAATATTATAAAAAGAACAAAAAAAATCCAATATTTTTTATTTTATGATTTTTTGAATATTTTTATAAATAATATGGAAAAAAGTAAAAAAAAAAATTAATAATTAAATAATAATAAAAATACTATTTTTATGATTTTTTATGAAAATAAAAAAAGGTAGAATAAAAGTAAAAGAGAAAAACACAAAAAGTGAAGATGGTTTAATTTGAACTCTGAAGAACTTTGAACCTCTCACACTTACAACTCATATGACATCTTGCCAATTGTGCCATTTTATTCATTCGAAATAAAGTGGTACTAGTGTCGCTACTCGAAAAATGCATCGTGCAACGACGGGGAGGCGAAAAAGGATAGACAGAAGAGTCGCCACCGAACTTTATTTATCCCATGAGGGGAAAGGAAAATATCGAGAAAACCTTAAGAAAGAAATGGATAAGATGGTCTCGCGATCAAGAACGGGTTCGGAAGCCGGTTATGCGAGGGGAAGGTATTAGCACCCCTTGCATCCATCGTACTCGATGTGAACCATTTGTTTGTCGATGTGTGATTATATTTGCTAAAATATTATGCTATAAAAGAGTGTTCCACGGGGAGAGAGAAAGGTTAGAAATAGGGAAAGGAGGTAACAAGGAAGAAGAGAGAAAGAACTGATTCGGTAGGACTTCGCGGTCCTAGGCCTACGTATTCTCAACAGATATGAGAAAGTCAAAGTCTACGTAGTTTGGGGAACTACATATATATGGGGGAATGTGCTCGGCAAGGATTGTGGCCCTTGTGCCTACGTATATTTACTTAAAAGAAGTAAAGAATCAGAGCAGCCGTAGTTCGGCCTACGGTTTGCGGGTGATTTTTGGTAGACGATGCTATCGTGCGCATTCTAGCAGTTTAGGTGTTTTGCTGCTCGCATGTGAGGAGACTTAGGTGTTACCTGTTTGCGGTAGAACGGACGTAGCATGCGTTTCTGGGAAAGGGTGGAAAAGATAAAAGGGTGCTCGCTAGGATCATTGTAATCATATGCCTATGTATTCTCAACATGCAAGAGAAATCAGAGCAACGTAGTTCGTGGTACTATGGGTAACTGATGTTTTTGTGGATGATATTATCGTGCGCATTCTAGCAGTTTAGGTGTTTTGTTGCTCGCATGTGAGGAGACTTATGCGTTACCTGTTTGCGGTAGAACGGACGTAACATATCCTTTTTGAAAGAGATTGGTTTTCGCCATGCGAGGCAAGAAGTCACGTTTGATTTGTGTTTTTTAGGGGCAAGATAAGTCCTCGAATAGTAACCCCTTTGCGGGTAGTACCCAATTCTTTATCTCAAAGTTTTTGTTTTGAAAAAGGTGTGGCGAACGTAGCGTCTTTGTATTGAAAGACGAGTATCAAGACCACACACACTACGGTGAGCATCCTGGCACTCGGAGAGGAAGAAGTCTACACTCGATCCCCTCTTTTTAGTTCAACACAAAGAGAACTTCATTCTCTTATTAAAGAATTTTTGGTTTTGAATGGTAAGTGCTTTTCGACAGGGAACCCTACGGTAAACATCAGCACTCGGGATAGGAGAAAGCCTACGCCTAACCACTCCACGACCATTCAAGTTTTTGTATGAAAAGAGTTTGAAAATGCACTCGGTATAGGACCGAGGTTTTAGGTGAGAGAGGTTGCGAAAGGAGTTGTGAAAGTGAGAGGCGGTGGATAAAGATAGGTGATGGATAAAGTTGCATCTTTGTATCGAAAGACGAGTATCGAAACCACCCATACTACAGTGAATATCCCAATACTCGGAGAGGAAGAAGTCTACACTCAATCCTCTCTTTAGTTCAATACAAAGAGAAATCGATTTATTATTGAAAGGGCTTTGAAAATGCACTCGGTACGGGGCCGAGGTTTGAAAATGTACTCGGTACGGGGCCGAGGTTTGAAAATGTACTTGGTACGGGTGTTGCACCCTAGTTATTGACCATAAGATTCCACCTCCTTATGTGTTCGTTCTTTTTTTATATATATCACTTCTAAATATGACTAACGAGTATGTGCATGGTTATTTCTGCTTTAAAGACGTCTATGGCAGATTCCATTAAGTCTATCCTCCGCCAAAGGAAAAGGTGTCCAGATAAGTTCGTATTGAGAGACGAGGTCATGGGCTCGTAGTAATTAAAACCTTCATTAGCTTCCCGGTGCAAAATATTTCGAATCCAAGATGACATGCTATAATTTACGTCCGGTGGCGCTATTGAACATGTGGAATTACCCCATTCGTATAGAGGCATATAGGTGTCGTCATCCTATCCAAAATCCCTCCATTCCCAAGCCAAATATTGGGTCCTCTCAACGGCTTTGGCCCCACATGTTAATCGCTAGCTCGTTCCATAAGTGGCAGTCCATAAAATAAATGCTTCAAACGATGTTCACTTGATACGGATTTTGTTTAAGTGCAAGGGAATTTGATTATAATATTATGTAGAAGATTTTATTTATCACTTGAGAATACTTCCTTTCCTGTACGAGATACGTTGGTCCACGTACTCCACAGATTACAAATGTTTAAGAATGCCAAAGTTGCCATTCAAAATTCAAGGATATCATCACAAGACCAATCAAAGCTCCAATCTATCCATACAGAGTTTTGTTTACAAAATGCAAGGAGGACCAATTTATTGATCTCGAAGAACGCGATAGTTATTATAAAGCTCCTAAGCCTAATGACATAAGCACTTCCAAAATCACTAAGAATAGTTCAGTACAATCCTAAGAGCTTCACCACCGTAAGTTTCAAAAGGGGCAGATTCAAAAGGGAGCTACCACACAGCCGGCAAACCGCAGCAACCACTAACAACACGCAGCAAAAGACCGACGCCGTTAATAATGAGCCGGATAGAGTTTTATGCTGAGGAAGCTGGTTGTCCATCCTCAACCACTGTTAATGAAGATCCTAAGAAATGTTGACACCAGAAATATATTTGCATCACTCAAGCAACAAGCTCCAAACTTACGCCAACATGTTTTCGTAACCTGCAAGGATTAAAGTGTCATTCAAACTTAGAATATATCACACGGCGAGATAATCACAACAATTTGAAAACAACAGCATATATCTGTGCCAACTCTCGCACGAAGCTCCAAACAACCAACCATCATTTCTAACGGTTCTCAAACCTGTCCAAACAACAGAGATCCAAGGGTTAAGTTAAAGTGAAAACATTAGATAGCTAAGATGAATATTTCAGCCCTCAGTTCAGCTCATCATCGAGCGTGAAACTCGAGCGGCTGGAAGGGCAACGGCCGAAGCTTGTCACCAGCTCCCTACCGAGCATCGAAGCCAACATAACAAAAGGCAACAATATTCCAAGGCAACCGTATTCTCAAAAATCTTCTGGTTCAGACATAGTGTCATCATCACCGTCAAACCTTTCTCGGCCAACGGCACGCAACCGACAGCTCTCAAACTTAAAACCGGGTCCTGAAAGAAAAAGAGGAAAAGTCAGTTTGCTCCCAAACAGCTTGAGAATTCGGTACAAACAATCAAAACAACGACATCAGCTGCAAGCACATTTTATACACCAAAGCAGCAGGTTTTTTTCTCAATAGACAGCAGCATAAACCAACACAACCGTATAGTTTCGCATCAGCACAACAATCATCTTTTTCTGCTACGAGTTCCAAATTGCAAGAATGAACTCTCAACCGATTTGTGCAGCTCCCAGACAAAGCTTCACGTGGCACTCACGTCGGTAGCTTCAAAGCAACTCGCATACGGCAGTGTCCCACCTAGGTTCTCTTATACCAGCAATCTTCAAGAAGCGGGTAAGCACGACTCTAGAAACTCACTTGCAAAGAAATTTACCATAGATTAAATCGAAAGTTTGTAGCAACTACTCGGTGTCTAAGGTGTTTATGGACTAAAACCAAGGAAATTATTAAAACCACTTATCACTTTTCAAAAGCAAATAGGAGGTCAAACTCACCGATATCTTTCCATTCAGAGTTGTCTCAACATTTCCATCACCCACCACCTGTTCAACGCAGCCGGTAATCGAGACCAATTAGCTCTAGATTGATTCAGCAGGAATCAAGCATTCTCGCGTAGAAACTGCTCTTCACATTCGTAAAAGTTGTGCCGCATCCATGAATAGTTCCTGCACATGTCAACTAGCTGTTAAACGAAGTAATAAGGTCTGCTTTAAAACATTGAAATCTGAACAAAACTAGTAAAAGCAAGCCCCCTAAAGACTATGCTAATGAGAAGTACTCAGCCCCACTGATACTTTGTGGAATCTGTGACATTAATATCAAAAAGAACGGCTTCATGAACAATCCACTTCTCATCAAGGAAAACAACCGGTATTTAATATCTCATGGCTGAGGCGGGATCATCCTGTACTTAACATTAGAGACTTATCAATGGAAGCCAGTCATAATTTGGGTCTCTTGCTTGATCAACTTAGGTTTCCAACTGTGAAGTCTCTTAGTAACTCAGTAATCATTGTACTGATTAAAAGCCTTTCAGCAATTGCTATTGACAGGCCTGCATTCTATGGTCGCATCTCGCCAGTTTTGCTCAGTTTGGAACCCTCAAGCATATCGTTGCAAACCCGTATCAGCTCAGCCGCAACAACAAGGTTGTGATTCCTCCATATTCGAAGTGTCAGCTACTCGGTTCACATATTCCTAGGACCGACACAACAGCTCCCATTATTGAATCCAACTCGATAGTACCTGCGCCAAAGACAACAAAAAACAATTCTTATTAAATTGAATTTCAAAAGGAAAACTACTACAAGCATGATTATATCGAGATAAGGGACTTTACCATCAAAATCCTTTTGAAGCTAGGAGTCCGAAATTATCGACCTTTTGATTCTCGCAAGAAGTTTGTTGGTACCGAGACACACCATGACATTAAGTTCCGTAGCACACCAACTTCAACTCACAAATTCAGCATCAAAGGAGTACAACAGGGAGAATGGGATAACATTGAGAACATTGTCTTTGTTTTGCATTTTGTACCTTGTGTCACAACCCGAGTTTTGTCTTCTGTCGTGCTTTGCTTATGCAGCCCTTGGAAGCATCGAATTCCACCTACGGTTTCCCTGTCACGTGTTGAAATAACTTAATCACTATCCACACCTGCAAAACGCAAATGCCGAGTTAGTAAAGCCATTGAGGAATATACCTATTTGGGGGAAAAGATTTGATTCATACAAAAATCAAATCTTCAGAGCAGTGAACCATGACATTAAACGTGATTAATACAGGATATCATAGATTAAGATGTTCATTAAACAAATATCCTTGCAATCGAACGAAAAGGGAAGGATTTTAAATCTCGTAAAAGACTAAATTGGAAGATTCAATCAACATTCAAAGCACCTTAAATCAGATTTTAACACAAAAAATATCAGTACAACCTATATAAGAGGGAGGGATTTGATACGAAGAAGGAGGATCCGAATACACAACAATCTACAGAGTTTCACAGAAAAAACCCCAGTTCACAACATTCACAAAAAAAAATCGTAATCCCAAATCATGAAACTCTAAACAATTTTGTGAAAAGAAATAAGAAACTCATCTTTGTGTGCTCGAATCCACCGCGGGATTGCAACCCAAACCTTCACCATAAATCAGCCCTAGCGGATCCACCACCGTCGAACTACTCTCATCGCTCCCGCAGTCACGAACCATAAAGGCATCGCCATCATCGAAGCACCAGACATCACCCGCCCAGCAATCGCCGTCGTCCACAACGTGCGGTAATCTTTCCTTTTTGCGTTTAATTCCTTGAAGCTGTTGATTCTGCGTTTGTGTTTCAGGTGCGAAAGACGGAGGAGGACGGCCGAACCGAGTGAGAAGAGGAGAAATGCTGAAGACGGAGAAGAAAACCGATTTGGGGGATTTAGGGATTTGATCCCTTTGTTTTTTTCCGTTTCTTGTCATTTGTGTTTGTTTGTGATTGAATAATGCACGTGCACGGTAGTTACCGTGCACCTCCTATCACGTCACCACACACACCACCAATTGCACGATCCAACGACCCCTCACCTACATGCCCACCGTAACCCACGCAGCTTCGCCTCACAGAATCATTTTCGCATTAATCCCTTTAATTAACCACATTAATCAGTTTTTATTATCCTCTATTAACTTTAATTAGCCCTTTATTTGAATCCCTTGTTTAACTTAATAATATTTTATTTAATAAAATTATTTAATAATTAACTAATTAATCCTTTGTTGTCAATTAGATCTTTTAATGAAGTTAATAACTTTTACGATAAACTTTTAAATCAACTTTTATGTTTTATTCCTTTTATCTAAATAATTTAAATGAACCTTATTAAATAATTATATCTATTATAGTTTCCATTTTGTAATTTTAAAAATAATATTAAGCAACCATCTTTATCCAAATTAATTGTTTATTATAAATAAAAAAATCCCTTTTTAATAGACTTTTGTCCTTTCAAAATTATTCCTCTTTAGAAAACTTAATTAATTTGATAATAATTTATTTTGCTAGATAACTTCTAATAACTAATTAGAAATAAAAACCCTTTATAATGCGATGACCCGTTTTTTTAGTAAATCTCCTTAATAATTAATAAAATACTTTTTTTTAATAATTAAAATCAACTTATTTAATAAAAACCATTTTATAACTTTAATATTTTGCAAAATATAATCCAATCTAATTTCACTAATCAACTCAACATTCCTCTAAAAAAACAATCTCTCCCTCATATCGATTTTCTCATAAATCAATTCAACCTCGCCTAAAAAACAATCAACAGCGTAAAATACAACCTAATCGTGCACACTCACATTCACGACACGTTCACCTACACCTTAGCGCTTTCATGCGTGTGTATGGCTTTACATTTCCGCTATTTATTTTCAGTAACTTACATTATTGCAATTTACTTCATCGCATCGCATCCGTCCAAAGGAAGAACCTACACATGATTCAACAATTGTGTGTAGCGCATATCATTTGCACCATACTCCCGCTCGATCCTTGATCCCATTCAAGTTGATCAATTAAGATAGATCCTACCCCATAGGAAGGACCTTTATCCTACAACATAGACAAAACAATTCAAACAACACAATACAAACAATCAATTCAATACAACCTATTCAAACACATTAGAGAAAGATGTTAATCATCTTAAGTGAGATAGAATCTCCACCCCACAACAATACAATCAACATGTAGGGACTTTGCCTTAAGAGAGATAAAGGCGTACTCGTCAAACAATCCGAGTACTTGAGCCCTTTTCTTAAGACGATGCAAAGACTATTTTCCTATAACTTGTGGCGGTTAAATCTCCCTTAAAATGAAGACACATCTCTTCTCCTAAAATCAATCAAACAACTACCCTAAACCCGTAGGAACTTTGACCACAGTCAAAGAATTCCTCAAACCCTTTAGGGGAACTACAGATACTCTGATTCCACTCCCGTAAGGATATGTAGGCATAAGATGCGACATCTTATCGAGTATACTTAGATAATAAACCCCTAGGTCTTTAAACCTTAAGTAGATAAACACTTAGCAATAAACAAACATAAAACAAGAGGTTCCTGTAGAGTACTACAGAAACTTAGGATGCTAGCACCTTCCCTAAGTTTAACCAACCCCCGAACCTAAAACTCTCTAACCTTGCATTTGCATTGCATTGTGGGAATTTCGATCTTTATCCCTTCCTTTGGACAAATCAAAGTTCGGTTGCAAAATGAATTAAAGATTCAAACTAATCAATAGTTTGGTATCCGATTTTCACCGCGACAAAAATGGCGACTTCACTAGGGACGCCTCTAGTGGGTTTCCCTATCTTATTTTATTTGTTTACTGCTTTATATATCTGCTTACTTGATTAATTGTTTATTTGTATACTTTCTCTTGTGTCTTTTTGGGTTGTTATCCTTGAGAGGTGAGATAAAGTCCTACACCCGGACTTGAGAGAAATTAAGATAGGATGGTGATATATTCGATGAGGCTTATAGGGAGTGAGTCCCGACTAAGTTGATTCGAGAATCCCGCTTAGTTGAGACCCTTTTGAAAATAGTTCGGTTGAACGAGTTTAGTCGTGAAAACTTTTACTATTCTCAATGGGAGTCCATGATACTAAGGACCGTAGTTACCTTCAACCCCACTTTGGCCTTTATTAGGACGTAGTGCGAGGCTATGAGGGAGTAAGTCTCGAAATAGTGCTACGCGATGCTACACTCAAAAGAAGTTTTCTTGAGAATATTATTAATCCCCAAGTTAGTTGGGAAATTGATAATATCCGATAGATGGACTAATGACTTTGGGACCTCTTTAGAACCCAGTTCTGCAGGTACCATCCACCTTTAGTCCTTATCCTTTGGGAATGGGTACACCCTTGGCTCCATGCTCGTTGCAAACCTAGGACCTTTGTTTGTTTATCTTTGTGTGCCCTTATGTGCTTACTTGTGTTTGTTGCATTCATATAGCATCATACTACATTGGACTTCATGGGATTTACCCTTTATTTATGAACATTGTAGGACATTATGGATAGACGAAATACTCTAAAATATACTTTTAAGAGTCCCAAATTGGATGACCTAAAGAAGTTATGGGGCTTTATCAAGGATCAAGAGGAATTCAAGAACAAATATGGGAAGCTGATATCTTTATTGGGTCGCTCAGTGAATGAAGGACTTCTGGCCACTCTACTACAATTTTATGATCCTCTTTATCATTGTTTCACCTTCCCAGACTTTCAGTTGTTACCTACATTGGAAGAGCACTCCTTTTTGGTGGGTCTACCTATCCTAGAAGAATCTCCTTTTCCTTTCTTGGAAAAGGACCCCGATGAGAAAGATATTGCTAAGGCCCTCCGTTTAAAGGTAGCTGACGTCAAGGCCAACATGGTTGCTAAGGATGGAATTCTTGGTTTAAAGATAGGTTTCCTAGTCGAGAAAGCTTTATTTTATGCTAATCATTCGAACAAGGCTCAGTTCGAGGCAATTTTCGCCTTACTTGTTTATGGGGTACTTCTATTTCCAAGTTTTGAAGGTTTCATCGATCTCAAAGCATTTAAGATCTTTATGAAGAATAACCCAGTGTCGACTTTGTTGGGTAATACATATCACTCTATACATCTCTGAAACCTTCGTGGTGGAGAGATGATCACTTGTTGTGTACCCTTACTTTACAAGTGGTTTATTTCGCACTTGCCAAAGTCTAGCTCTTTTACAAATGTTGGCAAAAAACTTTGGTCTCCTAGGGTTATGGTATTGACCCATTCTAACATTGATTGGTACAATCGAGTATATGATGGGGTGTTAATCATTGATAGTTGTGGTAACTTTGGTAGTGTACTATTGCTCAGTTTTGATGGAGGAATCAACTACAATCCCGTTTTAGCTCGTCGACAGTTGGGATACCTGTTGAAGGGACCTCCTAAAAGTTCCCATGTAAAGAGTATTTTCTTCAATAATAATGTAGAGCTTCAAGGAAAGATTCTGGATGCATGGCGTAGTGTGTACAAGAAGGGGAAGAAAAGTCTAGGAAGGCCTAATTGTGTATCTCTAGAACCGTATCTCTAGTGGGTAAGAGACAGAGCAATCAAGCTGAGGATGCCTTACTCTCGTCAAGACCCTATACCTCCAAGAAGGGAGCCTACTTATGTCTTTATGTCTGATGCTGAGAAATTGGAGGTTTCCTTAAAGAAATCACAACATGAGTCAGAGGCATGGAAAAACAAATATCAAGTGGTTGTTGCAGAGATTAGTGAGCTTCAGAAACAAGAGAAGGAATCTCAGGAACGAGAGAAAGAATTTCAGACACAGGAGAATGAATTTCAGAGACAAAATGCTGGACTTCAGAGACAGATTGTTGAGCTTCAAGAACAGCTACTATTGAAGGATGAAGAACTACTCCCCTACAAGAGAAGGAAGGTGTTGGAGGATTTATTTTCCTCTGACTCTCAGTGTACTATCTGGAAGATGATTGTGGAAAATCTCACTCATGAGAAGGCTCAGTTGGAGGAGCAACTCAAGCAGCAGAATTCAAAACTTCCTTAGTGTCTTTACTAGCTTTTATTTAACTTTTATTTGGGACTCTTTAAAAGAATATTTATGTAATCCATTTCGACTTAATAAAACTTTTCTTTTTACCGCAATGCCCATAAATAGAGGAATCCCATGAAGTCCTTTTATCCTGCATCTTCATTCTTGCATTAGCATTCTGCATTTAACATTTTTAGCATGTGCATTTGTCTTTCCTCCTCCGTATCCTCATTCAGTCTTTTGTCTTTGTCCATCAGTTGACATCTCACCCATCTGAACAAGCTCGAAGTTTTACTTAAGGATAGCAAAAAGAACGAAAGATATGTGTAATACCCCAAATTTTACCCTTATATTTAGTCAATCATTTCACACAGCATCTCATCTGTGCATCTGCTAACCACTATCAAGTCATGGAGGTATTTGTTTGCAGGATTGGTTCCAGGGGTATTTTGGTCATTTTACGTGGATTCCGCTAATTCCTTGAAAACGGGCTGTTACTAAGCTTTGAGACACTCGAGACACTATTTATGAGGCATTTATCTATCACCGGGTTTGATTATATCAAGGCGCCAATTCGATGTGTTCGGTATTGAAATTTGTCGAGCACAACTGGATTTAAGACCTAGCTTATCGCTCATAGTTTATTTCCAGAGCACTCCCGTTTCTGTTAATAAGGCACAGTTTAATTGGATATTATTGGATCGTTGCTCTTAGCATTTGATCAGTGGAATTCAATTACGGGCAATGTTATCACTGATACTGAATCTGTTGTGATTACGGCGCACATCCGTGTTTGATTATAAAGTTGCTGGCTAGAATTTAAGTTGGAATGCAAGTGAATTTAATCAGGTGATGAGATTAGGACTACGGGCGAGACAAGTACGTAGACAAGAATATCACTCGTGAATATTTATGGTTTATGACTAGGTTAATGAATTTAAATATTTGTGGATTTATTCACAAACGTTTAAAATTTATAACTAGAAATAAATATAAGTAAATTCAAAACTGAGCGGTCGTGGATATATAAATGAAGTTCTGGCATTTTTATTTCATAAAAGATATCATTATACAAAAAGGAGTAAATTGCTTCACATTCTGAATTGCTGTAAAATTACAATTACAGATGTTACTTCTATCCTAAAAATCCTAAGTCCTAAACATCCATTGGTGTCTTCATGATGTTCATCCCTTGGACATTTCTCCATGCTCCTCTGATTAACCTGCACAAAGAGAAACAAAATAAAACAGAAGCAGGGAAGGGTTAGAAGTTTGTTTTCGACACTCTCAGAACAGCGTCATCACTGAGTGCCGGGAGTGGCACAACCGAAGGTGCGTCCTACCCCCGTTACCGATCCGCGCCGTTGGCGTCAGATCAGGTAACATCTGTTCTTATCATACGGGACAACCGAGAGAGATAAAGAGTGAATGAAGAAGGATTCTGTTTCAAAACCAAAGCTAAACACCATTTCCATCAAGTAAAACATGGTGACATTATCAAATAAACATGGGGTTTGTTTTTCAAATGAATACCAAGTTTTGTTCCCAAAACCAATACCGAGGTAAACACTCGCCAGCTCAGGATCAAACCCGGATGCCGACGGGTCTGAACCGTTTTCCGTCACCTGAAGTACATGAATCCTATGGTATCAGCCACAACAACAACAATGCAATAAACCAAAAGGGCAAGTTCAGTTCAAGAATAAACCAAAAGGGCAAGTTCGGTTCAAGAACAAGCCTGAATCAAACAGAGAATCCAACTCCATTGCACCAAAATTGGATTACAAGACAAGTCAATTGAAACTCGCTGCGAACAGAATCCCAACGGGTCAACATCTGAAAAATCAATAACCAAACGGAGCATCAGAATAAAATCATCAAAATCACACATGCGAGCAAATTTGCAAGACCATATCAGAAAACAAATCAGAATCAACAGCAACATCTGAAAAATCATGACAAATGCCATCAGCCAAAGCGATCCACAATCGGACAAATCGAATGAATATCCAAGCCAGGCACATAGAATTCGAATCAGGGTCCTAAACTGAAACCCGTATCCAAGCAATATCAGTCACAGTCCAGCCCAGAACTCATGTCCTGAACCAAATTCAACAGAACCCAGCAGAGATTATCAAAGGCAACAACAGTATCATAGGTTCCCTCATCAGGCTCAGAACATCATCATCATCGCCGTATACCCTCCTCGGCAGCGTTTGACTCAACCAAAGCATCAGCATCCATACCTGTTCTGAAAGAAAAAGAGGAAAAGTTAATCCAAATTGCATCAGGAAAAGAACCCATATCAGCAAAAAACCAATATCCAGATTGTATTAGGAAAAGATCAATCCGTATCAGCTGGAAATCAGGAATCTGAATCTTATCAGAAAAATGAAAACAGAATCAATATCCAATTTCAAATCCAATCCGTATCAGAAAGCATATCCAATTTCAAATCCAAACTGTATCAGAATGAGTCCAATCAGTATCTGAAAAGCAAACCAAATAAATCCAGTATTAGAAACAATATCCAAAATCAAACCAGGCAAAATCAAATCATATCAAAAATCCCAATCAACACGAAATCATCAAATCAGAAAATAACGCAAATCCAACACAAATCAAAGACCCAAAAAGCCCAAAAAGAGAAGTTATAAAAGGAATAACATCACCATGTTGAAACCCTAACGGGCTAACGGCGAAGACAAAGGGACGAACCCTAACAAAGGGACGAAGATCGATCGTGAATCATCAACATCAGATCGCCGATTTCTCCGTATCCGAGAGAATCAGAAGGCGTCATAAAGATCATTGCCACCGTCTCCCCACAAAGAACAGAGCAAACAAATATATTCAGGGATTCAGGAACTCCTCCGAGTTCATCATCATCATCCCTATTCTTTAACGGACAATATCGCCATCATCGAAGCCACAAGCTTCGGTTGCGATATCGCTGGCCATAAGTCATCGCGGATCAAATGTAAACCCTCGCCTTGACTCATCCCTTTCTTTTTTCGTGTGTTAACAAGTGAAAAATAAGCTAGGTCATGGGGAAAAGAGGAAGCGAATACAAGGATTGGAGGAGAGAGATCGAAGATGGAAAGGAAACGAGAGAGAATGAGAACAAGAGAGCGGCGCCGCGAAGATGAGAGGGTTCTGAAACCCTAAGTTGGCGTTTTGATTTTTGTTACTCACTAACTGGGTTGGGTCCGGGAGTGATGACCGGCCCAACCCTATTTATTTTCATTCTTATTTTCTGTTTTTTAAATTGTTTTTTTTATATTAAAATCATTTTCTTAAAACCTTTTTTTAATTAAATATTCAAATGGTTTTTTTAAAATAAATAGTATTAGAATTTTCTTGAAAAAAATAATAAATAGAAAAATATTTTTTAAAGTAATAATATCAAATTTTTTTTTAGTAAACCTTAAAGGTAAAACTTTTTTTTAAAAACTATTTTTTTGTGAAAATAAAACTTAAATCCTTTTTTATGTTAACATCTTTTAACTTAATCAAATTTCTTTCATAAAAAACAATAAAAATCTCCGATGTTGCACTTTTTCTCCTGACTCGTCCAATTACTGTCTAACTTTGCTTATTAACAGTGTTCATCATTTGCAGCTCAGGTTTACTACTATTGCGTGGTTGGTTTATTTAAATTTCATCATTATTGTAACTGATTCTCGGTTGTAACCTCGCGAATCCTAATAATCGCGTTTTAATTTCTGCCTTTAAATTTCTGCTTGCATGGTCAAATTAGGACATTATCCTCTGTTTGCATAATTCAATTATCTCACACATTTATCAATACCCCTGTCACACTACACACATCCGAAGGTTAGGTCTAGCTTTTGGTCGCCGCGCCAATAGTCCTCAACTTCAAACCCTTTCACCTTACAAACCCTAATTTTCCATAAATGTCTCGCCGCAGACAAAGATTACAATTTTACCCCTAACATTAGGTCAAAGAGCCGCCGCGCTCATTTTAGGGTTTCCCGCCGTGTAATCCCTGACCTAATTTAACCCTAATTCACTTAACAATTCAACGTAGAGATTTGGAGTTTCTACACTCCACGTAAGCGTGTCCCTAAGATACGTTTATTCCCCTTGAGACCTTGACCACAGTCAAGAAGTCTCTAACCTCCCTTTTGAGGGGAACTACGATTACTCTGATTCCACTCCCGTAAGGATACGTAGGCACAAGATGCGATGTCTTGCCGAGTAAACTTAGAACTAACCCCTTAGGTCTCTTTTCTCACTTTTAATCCTTTGTACATATACCTTAAGCAAATGAATAAAGCAAATAGTAAGCATTGAACAAAAGGTTCCTGTAGAGTACTACAGAAGTTTAGGGTGTTAATACCTTCCCTAAATTTAATCAACCCCCGAACCCTAGATCTTTCCCCGCATTGTGTTTACGATGCAAAATAGGTTTTCCCTTTTTGACCTTTTCCTTCGGATAAATCAAAGAGCGGTTGTGAATTGAATTGCGATTCAAACTAATTAATAGTTTGATATCCTATTTCCACCGTGTTGCACCCTAAAATTTGCCCAACTTTATTCACTTGGTTCATGTTTCAATATCATTAGCATTTGCATATAGAGTCATGTACATAGACTAACCATCTGCATAGCATAAGCATAGCAAGTCATTCAACAGGGGACTAATCATATTCTCATCTCTAGAGGCCTATCAAGAGGTTATTATTCTAATTCAATCTCATTCAAGTCATCAGAAAAGAATTGGAGAGCAGAGAGTTCATCAGATCAAGCCTTGAGTCTATCCCCTATCTGAGGGTCAACAAGGGGGTTGTGAGCTGTGAATGGAAGGCATGGAGAATATCTAGACATCTTGGAGGACTTAGAAAGTCATTTGGAGAAGAAAACAAGTTGATGATATGATCACAAGAATTGCAGTTGAAGACAATCAACTAGGGTTTCATCTGGGTCAACCCTAGGTCAACCCTAGGTCCACTGACTGATTAAAAGGCATCAGGGGTTATTGGAGAGATGTGGGGTTCATCATTTGACATGGAGAATAAGAATATGTTGTCATGCTAAGAAGAAATCAAGAGAAATCAAGGAGAAGAGGAGTTTCTAAATTAGGGTTTCTGTGTAAAACCCCCTAGTTTAGGTCAAATTTCCAAGCAAGATAAGTCAAAATGCAAGCTTCAAATGGATCCTTGGCCAACATGAAACTTGTAGAGGATCTCAAGACCTTTAATTTGAGTGGTGGAAGACATTAAGGAGATTTATAGAACTCAAGTTATGGTCCTTGCAAGTTACAGGTCATCTGAGGTATCTGAAATTTTGTCTGTGAAAGTGACTTGACTTCCAAGCTATTTTTAACCCTCAAGGAGATTTCAAATGAATTTCTGGTCAACATAAGAATTGTTCCTCATTGTCTTAGCTTTCTATAATGGTATAGTATGCCTTCATATGATGTGTGGAACTCAACTTATGGTCTTGACAAGCAAAGGGTATTTTGGTCATTTGTGAATTACAGGTCATTTTAACCTATGTCCAAAACTCATACAAGGAGGCCTCAAATGGAAAAACTTACAACATAAAACTTGCTCCAAATGACATTTTGAGTCTATAAAAGTGACCATGAGAGATTGGAAATGTCCATAGCACAAGGTTTCAAAATTGGTGAATTTAATGAAGGAAAATGGCTAAAAAAATGATATTTTTCATATCTTGGCCAAATGATGCAAAATTATAGGTCATTTTGAATGGAAAAGGCATTTTAAAAACATTGGCTAAAGTGGAATTTTGAGCTTAGGTCATAATTTGTGAGTTATCCATGGTTGCTTGAATTGAAAGTAACATAATCCAAATTGAAAGGGAAAAGTGTAAGGGAAATTTCTCCAATGTTCTAGGAGGTTCCTACATCACCTATATATTCATGCAAGCTGATTCATGCAAGGGTTGGTGCTACCACTTTGTTCAAAGCCTCCATTTTCACTCATTTTCCATTCTTGCATAAGCTTCTAAAACTCCATCAATTTCTCACCAAACTTCAACATTCTTGATTCAATCTTCATCATCATCACACAAAGGTCAGAATCCACACATTTCTTTGGCAAATTGAGCAAGGAATCGTGCTGTTCATCATCATCATTCAAAGTGCAAGAACCTTGGAACTAGGAGATTCAAAGCTTTGGAGCATCTTTGATTGCATACAGAACTCATATCCAAGATCACTGATCAGTTTCCCCTCCTTTCAAGCATTGGATCAAGTGTATTCCATAACTGTTTTCATCATCATAACAGGTTGGTAACCTCATTCGAATTGCATAATTTAATGAGAATTATAGGGAATTGTTAGTATAGACTGGTTAGGATAAGTGTGATGATTGATTTTGATAAGTTTGAGCAAGTTTCATGGACATTGATCATGGTGCACCAATTCTGGTGAAGCTTAGAATGTCAAGAATCATGAGAGATAATCTTGGATTGGGTGCTTAAAATGATCAGGGTGAGTTATAGGTTGGTTTAGGATGAGTTCCAGAGAGAATTGAGAGGATCAATATCAGTTGGAGAATGATGGATCAGACCTGTTGCACCTATCGAATTGCCTTATTGATTGAGTTTTAGGATAAGCTATTGGCATGAATGTGTAGAGGGATTGATATAATGCAAGTTTGCTGTTGGAAGTTCTTGATTTCATGGAGCAGGAAGAGAGAACCAGTAGCTCGAAGGTGTGTGCAGGTTAGGGTTTT
The DNA here is from genome assembly GCA_963859935.3 of Lathyrus sativus. Taxonomy (NCBI): domain Eukaryota; kingdom Viridiplantae; phylum Streptophyta; class Magnoliopsida; order Fabales; family Fabaceae; genus Lathyrus; species Lathyrus sativus. Next base: position 539,067,134 of record OZ012736.1, read on the forward strand.
TCTGAGCTAGGGTTTGGGCTCAAGGTTGAAGACGACCCTAGCACCACACGATCCCCATTTGACTGTTGACTCAAATCCTCATCCAACGCTCCACATTTGAAGTTGAAAACGGAGGGAAGTTTCAAAAGAATTGAAACGCAGCGTTTCATTAATTGGGGGGATTGGGCTCAGATAGCTATTCACACCCCCCAAATTAATAAGCCCAATGCGCTGAACTTGGATGTCTTGCTATTCTCACCCCCTGGCTATTTCTTTCTATTTTCTTTATTATTTTCTTTTCATTTTTTTCATTCATTTTAAAAAAATTCATAACAAATAGAAAAATCATCATTTTTAATTCATTCTTTTTGCATATTTTTCTTTAAGATGTCTAGAAAATTATAAAAAATAAAAATGGCATTTTATTTTTTATTTGATATTTTTCCCATATTTTCTAAATAAATAACATTTTAAATGGTTTCATTTCATACTTGATTTTGTTAATTTTTGTTCTATTAGATACTTTCATATTTTTCATCCATTCTTTTTAGGTTGTTTAGGTTAGACATTGAACTTGTAGATTCAATTTAGTACCCATTTTTAGAAATTAAATTTAGGGGCTTAGTGTAAGTGTGAATAATATGGATAAAACTAGGGTTTTAGGTGATGACTTAGGAGATTTGATTCTTTTCCCTTAGGACTTAGGGTTTGACTAGTCTAGTCATGGGACTATAGGGACTATGGGTAGTTATTAGACCCCTTAGAAAAAGTCAGGATTCCCCTAATGCTATTGATATGCTGTATATCTGATTGACTGGTGTGGTGTGCCCTCTGGGGATTATTGCTTGCTTGTATGGGTATTGGGATTGTCTGGGGACTTGGGAGAGCTGAAGATTTGAGGAGATGAAGACCATTGGAGATCCAGAGATTGAAGATCAACTGTCAGAGTTGAGGAGGAGGTTCTTGCTAGCAGTTGCTGAGGAGACTAGGGTTTAGGAGCTAGGCAGAGCTCTAGATTAGAAAACTTACTTCTCAAACATAGATGGCTTTGTTTTCCTCTATCCTTTCTCTATGATTCAAAGTCTCTTTCAAATATCCACCTCCTTCCTTTGGAAGGATCAGTGAAAGTATTGGGAAGATAGAACTTTTGAGAGAAACCTGTCTGCATAATGTTAACAGTTAATGAGCCACCCTTGGTAGGCAGTTTACTGTTTAACATTCATCTCCTCTTGTTGACTGATGTTCATCCCTGAAGATTGGAGACTTGAAGAAAGGCCATTGATCAAAGCCCTTGCCTGAAGGCCATGAAGATGGAGATTAATGCTTGTTGAAGCCTGTAACTGATTGTAGATTACTTGAAGCCAGATGTTGAGTCAGAGCTGCTGATGCTGTTGGTGTTTTTGCTGCATTTCATTTCTGATGTATTGATTGGTTTTCTGGACTGTATTGTTTGCTGTTTACCCTGTTGGGTTGAAAGTGAAGTCTGTTCACTTTTGCCTATTGTTTTCTAGGTTCGAGGTTGAGTGGGACTCCCTTGCCTCGCTTGTACTGTTGCATCCATGCATTTTACTGTTTTGCTGTATATATCTGATATTGTTTCTGTTGCTGCCTGTCCCTTAGGATCTCTGTTTCTCTCTGCGCAAGAGAGGAGCATGATAGACACTAGGTCTTAACCCATGCATGATAACATTAGGTTAGTTTGTTTCCCTTCGCAACCATAGGTTAGAGTTCTGTCTCTTCTTCCTCAAAACAAACAGAAAAACACATAAAGATTTCAAACACAATAAAAGACACTTCTTCCGTAAAAGAATGTGAACTCATCAAGACGTCATTTTTGTCCGCCGGGACTGCTAATCAAGAAAACCTTTTTCAGAAGGAATAAAATCAACCAAGACAGACTTGTGTCGTACGTGGCCCGAACTACGTTTGCTCTGATCTTCCATGCAGTATGGAAGTACGTAGGCATAGGATGCGATATCCTAGCGAGCAACCTTCCCCTCCTTTCCCGTAGGTAGGCGAACTACGTTGACTCTGATTTCTCGTTCCAGACGGGAATACGTAGGCATAAAGTGCGATACTTTGCCGAGTCAGTTTTATTTTCATTTTATTTTCTTTTTAACCCTTGACCTATAGTTTAGATAGAATAACAATCCATACCCGAAAACAAGCGTGGATCCCATCGAGTACGACGGACGTGAGGGGTGCTAATACCTTCCCCTTGCGTAACCGACTCCCGAATCCAGGTTTTGGTTGCGACGACCATACCTTTCCCGTGTTGTGCGAGGTTTACTCTGAGCGTTTCCTTTCCCTCCCGTGGGATAAATAACGCACGGTGGCGACTCTTCTGTTCAGCCGGCGCCGATTTTCGCAGTAGCGACAGCTGGCGACTCTGCTGGGGAACCAACGTCCCCTGGCTGCTAAGGACTGCGATGGTTCTTATGCATTTGGGATCCAACGTCCCTTAAGAGAGTCAATCCTAACGCCTGTTTTCCCGTCGAGGATTTTGTATGGATTTATATTTCTGACCTTGTATTTTCAGCTTTATATATTGTTTATTATTGCTGTATTGGGGTGTGACGGGTGTTCTGATATTGAGTGAGAAGCCGGACCTGGGCTTGAGTGCACCTAGAATTAGAGTAGAAAGTAGTGGGCGCGTGCTGGCTTTGCTTGCATTAGTGTCTCATGAAATCTACACTCGGACGAGGTTCTTCTGGTTGGCTTCTTTTTCTACCCTTTGGGTCGAAGGGGTTGTTGGTCAGCTGAATTGTCGACTCCGGGAACCGATCATTTGGAAGTTGGCTAAGTGAGGCCTCTTCAGGATTTGATGATGCCACTCCTTCTGGGAATCGTATCATCAACCCTGAAAGTCTGTGACGCCGACGACCGCATAGGATGCCATACCATTGTCAGTTACTAGGACATCCACCTGTGAGAAGGTTTGGGGTTATGCAGGTAACTAGACCTTCAGACTACCGGTTATTTCTTGATCAGAGATCCTGGGTATTTATGGAGAGTTAGGAGGTCTGTCAGAGACCATTTGGAGATGTGTCCTGAGGTCTGTCAGAGACCAGTTGGAGTGTTCTGAGGTCTGTCAGAGACCAATTGGAGATGTGATTTGAGGTCTACCAGAGACCAGTGGGAGTTATGGTTTGAGGTCGGTCAGAGACCAGTATTGGAGCTTTGTTTTAGGTCTATCTGAGACCAGGGTTTGATGACTTCTGGATGGTCTATCTGAGACCTTTCTTGATTGGGTTCAGGCTATTCAGCTACAGCTTTGGTCCCTGTTGCATGTTACTTGCATTGCATTGCCTGCATATCCATTACCACTTGCATTCCACTAACGTGTGTCTGTGCTGCAGGTGCATTTGCATATTCCCCGGTTCTAGTGCCCAGACTTCTGAGTATTGATTATGGCTGGTTTGAGGAAGACAGTTGCGTATAAGCTGCCTTCACCTGATATTACTTCTTTGCTTGGTCTGATATCTCTCGCTGATGAGGAGGTTAGGAGAAGCTTTAGAATGAGTCATGGGAGATTACTGAGATTAGTCTGCAAGCCCACGGCTGATGAGATGAACGGGCTATACACCTTGATGCAGTTCTATGACCCCGCATTGAGATGCTTTACTTTTGTTGACTTCATTCTAGGACCTACCATTGAGGAGTATGTGGAGTTTACTGAGCTTCCCGTGCAGAACAAGGTTCCCTTTATTCACTCTGCGGCTGAGCCCAAGTTGGAGGATCTAGCCAAAGCCTTGCATGTGAGTGCTGCTGAGCTGTTGTTGACCTCTTGGCTCGGGGTTCCCGATTTCTCTCTGGATTTTCTGGTTGGCAAGGCTCAAGAGTACGCCAAGAACGGTTGTTGGGTGGTTTTCAATGCTATTTTGGCTTTATGCATTTATGGAATTGTGTTGTTTCCTAACTTGCCCAACTTTGTGGATCTGGACGCTTTCTATCTGTTTGCTGCAGGCAACCCAGTGCCAACGTTGATCGGAGACTTCTATCACTCATTGCACTATAAGAACGAAAACCGAAGGGGAAAAGTTGTTTACTGCTGTGCTCCTCTATTAAATATGTGGTTCAAAAGTCATCTCCCCATGAAAGGACCATTTGTGGACAGTGCAACCTCAGCCAGTTGGTCGGAGCGCCTGATGAGGCTATATTCCGAAGATGTTGTGTGGTTTGATCGAGACCTGTTGGGATCTGAGCTCATCTTCAGCTGTTCTGGGTACCCTAATGTGCCGCTGATAGGAAGAAAAGGGTGTATCAATTACAACCCTTCTCTATTCATTCGTCAGTTCGGATACGCACTGAAAAATCCACCTCAGGAGGAGGAAGTACAGGAATCTCTGTACTTCACTGGAGATGTGAAGGGGGAATTATTAGCCAAGTTGCAACATGCCTGGACACGTATTAACCGCAAAGGGAAGCCACTGTTAGGTAAGAACGATTGCCAGGCTTATGAACCTTACAGGGTTTGGATCCAGGAAAGAGCAAGTCAGTTATTAATGCCATTTCCAGCTGCGCCCGTCACTGCTCCCGTCCTGGCGGAAGAGCCAACTACTGTTTCTAGGGAGGCCTACGAGCAAGTTGTGAGGGAAAAGGAAGCCTTGTTAAAGATCAACGAAGGGTTAGAGCAAGAGCTAGCTCAAGCACGCAGTGAGAAAAACAAGGCCGTATATGCTTTCCAACAACAAATCGAGCTGTTAAACAGGTTAGGGGCTGAGCTGACCGAAGAAAAGAAGAAGCGCGAACGTCTAGGGCAAGAGTTCAGAAGCTCCCATGACATGCTGGAAGCCAAAAAGAAGGCGCTCGATGCAGCACACCGAGAAATCTCCTCTTGCAATAAGACTTGGAATGCTACTCTCACCAACAATAAGATGAGAGAAGATAAGCTGAAGCAGCAAATCTCCGACCTCGAAGAGAAGTTGAAGTCTAGCATCAAGAAGTGTGAGGAAGAAGTGATGACCCGGTATAGTGTCCAGCATGCACTGAACAAGGCAATCGAATCCAGAGATGAAGCGGTGTCTCAGAAGCGAAAGCTAGAAGATTGCTTCGGAGAAGCAACATGGGAAGAAACTGCTGAAGACGTGCGCCGTGTTCTCAAGAAGAGGAACCAACTTGTTGAAGGGCTGCTTGATCGACCAAGTCACCCAGAGACCAAGAAGTTGATAGAAGATTACCAGACTTTCGGGAGGATTTGATCATTTCATGTAGTAACTTGTAGTAACTTGTATGCTTTATTTGCATAAGTGCTGACCATCACCAGGGTTGTTGGTTGAGGTCATGCCCTCTTATCGTACTTTCAGCGACATTGTATTCGGGTTTTCTCAGCAATATATGAGGCTTTCTATGATTCAGCTCCGATATTCCTATTGTCAACACTGTCACTGCACTGGCACCTTCACACTAGAACTGGGGGAATGAATTTCCCTAATGCACAGACACATTGCATTGCATTCATATTCATATTGCATTACAGGTAATCTTTGAATAAGTGTCTTATGTCCTGCTCTGTAACAGGTACTTTCCAGGATTGCAGATCAACACCCGCACCGCTATTCTACCCGCACCAACTGTCGAAGAATCATGGATCAAATGCAGAACGAGATGCAAGATGTGCGCGAGAAGCTCGCTCTCTTCATGCAGACCATGGAAGCTATTGCGAAAGGACAGGAGAATTTGCAGGCCATGGTCCAACCTCTGTTGGCTCGAAACGCTGGTCATGGTAACGAGGATCATCAGTCTGTACGGGTCGATACTGTTCATGGAGACGGCACTCTCACGCCAGTGGCTCCACCTGTAGTCAATATACCCGCTGCTAATGTCAACAACGCTACCGCTGCTGTAAATGGTAATGTCGGAGTTGGAAATGAGACTGCTGTCCATAATGTTGGGCTGGGTGATGTCAATTTGGGAGATAATCTAGGCGACAACGGCTTTGTCAATACTGGATTCGGATTCAACGATCAGGGATTCGATAACACTGGGAACTATGGCTTTAATGCCCAAGGCTTTGGGCAGGACGGCTATGGTGCGACCAATCAGGGTTACGGAGGTTTTGGAAATGGAAACGGTACTGGATTTATGGCTTTTGGTCCTGCGGGAGGTGTCCAAGGGTACGGCAACAGAGGCCGAGGTCTGGGGATGAATCAGATCAGAGCTGGACGTAATAATGGATATGATGGGTATGGAGCCGGAAATGGTATGTGGCAAGAAGATCAGCAGGAGGACGCTTTCTCTGGAGGAGGTTTTGAAGGGCCGATGGACGACTCCCAGAAGATCAGAATGCTGGAAGAGCAGATGAGGGGAGTCCTGAACCAAAGTGCTGTGGGTTAGGACATGGCAACAATGGGTTTGGTACCTGGCTTGAGGGTGCCAATCAAATTCAAAGCTCCTGCGTTTGACAAGTACAAAGGGGACACATGTCCAAAAGTGCATGTACGAGCTTATTACAGAAAGATGTCTGCATACTCAACTGATGAAAGAATGCTAATGCATTTCTTTCAGGATAGTCTGTCGGGTCCTTCCCTAGAGTGGTACATGGGGTTGGAGCCAACTGATATCAAGACATGGAAGCAATTAGCAGAGGCATTTGTAGCTCACTACAAGTATAACAGCGACTTGGCACCCAATCGGGTCCAATTGGCCGGGCTGTCGCAAAAGAAGGGGGAGAGCTTTAAAGAGTACGCGCAAAGGTGGCGCGATATGGCTGCCAGGGTCCGTCCTCCTGTAGAAGATAAGGAAATGAATGACATGTTTGTCGGCACATTCACAGGTTTGTTTCACGATATGCTGTTTCACACGTCTCTGGCCAGTTTTTCAGACCTGATTCTGATGGGAGAAAAGATTGAATGTAATATTAAGCAAGGAAAGTTCCAAGTCTAGGAATCAACTGCATCTGGCAGTAATAGGAAAGCTTATGGTGGGCGCCGTCAGGGCGAGGCAAGCGCAGTATTTGGAGGCCGAGGCAGGGGACGAGGTCAATATCGTCAGCCGCAGCAGGTGGCGAGTGTTACTATCCCGTATCAACAGCAACCACTCCAGCAACAACCGGTTCAGCAACAGCCAATGCCACAGCAGCAGCAGCCTCAGCAGGGGGCACAGCAGGCTCAACGAAGGTTCCAGGGTAGTAAACCAAGAAGAGTGTTTGAGAAGCCTCCCTCAACCTATGCAGATTTGTTGCAGACATTGTTGGGATTGAATCTGGTAGAGAAAAGAACTCTGGCACCAATAACGGGAGCTCCCCCGTTTGGTTACGATGCAAGCAGGCACTGCGAGTTTCATTCTGGGGCTCCGGGTCACGATATAGAAGGTTGCCATGCTTTTAAGCACGTTGTGCAGGATCTTTTGGACAATAAGACTATCAATTTCGGAACGGCAGGTCCGAATATAGTGCAGAAACCCATGCCTAATCATGGGGCTAACGCCGTTCTGACTGAGGAAGGGTTGAATCTGATTGTGAATGTTGAAGATTTAAAGACGCCGCTGAGCGAGATAAAGAGCCGACTATTACAAGGAGGTGTTTACCCAGGATGTAACGAGTATTGCTTAGACTGTTGGACCCTAGCTGGAGGGTGTGAGGATTTGAAGAAAGGCATTCAGACTTTAATTGAAGAGGGCATATTGCAGTTTGACCGAGCGGCAACTGAAGAGCCTGCAGGGGCAGTAGTGGATAATCGGAGTGATGTGGCCACGGTAACGATTCCTCGGAAGACGATCACTATTGCAGCACCAGTTCAGCGCCCACCGATCACCATAACTAAGGCCGGGCCAATCCCGTACGAGAACACGAAAGCAGTCCCATGGTCATATGGGTTGGAGGTGTATTGTGACGGGATAAAAATTGATGTTAAAAAGCAGCCAGCGGAGACTGTGGATAATGTTGTTGGTTCAGGAGGCATGACAAGGAGTGGCAGGATCTTTATATCTCCTGAAGTGGAGGCTGAAAGACTAGCGAAAGGAAAAGGGAAAGTGGTTGAAAATGTTCTGGTGCAAGCGAGTGAAAAAGAAGCAGCATCGAAGGATGTAGAAGAGTTCATGCGCTTGATTCGAAAAAGTGATTATAAGATTGTGGAGCATCTGCAGCAGACACCGTCCAAGATATCTATTCTGTCATTGCTGTTGTGTTCGGAAGCCCACAGAAATGCGTTGCTGAAAGTCCTGGATACTTCTTTTGTACCCCAAGACGTCTCCGTGAATCAGTTGGAAGGAGTGTTGGCACATGTGAATGCAGGCCACAGCTTGGGCTTTACCGATTTCGACTTGACTCCGAAAGGAAGAGATCATAATATGGCGCTGCACGTATCTGTCGAGTGTAGAGGATCAGTAATGTCGCACGTATTGGTTGACACCGGATCGTCTTTGAATGTGCTGCCCAAGAAGGCGATGATGAAGCTGGATGTTAGAGGAATTTTGTGTACACCCAGTGATTTGGTAGTCAGAGCGTTTGACGGCACGCGGAGAGCAGTCTTTGGATCAATCACATTGCCTCTACAGGTGGGGCCGGAGGTGTTTGCAACTGAGTTTTATATCATGGATATACAGCCGGCGTACAGTTGCTTGCTTGGAAGACCCTGGATTCATGGGGCGGGGGCAGTCACGTCCACCCTGCATCAGAAGTTAAAGTATATGGTCGGAGACAGCGTAGTCACCGTGTGCGGAGAGGAGGACATCCTGGTCAGCCATCTATCTTCATTTAAATATGTGGAAGTTGACGGAGAGATCCACGAAACGCCCTGCCAGGCATTCGAAGGTTTGCGCATCAAGGATAAAGGTCCCGGGCCGAGCAAAGTGCCAGAGATAGCTGTCTCATCGTACAAAGAGGCTCAAGCCCTAGTAGAAGCAGGAGAAGCAAAGGGCTGGGGCAAAGTGCTGGACATTCCGGTGAAGATGGACCGGTTCGGGCTGGGATACCAACCGTCGTCGTCAACTCCTTCCGTGGGGGCACCCCGTTTCAGAAAGCCAATCACCATCTCCGCCAGTGGGGTGTGTCATGAAACTATTAATGCTGCTTCGGAGTCTGACGAAGGAGACAGCGACTGTGATATGGATGCCTGGATTCAGCCAAGCACGCCAGGACAAGGACTATGCAACTGGTCTATTCAGGAGCTTGTTCCTGTGACTTTTAAACAGTAATGCTTTGCTTATTAATTGTTGAATAAATCTGATGTCTTGCCCGGGGCATCAGGATTTGCTTAGGGCTGTGTTGTTATGAACATTGCGTGTTAATCATTAAATAAATGGCGTTTTTCATGTGCAAATACTGTAATCCCTGTCTTTCTTGTTTTATATTTTTCAATAAAATGGCAACGTGGTTGTTCGCTTTATACGCATTTTGAAGCACTTAACCATTCCTTTTGCAGGATAACATTCTCAGATGACATCCTTGAACCACCTATGACTCGTCCCGACTTTGAGCACCCGGTATTTCAGGCCGAAGAAGAGGTTGTCGAAGATAGTGACGTTCCTGAAGAACTGTCTTGGTTAGTGAAGCAAGAGGAAAGAGCCATTCTGCCTCATGACGAGGTCATCGAAATTATCAACTTGGGGTCGGAAGGGGTTGAGAAGAATATTCGTATCGGAGCCGCACTACAGAGTGATATCAAGCGAAGACTGGTTGAAATGCTCCGAGAGTATAGTGATGTATTCGCTTGGTCGTATGAAGATATGCCAGGGCTCGATACGGACATGGTTGTGCATCGCCTGCCACTGAAAGGAGATTGCCCGCCAGTCAAACAAAAGCTTCGCAGAACTCGACCAGATATGGCAATGAAGATCAAAGAGGAAGTTCAAAAACAGTGGGACGCTGGCTTCCTGGCTGTGACAAAATATCCCTCATGGGTTGCTAACATCGTACCAGTGCCAAAGAAAGATGGCAAGGTTCGAATGTGCGTGGACTATAGAGATTTGAATAAAGCAAGCCCAAAAGACGACTTTCCACTTCCTCACATTGACGTGTTAGTTGATAATACTGCTCAATACTCCGTATTCTCCTTTATGGATGGCTTTTCAGGCTATAATCAGATTAAAATGGCGCCGGAGGATATGGAGAAAACCACTTTCATAACGCCTTGGGGAACATTTTGCTACAAAGTGATGCCTTTTGGTTTGAAAAATGCTGGGGCAACATATCAGCGTGCGATGACGACTCTTTTTCATGACATGATGCATAAAGAGATCGAAGTTTATGTTGACGATATGATTGCCAAATCCCAGACGGAGGGAGAGCATCTGGTGAATCTGCTGAAGTTGTTTAAAAGGCTTAGGAAGTTCAGGCTGAGACTGAACCCTAGCAAATGCACCTTCGGGGTGAGATCGGGTAAGCTGCTGGGGTTTATCGTAAGCGAAAAAGGAATAGAGGTCGATCCTGCTAAAATAAAAGCAATTCAAGAAATGCCGACGCCTAAAACAGAGAAAGAGGTGCGCGGGTTTTTAGGGAGGTTGAACTACATCGCTCGGTTCATATCTCACCTAACTGCCACGTGTGAACCATTATTCAAGCTGTTGAAGAAAGATCAAGCTGTAACGTGGAACGAAAATTGTCAAAAGGCGTTCGATAAAATAAAGCAGTATCTGCAGGAGCCTCCTATTTTGATACCCCCAGTGGCGGGTAGACCCTTGATAATGTATTTGACGGTTCTTGAGGGAAGCATGGGTTGTGTTCTCGGTCAACATGACGAGACGGGGAGAAAAGAGCATGCAATTTATTACCTGAGTAAGAAGTTTACAGATTGTGAATCTCGATATTCAATGCTGGAGAAAACTTGTTGCGCGCTAGCCTGGGCCGCCAAGCGGTTGAGGCAGTACATGCTGAATCATACAACCATGCTCATCTCGAAGATGGATCCTATCAAATATGTGTTTGAAAAGCAGGCGTTGTCAGGGAGAATTGCCCGTTGGCAGATGGTCTTGACTGAATATGATATTCAATACGTCTCGCAGAAGGCTATAAAGGGGAGTGTGCTGTCTGAGTATCTGGCGGAGCAGCCTATTGAAGATTACCAATCGATGAGGTTTGATTTTCCTGACGAGGATATCATGTACCTAAAGATGAAAGATTGTGAAGAGCCGTTGCTAGACGAAGGACCAGAGTTGGGTTCCAAATGGAAAATGATATTTGACGGAGCTGTGAATGCTTACGGTAGCGGAATAGGGGCAATCATCACTACGCCACACGGGTCGCACATCCCGTTTACTGCCCGACTGACCTTTGCTGTTACCAATAATGAGGCCGAATACGAAGCTTGTATAATGGGGCTTGAAGAAGCCATTGATTTGCGAATCAAACATCTGGACGTATACGGAGACTCAGCTCTGGTGGTGAACCAGATCAAAGGGGAATGGGAGACACGGCAGCCTGTAACCCGGTGAACTGACTTTAAACAATGTTGCGGATAGCAAGAGTCGCCACCGACTTTTATTTTATCCATAAGGAAAGGTTATAAAAGAACAGGAAAGACCTTAGAGAATATTTTGGGTCCGGGGGGTAGGTTATGAAAAGGGAAGGTATTAGCATCCTTTTCATCCATGGTTATCCATGGGCTCTTAGGTACTTAAGATCACTTTTGAATTGTTTTGAAATTGTAGTGTGTGAATAGAAAATTTTCAGAATAGTTAATAAATAATCCATGTAAGGATGTGTTAGAACTTGTTTGAAAACTTGTTGAAAATTTGTTTAAGTGCGAAACAATTTTGAAGTGAGCAAGCACCTAGGAGTAACCTACCCTAATGTTTAAAGGTCTTTCTTATTCTTCATTCTTTCCTTTAGTAAGACTATCCCTACTATAATGGAGTAGGTAGTCCTTACTTTGGATGTTAAGGGGTATGTGAGGGACAATTTGACTTTGAAGGCCATTGTGGGATGTAATAAGCACATATAAGGGACCATCATCATTTTTCGAAAGGGACTTGATTCGTAAAGGCAACCATAAGGGACTTTGATGATTTTTTTATTTGAGGGACTTGCTTTATACACCCCACTTAACCATTATTCGTAGGCAACTTGAGGGATATCCTTAGGAAGTGAGACGGCGATTAAAATCGACTTACGTGTGTGACGTGTTTATTTTAATTATCTTTATTTAAAAGTGATCTAAATTTATTTTAATATTACATACATGTTGTTACACTCCCTAATTACTAACCATAATAATAATTAAATAATTAAACAACTTTACATCCAAGAAACAATTACAAAATAATAAGCAAAATAATTAAATAGCAAAGATAAATAAAATATAAATAAGCAATAATAAATAATAAAGGGGGTTAATTCTAAGTTTACTCGGCAAGACATCGCATCTTGTGCCTACGTATCCTTACGGGAGCGGAATCAGAGTAATCGTAGTTCCCCTCAATAGGGAGGTTAGAAACTTCTTGACTGTGGTCAAGGTCTCAAGGGGAATAAACGCATCTTAAGGACACGCTTACGTGGAGTGTAGAAACTCCAAATCTCTACGTTGAAATGTTAAGTTGTAATTAGGGTTAAATTAGGGATTCCACGGCGGGAAACCCTAAAATGAGCGCGGCGGCTCTTTGACCTAATGCTAAGGGTAAAATTGTAATTTTGCCTGCGGCGAGGCATTTGTGAAAATTAGGGTTTGTAGTTTGTAGTTTTGAGGATTTGAAATTGAATGTGTGAAGTTTTACGGACTATTGGCGCGGCGGCCAAACAGTTAGACCTAACCTTCGGATGTGTGCAATGTGACAGAAATAATAGTAAACGCGTGAGATAATTGAATCATGCAAACAGAGAGATAATGTCATAATTTAAACCATGCAAGCAGAAATTTAAAGGCAGAATTTAAAGAGCGATTGTTAAGTTCGCGAGGTTACATGAGAGGAGCAGATACAATATGATAATGAAATTTGAATTGAACAATAATAAAATAAAATAAATAACGGTTCTAGTTATTATTTTAAAAAAAAAATTTTAGTTATTATTTTAAATTTATCTAAAAAAAAAGTTTTTCTTAAAAATAATAGGTTTTCATATTAATTTGGAAAAGATGTTAATGTTATTTATTTTAAAAAACAGATTTTTATATTATAACAAATTTTAATAAATTAATGATAACAATAATAATAATAATGGTAATAATAATGATAATAATGATAATAATAATAAATAATGATAATAATAATAATAATAATAATAATAATAATAATAATAATAATAATAATAATAATAATAATAATAATAATAAAGCAATAATGAATTTTAAATGTGCCAAATAACCCAACAATGTTGCTAACGCAGAAATGCGCTCATCGCAACCAGATCTAAATCGGACGAAACAAAATTTATCGCAAAGAAAAAGAAATTAAGCAAAAAATAATATTATTGCTCACACAAAAATGCGATCATCGCAACCAGATCGAACTAACACAAATGTCACGCGTCATGCACACAAATGTGCAAACATCGTATCGACATAATTCGATCAAAAATCTTATATATATAAACTCTAACAATTTAAAAATTATATATATATAAACGTAACAGTAATAGATAAAGAAAAAGAAATAACGGTAATAGATGAAGAAAAAGAAATAACGGTAAAAGATGAAGAAAAAGAAACAACAGTAATAGATGAAGGAAAAGAAATAACGGTAAACGATGAAGAAAAAGAAACAATAGTAATGGATGAAGAAGAAAACTAAATAACGGCAAACGGCACTCACTCCTCTTAGGTTTTTTTCATTCTCTCCCTTTTTTCCAACAAGGCAACACATGTATATATAGGGAACAAATTAGGGTTAACACCAAATTGTCAATAATGTCCCTAAAGCCCATTTTAAAGCCCAAACTAAATAATTAGTTAAGAAAAAATAAAATTTAAATAATTTAAAATAATTAAAATAAACTTAAAATAAAAACTAATAATCCTATTGATTCCTAAAATAAAAAATATTATAAAAAGAACAAAATTTTTTTCAATATTTTTTATTTTATGATTTTTTGGATATTTTTATGAATAATTTAGAAAAAAGTGAAAAAAATAATATTTTAAAAAATGATTTAATTAAAATACGAAAATAATAATTAAATAATAATAAAAAACTATTTTTGTTATTTTTTTAATGAAAGATAGAAAAATTTAGAGTAAAAATAATAAAAAACAAAAAAAAGTGACAAAGGTGAGATTCGAACTCTCAACCTCTCACACTCATAACTCCTTACACATGTCCTCCTGCCAATTGTGCCATTTTTACTTTTTAGAAAAAAAATGCATGCCATATGATATTTACCTGCAAAAAGTCAAACGACTACACAAATTTGTTAGTAATTGATTAAATGCAATGAAATGCGACGACAAATCTTAGGGCAAAATTTGGGGTATTACAGTTATTATGATAATATTTCTCACCCAACCTCTCTTTGATGTTGGCAAAAAAAAAAAATCATGAAGTTTGACTTTGGTTTGACCACAGTTGACCTCAGTTTGACCTTTTAACTGCATTGACTGCTTTTGACTTATCTGATCATCTGACTGAGCAAACTTTTGAGAAAAGTCTTGAAACTTGACATGGGGGTTCTTATACACATATAAGATGTTATGAAGCTCACTTGAAGTCTTGGAAGTCCATTTAGCCTGATTAAAGTCAAAACCCTAGTTTTGGATGCACTGCTTAGGAGGTGCATTGTCTGAGGGAATTGTCAACTCTTCTGACCAATTGTGAATTTTGTGAACCTTGTGAACCTTCTTGGAACACAAAGTCTTGTATTGTGAGGGCAAATTTTGGGGTGCAACAGCTGCCCCTGTTCAATTTTCTGAAACCTGAGGGGTTAGATTGGTATATTTGCCAGTCGTAACCTGGAAGGTTGAAGGGGATTGAACACAAAAGCCCAAAAATTTGCACTCACCAGTGCATGGAGTGATATTGATGGTTGGTTGAACATGATTGAGTGGGCTTAAAGATGCCACTAGGGGAAAGTTCTTCAGTAGTATAATGAGAACTGTCAGGAGTCTGGAGTAATACTGATGTAACAGCATGTCTTCATGAGGATAGAGCAATCAATAATGATAACCCTAAAGCAGTCTTGAAGTGATAAATCTGACCTCAGGAGGATAGAGCAATCAATAGCTCTAAAGCAGTCTTGAAGTAATAATGGCTTCAGGAGGATAGAGCAATCAATAGCTCTAAAGCAGTCTTGAAGTAATAGAATGGCTTCAGTAGGATAGAGCAATCAACAGCTCTAAAGCAGTCTTGAAATAATAATGTGATATGTCTTCAGGAGGATAGAGCAATCAATAGCTCTAAAGCAGTCTTGAAGTAATGATTTCAGGAGGATAGAGCAATGGATAGCTCTAAAGCAGTCTTGAAATAATAATGTAATTTCAGGAGGATAGAGCAATGGATAACTCTAAAGCAGTCTTGAAATAATTAGATGGCTTCAGGAGGATAGAGCAATGAATAGCTCTAAAGCAGTCTTGAAGTAGTAATATGACCTCATGAGGATAGAGCAATGAATAGCTCTAAAGCAGTCTTGAAGTAATAAGAAGCTCATCAGGAGGATAAAGTAACCCTGAGGTTACAATAAAGCAGTCCCAAAGATCATAAGATTGTTTGTTGGATAATTAACCTGAAAACAAGGTAGCATTCTGTATAACAACATTAGTTTATGCTTTATGTATGCATGTATGACATGATGCACTTAGGTAATGTACTATAGACATATATGTTATGGTATGATGTAAATGATGTATGTATGCTATGACACTGCTGGAAGTGTCTGGATATCCTTGTATAACAACTGCTGGCCAAGGAAAATAAATCCCGATTCGTTGTTGAAGAATATATAACCCTCCGTCTGCTGGGGATAACAAGGTATAGATAACCTCCCGTTGTTGGGGATAACAAGGTATAGATAACCTCCCGTTGTTGGGGATAGTAGGGTATAGATAACCTTCGTTTTCGTTTGATAGTAGGATAAGTATAACATCCCGTCTTCGTTCATCGTGCCCTTATTGGAAAGTAATTTCCCGTATATCCGTATGAGGATAAAAGAGATGGATATAAATTCCAGGGGAGATTAGACTTTGTGAAAATGGATTAGTCCTACTGATGGTTTGTAACTGTCTTGTAAAGATGAACCGGCGAAGCTTCGTTGAAATCCTTCCCTCGTTCGTCCTTAGTAAATACTATTACTGCATTTTCATGCATTTCTGGTAAACATCAATCATATTAAAAGCATACATGCGTTTCTGGTAAACATCAATCATATTCAAAGGCATACATACATTCAAACACAACCAATGGACGTTTCGCTTATGTAAATAGGGTAAAAGTGAATCTGGATTCAAAAGATGGAATTTATTTATATCAAAAGTGACCCATACACGGGTAAGTTTGTACAAGGAGACATAAACCCTAGTAAGAGAATTTTGTCATGAAGTTTTACAAAAAGAATCAGCTATGTGGGAAATAATCCTATTGAGTTTCAATTCTACTATTGCCACTCAAGTATCTCATCTTCTTGCTGTTGAGACGGAAACGATTGGATTGAGCTTTATCTGTTTGAGCTTGAGTAAGTAGTACAACTGGTTGCAGTTTCATGAGTGATCCAAACGAGACATAGTCATACGCTTTAATCCCTAACTTTTGCCTGGATTGCCCTTTCAGGTTTTCAATCCACCGGGATACCCTTTTTTGCCCAAGCCGCCTTTTCAGGTTTTCGACTTGCCGGGTGTACATCTTTTTATATATATATCCCTAATTTTTGCCCAAACCCTTTTGGTTTGCCGGGATGCCCTTATTTTTGCCTAGGCCTGTCAACCTAGCGGGTCTCTTTTTATGCGTAGTATTTTTTAACTATGTCTGCGTTTACAGGTTGTGGGAAGTCTTCACCATCCATTGTAGTCAGTATCATGGCACCTCCTGAGAACACTGTCTTGACTACAAATGGTCCCTCATATGTTGGAGTCCACTTGCCCCTAGGATCACCCTGTGGTAATATGATACGCTTGATTACCAAGTCACCAGCCTGATATACCTTTGGCTTAACCTTCTTGTTAAAAGCTTTGATCATCCGTTTCTGGTACATCTGGCCATGACAAACTGCTGCTAACCTTTTCTCATCAATCAAATTTATCTGGTCAAGTCGAGTCTGAATCCACTCATCTTCATCCAAGCCTGCATCCTTCATAATTCTCAAGGAGGGGATCTGAACTTCAATAGGCAGAACTGCTTCCATACCATAGACTAAGGAGAATGGGGTTGCCCCTGTTGAAGTACGTATTGTAGTACGATAACCATGCAGAGCAAATGGTAACATCTCGTGCCAATCCTTGTAGGTAACAGTCATCTTCTGTACAATCTTCTTAATGTTCTTATTAGCAGCTTCAACTGCCCCATTCATCTTTGGACGATACGGAGAAGAGTTGTGATGCTTAATCTTGAACTGCGTACAGAGATCAGTAATCATAGTGTTGTTCAGATTAGAGCCATTGTCAGTGATAATCCTTTCAGGGATACCATACCTACATATGAGATTATTCCTAATGAACCGAGCCACAACATTCTTAGTCACAGATGCAAATGAAGCTGCCTCTACCCACTTCGTGAAGTAATCAATAGCAACCAGGATGAAACGATGCCCATTAGAAGCAGTAGGCTTGATCTCACCAATCATATCAATGCCCCACATGGCAAAGGGCCAAGGAGCAGTCAACACATTCAATGGAAATGGAGGTACATGTACTTTATCAGCATAGATTTGACATTTGTGACATGTTCTGGAGTGTTGATAGCAAATATCTCTTGATTTCATCAAAGGCAGTCTGGCACTCATCATTCCATTCCATCACCTGATCTTTCTTCAACAACTTGAAGATTGGCTCACAGATGGTAGTTAATTGGGAAATAAATCTTGCAATGTAGTTCAATCGTCCCAAGAAACCTCTAACCTCCTTCTCAGTACGGGGAGCTGGCATCTCTCGTATAGCTTTCACTTTTGCAGGATCCACTTCAATACCTTTTCCACTGACAATGAAACCCAGGAGCTTTCCAGGTCTAACTCCAAAAGTACACTTGTTTGGATTTAATCTCAACCTGTATTTCTTCAACCTCTCAAACAACTTGTGCAGATGATCAAGATGTTGTTCTTCATTCTGAGACCTGGCTATCATATCATCCACATATACCTCTATCTCATGATGAATCATATCATGAAACAAAGCCACCATAGCACGCTGATATGTTGCCCCTGCATTCTTCAAACCAAATGGCATTACCTTATAGCAAAAGGTGCCCCACTGTGTCACAAATGTAGTCTTCTCCATATCTTCAGGTGCCATCTTGATTTGATTGTAACCAGAGAAACCATCCATAAAAGAGAATACCTTATGCTGAGCAGTGTTGTCTACCAGGATATCAATATGAGGAAGTGGAAAGTCATCTTTAGGGCTAGCCTTGTTCAGATCTCTGTAGTCTACACACATACGTACCTTACCATCTTTCTTAGGAACTGGTACCACATTTGCAACCCACTGAGGATAAGAAGTTACGGCCAAGAACCCTGCATTGAACTGTTTCATTACCTCTGCTTTGATCTTTTCTGACATTTCAGGACGCATACGACGAACCTTCTGCTTCTTTGGACGACAATCTTCTTTCACTGGCAAACGGTGAACCACAATGTCTGTATCCAACCCTGGCATATCTTCATAAGACCAAGCAAAGATCTCCACATAGTCACGTAGCATCTGAATCAACCTGCTCTTGACACTGTCCTCTAAATCAGCCCCTATCTGGACCTCTTTTCTGTTTTCTTCAGTTCCCAGATTCACAACCTCGACTTGGCTCTTCATGTGGTTGTATAGCTTTCTCTTCTTGTTGTAACAACCTAGCAAGCCCTACAGGTATTTCACAATCGTCCTCGTTTCCGTCTTCAGTTTGATAGATCGGATTCTCGAAATTGTAATTGGCAATAGTAGAACTGTTATCAACTGGATCCAGAGTGGATGGGGATCTGCATTTTAGTGACGTGGGTGTGTGTAAGAACACATAGCTGATAAAGCAAAAATAAAAGAAAAAGAAAGACAAGGAACACAATATTTACGAAAACGAAACGTCCACTGATTTTATTGAATGAAGTATGCAAATGAAATGACAACCCGTAACAAGCACACCATTGTGCCCCGGGTAAGGCACATGGCTTGAAAGTTTTAATTGTTCCAGAAATTATAAATTTAAAAACATAACACAGTAATAGTATTTACTCCTGACTAAAGGAGATAGGGATAACATCTTCAGCTGTCCAATTATTGAGTCCAGCACCCACAGTAGGAAAAATCCATGCCTCCAAGTTGTAGTCTTCATCTTGATCTCCCACAGCATTGATAACCCCTTGATTGGTGATACGAACAGCACGGGCACGACGGACAGCCTTCTGGGACTCTGCAGTGAAACCCAAACCAAACTTGTCAGACTTGTATGGAATATCAGGAAGCTGACCCCAAATAGTACAACCACCTTCTTCCACCACAGCTTTTGCATCATTGAGGGAGGTCATTGCCATTGTTGGAGGGTTTCTGATGACCACAGGAACCTTCTTCACAGCAGGAGGAGTCACACAATCCTTAACAGCCCAGGGAACCACTTCAAATGACTGACATGGAGTTTCAATGTATTCACCTTCTACTTCCAGATACTTGAAAGTGTTTACATGGCTGACAAAGTATTCTTCCTCTCCAAAGACAGTAACAACTTTTCCATTCACCGGATATCTCAACTTTTGATGTAATGTGGAGGTCACAGCACCTGCCCCATGGATCCAGGGACGACCAAGCAGACATGAGTACGAAGGACGAATATCCATCACATAGAATGTAGCAGTGAACACCTGAGAGCCAACCTTGATTGGAAGATCAATTTCCCCATGCACTACTCTTCTAGAACCATCAAAAGCCTTTACCACAATATTACTGGGCTTCAATACCGTATCTTCAGGACTCAACTTGTTCAGGACTTCCTTAGGCAACACATTCAGAGAGGAACCATTGTCTATCAGCACATGAGACAGGGTAGTGCCCCTGCATTCAATTGAAATATGCAAGGCCCTGTTATGATCCCTCTTGGCAGGGGTCAAGTCAGCATCAGAAAATCCTAACCCGTTGTCATAGGTCAGGTGAGCAACACAATTCTCAAACTGGTCCACAGAAATTGCACTGGGTACATGAGCCATCTTTAGAAACTTGATCAATGACTTGGCATGAGCCTCAGAACAAAATAACAGGGAGAGCATAGAAATCTTTGAGGGAGTATGCCCCAGCTGATCAACAATATCATAATCACTCTTGCGAATGATTTTCAATACTTCTTCCATCTGCTTAGAGAGGTCATCAGCAGCTGGCACATCAGTAGATACAGGCTCAATAACAGGACCCTTGCCCCGAGCATCAGTGGTGGAAGTAACAGCAGGAGTAACTGCACTCTTAGAAGCAACTGGAGGAGAGAAGACTCTTCCACTACGAGTGATCTTGCTAGATCCAGCAATATTATCAATGTCAACAGGCATATCAGGTAAAGGCTCCTGCTTGACACCATGGATGTAAACATCAGACCCATAGTGCCAAGGCACAGCTTTGTCAGATGTATAAGGAATAGGACCAGGAGTGGTAATGGTCAGAGGAGCTACTCTGGCTTCAGCAACAACTTTCACAGGACCTTCAGCAGTAATCTTGATTGGGCCCTGATGAGTGATTTTAATGGGACCCTTTGAAGTGATTCTTAGTGGTACTTTGTCAACCATGTCAACCTCTTCAATCTTCTTACCCTGAGTCAGATGATCCACCATACTTTCTACAGATGCTGGTCTTCTTTCAAACACTATAGTATATTTATCCATGAGATGTTGAATCCCATCTCTCAAAATGAAGCAACTATCCGGCTTATAGGTACAATATAGACAATCTTCATGACAACCTGGAAAGATCCCAGCTTGTACTAACCTCTTTTTGATAACAGACAATGGTGTGCTCAACTCCATAACTGAATAGACATGCAGATCTTCATCAATATCTTTATCAATGGCGTTGACAGTCTTCTCGTGATTTGGCATTGGAGCTGTAATCACATTTGGAGTACCTGGTGGATCAAACTCAATTTCTCCAGCATCAATCATATCCTGAATTTTGTTCTTCAAGACCCAGCAGTTATTAGTATCATGTCCTGGACAGTTTGAATGATATGCACATCGTGCATTGGGATTGTATTTGGGAGAGGTAACATTGGGATTCTGAGGGGCCTCCCTCAGGGTAATAAGTTCAGCTTTCAACAAGTGTTGCAATGCCTGAGCCATTGACATGTTGATCTTCGTGAACTGTCTTCTAGCCCTCTGTTGGTTGCCTTGAGGCTGCTCTGTTGTTGCAGGAGTTGGATTTGAAATATGAACTGCACTAACAGACTGATGCCTTCTGTTACGATCAGGCTGACCATACACAGCATTAGATTCTCTCTTCCCAGTGGGAGGCTTCTTTGCAACACCTGATGAAGAAGTGCCCACTTGGATCTTACCACTCTTGATACCATTCTCTACTCGCTCTCCTGTCATGATCAACTCAGTGAAGCCAGATGATGAGCTTCCAATGAGATGATTGTAAAACGGACCATTCAGCGTACACATGAACATATCAACCAACTCCCTATCAGTCAAAGGGGGTTGAACTCTTCCAGCTAAGTCTCTCCACTTCTGAGCATACTCCTTAAAGCTTTCTTTGGCACCCATAGACATGCTCTGAAGCTGCATGCGAGTGGGGGCTAAGTCAGCATTGTATTGATACTGCTTGTAGAAAGCTTCAGCAAGGTCATTCCAATCTCTGATGTTGACACTCTCCAACTGATAATACCACTCTAGCTGAGCTCCAGATAAACTCTCTTGAAAGAAATGGATCCACAACTTTTTATCAGCAGTGTGGGGTTGCATTCTTCTGACATAAGACCTCAGATGCAATTTGGGACAAGAGACCCCATCATAGACAACAAATGTAGGAACTTTGAACCCAATGGGTATGACCACCCCAGATATCAAGCTCAAATCCTCAAAATCCAGCCCAGATGATTTCTGTAATTCCATAGCATCCATTCTATCCACCAGCATCTTGAATTTGTCTTCGTTAGGCTCATGGTAGTAGTTAGCCTCAGAATCAGAGTCCCCCATAGTGTTGTGGAGACTGCCTCTCTCCTGCTCAGATTCTTCAGATTCATAGTCTTCAACATGTTCCTTGGTCTTGACAGGACCTTTGAATCTTCTTCCCATGTTGAGCAACCCAGCAGACCTTCTAGCCTTCTTAGTCTTCTTGGCCAGCAGTGTCTTCAATTCATCCTGCCCCTTGGATAGGTTCAGGATCAGCTCTTGGAACTGTGCATTCTGTGCCTGGAGATCCTTAACTGATTGTTCAAGAGCCATTGCTGAAATAAACAGCGAGAAGATGAGAAACCTGTGCACAATTATAAACCTGTGATGCAATGATATGGGAATGCATATGCAATGTTTTCAAGGACCGCAGGATTTAAATTTGCTTAAACAAACGAGAAAGTAACTTTTTATTAGTAATAACTTGTTTTGCCTTTTAGGCTTACAAAAAATGAAAACGAAATAAGTACAAAAGATGGGGTTTTAAGTCTCCCATGGACGCTTCCTCTTTGTGTTGAGGTATGAGTTGAGGTTTCGTTCCTCATGAAGTAGCTTTGTTAGCTCTAGGATCCTTGCTTGGCTTGCTTTGTAATGAGCCTCGAAAGTATCCCTTTGCTCTTTCAGTTGGATCCATGATCTCTGCAAGTCTTCCATATCAGTAGGCATGTCTGGGTGAAGGATGGTATAAGCTGTGTCTCCTTCAGCAACAGGTTCCATGGTAACTGGTAGGACGGCAGGATATGGCATCATGAGTGTCTGAGCACGAGATCGTACCCATCTGAGATAAGCCTCCATAGGAATAGTGTACTTAGGCTCCAGTGTCTTGCTGTCAATCCTGTTTACCTTTCCCCAAGCTCGTATGAATCTCTGACGGTAACCCTGAAGATCGTTGTCGTAGTCAAACACAATGCCCTGAATCAACATGTCATGTGGACCATCGCTCCGGGCGTAACCAAACTGTCGTAAAGCTAGAGATGGGTTGTAGGTGATGCCTCCTCTTATGCCTAGAAGTGGCACATTAGGAAACTCCCCACAACGGTCAATGATGGTGACATTCTCCATAGATCTGGAGCACCAATGGATGTCTGAGTGAGAAAGTGACATGATCCTCTTGGACCATCTGAACCCTTGCTCATTCTTCATTACTGAGCGAGGAAGGTGAGAAATAAACCACCTAGAAAGTAAAGGTATGCAGCACATCAAAGTTCCTCTTGCCCTTGTAGTACGGGTGTGAAGAGAATGTAGGATGTCTCCAAGTAAGGTAGGCACTGGATTGTGACTCAGGAATATGTTGATGGCATGAACGTCTATGAACTGATCAGGATTGGGGAACAACACTAAGCCATAAATCAATAAGGCTAAGATCTCCTCAAAAGCATCGTAGCTCATAGCCTTCAAGAATATTTGAGCTTTATCCACTAATACCTTGGCAAGAATACCTTTAACTCCACTTCTCGTCTCTAGAACAATGTCAGACTTCTTCAGATGTAGAGCTGCAGCAATAACTTCTGGTTTAAGCTCCTTCTCTAAGCCTGTGAATGGCTTCTGATCAAGAACAGGTATACCTAGAAGTTTAGAGAACTCCTCCATGGTTGGAACCAGCTGATAATCAGGAAATGTAAAGCAATGGTGCTTAGGGTCAAAGAACTGAAACAGCACGCTCATCATGTCTTCACTGAACCCTGAAGTAACTAGATCCGATAAGTGACCATGTCTCTTGTTGAACTGGGAATGATCAGGCACTAGGGAAACCAACTCCTTGAGCTTGGCAGGTATCCCTACAAAGTTGATCCTGATGGTGTTTCTACGAGCAGAAGCCATGACCTGCAACAAAGAACAAAGATAAATCCTTTGGTCCTTGAAATGGTTAGGGAAAATGATATGCTTATGATGCATGATGATGTCATGATGTCATGCTCAATCCCAAACATGTGGCACACACAAACAAGTCACACCATAGCCCTAGGTTTAAAGGCTTGCATGAGGTTCAAAGGCAAGTACCCTCCCCTGAAGTTAGATGGTTCATCCTGTCCTACAAAAGTAACCAGGTTCTAAGGGATCTCAATATCATTGATCCTTCACAAGGGTGGTTGTTCAGAAGGCAACTTACTTGCCAACCAAAACCCTCCAAGTTTAAGATCTCAATGAGCGTAGTATCGAGTGTCAACCAACTTCAGTCTGCACCAAAGCCGGTTACCTCACTACTTTCTAAAGGCCAAGATGAGTTAACTAGGGTTCTAAAAGTCAGTTAGTGCATTGACAACATATGGCAGCCTCAATATTATCCTCAACTTGACTTAAGGAATATAAGCACCAACCAAGAAGTCGCACTAACTATGGCCACCAGATCAACCGTATCGATATACGTCGTACAGTTTCCTTGGTCTATTGCCATTTACCTAAGGTACACTAGATCCGGGTTAGGACCTTTCACACATAAGAGCACCCCAACAATATAATAATAAAGCAAACAAGGCAAACAATTTAAAGTGATCTTAATTCCTAAGGGTACCCCTCTTAAATAGATCCCCAGCAGAGTCGCCAGTTCTGTAACCCGGTGAACTGACTTTAAACAATGTTGCGGATAGCAAGAGTCGCCACCGACTTTTATTTTATCCATAAGGAAAGGTTATAAAAGAACAGGAAAGACCTTAGAGAATATTTTGGGTCCGGGGGGTAGGTTATGAAAAGGGAAGGTATTAGCATCCTTTTCATCCATGGTTATCCATGGGCTCTTAGGTACTTAAGCTCACTTTTGAATTGTTTTGAAATTGTAGTGTGTGAATAGAAAATTTTCAGAATAGTTAATAAATAATCCATGTAAGGATGTGTTAAGAACTTGTTTGAAAACTTGTTGAAAATTTGTTTAAGTGCGAAACAATTTTGAAGTGAGCAAGCACCTAGGAGTAACCTACCCTAATGTTTAAAGGTCTTTCTTATTCTTCATTCTTTCCTTTAGTAAGACTATCCCTACTATAATGGAGTAGGTAGTCCTTACTTTGGATGTTAAGGGGTATGTGAGGGACAATTTGACTTTGAAGGCCATTGTGGGATGTAATAAGCACATATAAGGGACCATCATCATTTTTCGAAAGGGACTTGATTCGTAAAGGCAACCATAAGGGACTTTGATGATTTTTTTATTTGAGGGACTTGCTTTATACACCCCACTTAACCATTATTCGTAGGCAACTTGAGGGATATCCTTAGGAAGTGAGACGGCGATTAAAATCGACTTACGTGTGTGACGTGTTTATTTTAATTATCTTTATTTAAAAGTGATCTAAATTTATTTTAATATTACATACATGTTGTTACACTCCCTAATTACTAACCATAATAATAATTAAATAATTAAACAACTTTACATCCAAGAAACAATTACAAAATAATAAGCAAAATAATTAAATAGCAAAGATAAATAAAATATAAATAAGCAATAATAAATAATAAAGGGGGTTAATTCTAAGTTTACTCGGCAAGACATCGCATCTTGTGCCTACGTATCCTTACGGGAGCGGAATCAGAGTAATCGTAGTTCCCCTCAATAGGGAGGTTAGAAACTTCTTGACTGTGGTCAAGGTCTCAAGGGGAATAAACGCATCTTAAGGACACGCTTACGTGGAGTGTAGAAACTCCAAATCTCTACGTTGAAATGTTAAGTTGTAATTAGGGTTAAATTAGGGATTCCACGGCGGGAAACCCTAAAATGAGCGCGGCGGCTCTTTGACCTAATGCTAAGGGTAAAATTGTAATTTTGCCTGCGGCGAGGCATTTGTGAAAATTAGGGTTTGTAGTTTGTAGTTTTGAGGATTTGAAATTGAATGTGTGAAGTTTTACGGACTATTGGCGCGGCGGCCAAACAGTTAGACCTAACCTTCGGATGTGTGCAATGTGACAGAAATAATAGTAAACGCGTGAGATAATTGAATCATGCAAACAGAGAGATAATGTCATAATTTAAACCATGCAAGCAGAAATTTAAAGGCAGAATTTAAAGAGCGATTGTTAAGTTCGCGAGGTTACATGAGAGGAGCAGATACAATATGATAATGAAATTTGAATTGAACAATAATAAAATAAAATAAATAACGGTTCTAGTTATTATTTTAAAAAAAAAATTTTAAAATAATAAAGAGTATCCGACTGGGGCATCCAGTCAAGATCAGAAGACTCTCAGGAGATTAGCGGGTAATTTTTACTTGAATCCGGATGGCGTCTTATACAGAAGGAACCACGATTTGGTGTTGTTGCATTGTGTAGACGAAAAAGAGGCAAAGCTTCTCATGGAGGAAATACACGAAGGTACCTTTGGTACGCATGCTGGAGGACATGCTATGACGAGAAAACTGCTGCAGGCAGGTTATTTTTGGCTGACCATGGAAACTGATTGTTTCAAGTTTGCGAGGAAGTGTCACAAGTGCCAAATCTATGCTGATAAGATCCATGTGCCTCCAAGTCCTCTGAATGTAATGTCATCGCCATGGCCATTCTCTATGTGGGGAATCGATATGATTGGAAAGATCGAGCCGACAGCTTCTAACGGGCATCGATTCATCCTAGTAGCAATCGATTATTTCACCAAGTGGGTAGAAGCGGCGTCTTATGCGAGTGTAACGAAGCAAGTGGTGGCCAGATTCATTAAAAGAGATATCATTTGCCGATATGGGATTCCCGAGCGGATAATCACGGACAACGGTTCAAACCTGAATAACAAAATGATGAAGGAGCTCTGTCAGAATTTCAAGATCGAACATCACAACTCCTCCCCTTACCGACCCAAGATGAATGGCGCTGTTGAGGCGGCCAATAAGAATATCAAGAAGATCGTTCAGAAAATGGTGGTGACCTATAAGGATTGGCATGAAATGCTACCTTTTGCTTTGCACGGTTATCGTACGACGGTACGCACATCAACCGGGGCAACTCCGTTCTCGTTAGTATACGGAATGGAAGCGGTATTACCATTGGAAGTTGAGATCCCTTCTCTGAGGGTATTGCGAGACGTTCAGCTAGACGAGGCAGAATGGGTAAAAAACAGATTGAACCAACTGAGCTTAATGGATGAGAAGAGGCTAGCTTCTCTAGCATACGGTCGTTTGTACCAGAGCCGAATGAAGAAAGCGTACGACAAGAAGATATATCCGCGAAGCTTTCAGACGGGCGACCTTGTGCTGAAAAGGATTCTCCCGCCGCAAGCAGATCACAGGGGCAAGTGGACCCCCAACTACGAAGGGCCATACGTTGTCAGGAAAGTATTTTCGGGAGGAGCGTTGTTGTTGTCCACCATGGACGGAGAAGACTTCACGTCGCCTGTGAATTCGGACGCAGTTAAAAAATACTTTGCTTAAAATAGACCCGCTGGACAGAAAAAAGAGAGTCCAGGCAAAAATGGGGCATCCTGGCGAACCAAAAACAGAATGAAAGGTTCGGGCAAAAATTAGGGATAAAATTGAAAAAATGTACACCCGCGAAGTTGAAAACCTACACTGGGCGGCTTCGGCAAAAAAGGGTATCCCGGTGAACTGAAAACCCGTAAAGGGCGGTTCACGCAAAAGTTAGGGATCTGAAAAGCAAATGACTGCGGTCCGAATTTGATAATTGCAATAAGCATCAATGCGGGAGAATACTTTTGAGGAGCCAGTTATCGGATACAATCTCTTCAGAAGTGGGGATACCGGGAAAGCATTAGGGTCGGGCGAGTCATGGGAGGATCAGTTCGTGGTGTTCATCTCCATCCCGTTGCCGATATGTGTACAAATTTAAGTTGTCAATATTTATGCTTCTTGTGCATACTTGTATACTTGTATATTTGCTTTGTGTAGCTTCCTCATTTCAGGAGTTACATCCCGTGTACAGAAATTCCGCCCATTCAGGGGCCCGATCAATAAAATACGTTATTCAGTACTTGACACTGTTCTTGACTGTTTTGTGCATGATTAACGCCTAAGTTTGGTGAAACTAGCATGAGTATAACGTCGCTGGCCCTTGCCAACAGTTGCTAAAGCTTTGAATTAACTGAAAATAACTTCACTAACCTGAGTTGATTTGGTTGCATAGGCTTGTCTTGTCTTGTTTGTGTTGTTGCAGGTTTCATAACCGTACGAGGAAGATGATCGAAAGATTGCAATAACGAAAGACTCAGCCTTCACGCAGGTCATGCAGGTTCTTCCTGAAGAAGGATCGAACTCTCCAGCTAGTCGTAGCTTGTGCAAAAAGGATTGACGATTCCAAGATCGTAAGGCTGTATTCAGATAGGTTCATCTTTCCCCGCAGGGTTATTCACTCTCCCCCAGCGGAGTCAGTGGATTTCCCCCGAGAGAATAGTCCCACCCCCAGCGGAGTTCTCTCCTTTCAGCAAATGTTCTTTCCTCCCAGTGGAACCCGGAGATCAGGACTCTTCCCAGCAGAGTTGGTGGTGGGTCCTGTCATTTATTTTGTCAGGGATACCGTGTAATATCAGTTCACTCTCCAGCAGAGAAGTCCAATCATACTTGGCATACCTGCTATTCCTCAGCAAAGTTATATTCCCCAGCAGGGGGTTACCTCAACAGGGTGTTTGGGTCGAGCTCCCAACTTCCCAGCATGGTTGACTTCACCCTTCCAGCATTTATTTTGCTGGAATAATTCTGTAGCATCTGGCTATTCCCGGCGGAGTCGGCATTATCTTCAGCATTTATTTTGCTGAAGCAATTTCTGTACTCTAGCAGTTCAGGTGGAGAGAACTCCTGCTCAAATGAACTACCAAATATTCAAGGTCTCGACATGAGACATCCAATGATAATGTCAGTTCGGCAGTATTCCCCACAGAGTTACCAGGATAAGGTTCTCTTTATTTCCCAGCAGAGTTATTTGTCATCAAAAGGGTTTCATGAATCAGAATTTCAGAAGTTGCCTCCGGTTACCAGAACAGGCATCCGGTAGCTTGGTTCCCAGATATCCCCAGTAGAGTCCGCCCCAAAGTCGCTGTCACGTCGGTGCTAAGAAGTTTGTGGGTGGGGATCAATGGAGAACTAAGTCCTGACGTGGACAATTTATTCCTATATTGACGGGATTTCTTCAGAAGTGGGCGTCCTAACGTGGACAGGTTTATTTCCCGGGGTTGGTGAAGTGTGTTAGTCCTAACGTGGGCAGATTCGGGTTCTCGAAATTGGTGGAATGGGAAGTCATGACGTTGACCAAAGTGATTACTCTTTGTGTTGGTGTCCTGACGTGGACCAATTACTCTCAGCAGTTATCTTTCTTCGTGTTGGCAAAGCGCGGGTCCTGACGTGGACAGATCAGACAAGGGTGTGAGTCCTGACGTGGACAAGTCTTATTTCCTCAGCGGGTCGAAGATGCCTGAGCCCTGACGTGGACAAATCAAGACGAAAGAGGGGTCCTGACGAGGACAAGTCTATTCCTTACATGGGAAAAGAGGTTTCAGTTCCTGACGTGGAAAGATGAAAAGTTTATTCCTAACGTGGAAAGATGAGATTCCTTACGTGGAAAAAATGGGTTTCCTTACGCGGAAAGATCGAGTCCTCACGCGGACATATCAAGTTTATTCCTTACGTGGAAGGAGATGCATTCCTGACGTGGAAAAGAAGTTGATTCCTTACGCGGAAAGATTGGGGTCCTTACGTGGACAGATCGATATAGAAAGAAGATTGATTCCTGACGTGGAAAGATGGAAAGTTTAGTCCTGATGCGGACAGATTGAGAAAAGCAAGTTTAGTCCTGACGTGGACAGATTCAGAAAGATTGGAGTCCTTACGTGGACAGATTGAGAATTGTATTCCTTACGTGGAAGAAGATTGGTTTCCTTACGTGGAAAGGAGATTGTTTCCTAACATGGAAAGATTGAGTCCTTACGTGGACATATCAAGTTGGAGTCCTGACGTGGACAGATCGAGGTTATGTTTCCTTACGCGGAAAGATTGGGGTCCTTACGTGGATAGATCAAGAATTTTACTCCTTACGTGGAAGAAAATTGGTTTCCTTACGTGGAAAGAAGACGTGGTTCCTTACGTGGAAGGATGGAGTCCTAACGTGGACGGGTCCAGACGAGGTTATTCCTAACATGGACGGTGGTATTCCTAACGTGGAAGAGTTTATTCCTAACGTGGACGATTTATCTCTGACGAGAAGGCAGACGAGCCGTCCCCAGCAAAGTTGTTGAAGTTTTTTCCGAGTTGACAGCAGATAGAGTCCTGACGTGGACAAGCAAAGGACGAAGTTTCCGATGATTCAATCTTTTTCAGGATGATGAGAAGAATCCCCCAGCACGGTCGCACGAGATCAGTGGGTTGCCGTAACAGCCAGATTCAGCTGATGAATGTCGTTCCCCAAACAGTGGCGCCGTTTATTTCTGCAGTTGGCAAATTTCCGGGTTTCTTAGTATTCAACTGTCTCGTACCTCGAATGTTTGAAGGCCGTTCGCTCTTCATCCAATCGGGTCCAAGTCTCTTGAATATGGGCAGCTGTTGCACCCTAAAATTTGCCCAACTTTATTCACTTGGTTCATGTTTCAATATCATTAGCATTTGCATATAGAGTCATGTACATAGACTAACCATCTACATAGCATAAGCATAGCAAGTCATTCAACAGGGGACCAATCATATTCTCATCTCTAGAGGCCTATCAAGAGGTTATTATTCTAATTCAATCTCATTCAAGTCATCAGAAAAGAATTGGAGAGCAGAGAGTTCATCAGATCAAGCCTTGAGTCTATCCCCTATCTGAGGGTCAACAAGGGGGTTGTGAGCTGTGAATGGAAGGCATGGAGAATATCTAGACATCTTGGAGGACTTAGAAAGTCATTTGGAGAAGAAAACAAGTTGATGATATGATCACAAGAATTGCAGTTGAAGACAGTCAACTAGGGTTTCATCTGGGTCAACCCTAGGTCAACCCTAGGTCCACTGACTGATTAAAAGGCATCAGGGGTTATTGGAGAGATGTGGGGTTCATCATTTGACATGTAGAATAAGAATATGTTGTCATGCTAAGAAGAAATCAAGAGAAATCAAGGAGAAGAGGAGTTTCTAAATTAGGGTTTCTGTGTAAAACCCCCTAGTTTAGGTCAAATTTCCAAGCAAGATAAGTCAAAATGCAAGCTTCAAATGGATCCTTGGCCAACATGAAACTTGTAAAGGATCTCAAGACCTTTAATTTGAGTGGTGGAAGACATTAAGGAGATTTATAGAACTCAAGTTATGGTCCTTGCAAGTTACAGGTCATCTGAGGTATCTGAAATTTTGTCTGTGAAAGTGACTTGACTTCCAAGCTATTTTTAACCCTCAAGGAGATTTCAAATGAATTTCTGGTCAACATAAGAATTGTTCCTCATTGTCTTAGCTTTCTAGAATGGTATAGTATGCCTTCATATGATGTGTGGAACTCAACTTATGGTCTTGACAAGCAAAGGGTATTTTGGTCATTTGTGAATTACAGGTCATTTTAACCTATGTCCAAAACTCATACAAGGAGGCCTCAAATGGAAAAACTTACAACATCAAAATTGCTCCAAATGACATTTTGAGTCTAGAAAAGTGACCATGAGAGATTGGAAATGTCCATAGCACAAGGTTTCAAAATTGGTGAATTTAATGAAGGAAAATGGCTAAAAAAATGATATTTTTCATATCTTGGCCAAATGATGCAAAATTATAGGTCATTTTGAATGGAAAAGGCATTTTAAAAACATTGGGTAAAGTGGAATTTTGAGCTTAGGTCATAATTTGTGAGTTATCCATGGTTGCTTGAATTGAAAGTAACATAATCCAAATTGAAAGGGAAAAGTGTAAGGGAAATTTCTCCAATGTTCTAGGAGGTTCCTACATCACCTATATATTCATGCAAGCTGATTCATGCAAGGGTTGGTGCTACCACTTTGTTCAAAGCCTCCATTTTCACTCATTTTCCATTCTTGCATAAGCTTCTAAAACTCCATCAATTTCTCACCAAACTTCAACATTCTTGATTCAATCTTCATCATCATCACACAAAGGTCAGAATCCACACATTTCTTTGGCAAATTGAGCAAGGAATCGTGCTGTTCAT
The DNA here is from genome assembly GCA_963859935.3 of Lathyrus sativus. Lineage (NCBI taxonomy): Eukaryota > Viridiplantae > Streptophyta > Magnoliopsida > Fabales > Fabaceae > Lathyrus > Lathyrus sativus. Next base: position 539,099,298 of record OZ012736.1, read on the forward strand.
CATCATCATTCAAAGTGCAAGAACCTTGGAACTAGGAGATTCAAAGCTTTGGAGCATCTTTGATTGCATACAGAACTCATATCCAAGATCACTGATCAGTTTCCCCTCCTTTCAAGCATTGGATCAAGTGTATTCCATAACTGTTTTCATCATCATAACAGGTTGGTAACCTCATTCGAATTGCATAATTTAATGAGAATTATAGGGAATTGTTAGTATAGACTGGTTAGGATAAGTGTGATGATTGATTTTGATAAGTTTGAGCAAGTTTCATAGACATTGATCATGGTGCACCAATTCTGGTGAAGCTTAGAATGTCAAGAATCATGAGAGATAATCTTGGATTGGGTGCTTAAAATGATCAGGGTGAGTTATAGGTTGGTTTAGGATGAGTTCCAGAGAGAATTGAGAGGATCAATATCAGTTGGAGAATGATGGATCAGACCTGTTGCACCTATCGAATTGCCTTATTGATTGAGTTTTAGGATAAGCTATTGGCATGAATGTGTAGAGGGATTGATATAATGCAAGTTTGTTGTTGGAAGTTCTTGATTTCATGGAGCAGGAAGAGAGAACCAGTAGCTCGAAGGTATGTGCAGGTTAGGGTTTTTCTGAGCTAGGGTTTGGGCTCAAGGTTGAAGACGACCCTAGCACCACACGATCCCCATTTGACTGTTGACTCAAATCCTCATCCAACGCTCCACATTTGAAGTTGAAAACGGAGGGAAGTTTCAAAAGAATTGAAACGCAGCGTTTCATTAATTGGGGGGATTGGGCTCAGATAGCTATTCACACCCCCCAAATTAATAAGCCCAATGCGCTGAACTTGGATGTCTTGCTATTCTCACCCCCTGGCTATTTCTTTCTATTTTCTTTATTATTTTCTTTTCATTTTTTTCATTCATTTTAAAAAAATTCATAACAAATAGAAAAATCATCATTTTTAATTCATTCTTTTTGCATATTTTTCTTTAAGATGTCTAGAAAATTATAAAAAATAAAAATGGCATTTTATTTTTTATTTGATATTTTTCCCATATTTTCTAAATAAATAACATTTTAAATGGTTTCATTTCATACTTGATTTTGTTAATTTTTGTTCTATTAGATACTTTCATATTTTTCATCCATTCTTTTTAGGTTGTTTAGGTTAGACATTGAACTTGTAGATTCAATTTAGTACCCATTTTTAGAAATTAAATTTAGGGGCTTAGTGTAAGTGTGAATAATATGGATAAAACTAGGGTTTTAGGTGATGACTTAGGAGATTTGATTCTTTTCCCTTAGGACTTAGGGTTTGACTAGTCTAGTCATGGGACTATAGGGACTATGGGTAGTTATTAGACCCCTTAGAAAAAGTCAGGATTCCCCTAATGCTATTGATATGCTGTATATCTGATTGACTGGTGTGGTGTGCCCTCTGGGGATTATTGCTTGCTTGTATGGGTATTGGGATTGTCTGGGGACTTGGGAGAGCTGAAGATTTGAGGAGATGAAGACCATTGGAGATCCAGAGATTGAAGATCAACTGTCAGAGTTGAGGAGGAGGTTCTTGCTAGCAGTTGCTGAGGAGACTAGGGTTTAGGAGCTAGGCAGAGCTCTAGATTAGAAAACTTACTTCTCAAACATAGATGGCTTTGTTTGCCTCTATCCTTTCTCTATGATTCAAAGTCTCTTTCAAATATCCACCTCCTTCCTTTGGAAGGATCAGTGAAAGTATTGGGAAGATAGAACTTTTGAGAGAAACCTGTCTGCATAATGTTAACAGTTAATGAGCCACCCTTGGTAGGCAGTTTACTGTTTAACATTCATCTCCTCTTGTTGACTGATGTTCATCCCTGAAGATTGGAGACTTGAAGAAAGGCCATTGATCAAAGCCCTTGCCTGAAGGCCATGAAGATGGAGATTAATGCTTGTTGAAGCCTGTAACTGATTGTAGATTACTTGAAGCCAGATGTTGAGTCAGAGCTGCTGATGCTGTTGATGTTTTTGCTGCATTTCATTTCTGATGTATTGATTGGTTTTCTGGACTGTATTGTTTGCTGTTTACCCTGTTGGGTTGAAAGTGAAGTTTGTTCACTTTTGCCTATTGTTTTCTAGGTTCGAGGTTGAGTGGGACTCCCTTGCCTCGCTTGTACTGTTGCATCCATGCATTTTACTGTTTTGCTGTATATATCTGATATTGTTTCTGTTGCTGCCTGTCCCTTAGGATCTCTGTTTCTCTCTGCGCAAGAGAGGAGCATGATAGACACTAGGTCTTAACCCATGCATGATAACATTAGGTTAGTTTGTTTCCCTTCGCAACCATAGGTTAGAGTTCTGTCTCTTCTTCCTCAAAACAAACAGAAAAACACATAAAGATTTCAAACACAATAAAAGACACTTCTTCCGTAAAAGAATGTGAACTCATCAAGACGTCATTTTTGTCCGCCGGGACTGCTAATCAAGAAAACCTTTTTCAGAAGGAATAAAATCAACCAAGACAGACTTGTGTCGTACGTGGCCCGAACTACGTTTGCTCTGATCTTCCATGCAGTATGGAAGTACGTAGGCATAGGATGCGATATCCTAGCGAGCAACCTTCCCCTCCTTTCCCGTAGGTAGGCGAACTACGTTGACTCTGATTTCTCGTTCCAGACGGGAATACGTAGGCATAAAGTGCGATACTTTGCCGAGTCAGTTTTATTTTCATTTTATTTTCTTTTTAACCCTTGACCTATAGTTTAGATAGAATAACAATCCATACCCGAAAACAAGCGTGGATCCCGTCGAGTACGACGGACGTGAGGGGTGCTAATACCTTCCCCTTGCGTAACCGACTCCCGAATCCAGGTTTTGGTTGCGACGACCATACCTTTCCCGTGTTGTGCGAGGTTTACTCTGAGCGTTTCCTTTCCCTCCCGTGGGATAAATAACGCACGGTGGCGACTCTTCTGTTCAGCCGGCGCCGATTTTCGCAGTAGCGACACACCGCAACAGAAAATGGCGACTTCACTGGGGACTCTAAACTTTTGAGGGTTATCCCTAATTTGTCCATATTTTTTACTATCTGTTTTACTATTCATTTGCATGTATATATTGTACTTTGACTTGGGACTGTTCCTTGTGTTGTGAGATAAGTCCTACGCCCGGACTAGTGACATTATTATAGGATGGGGATATATTCGATGAGGCTTATAGGGAGTGAATCCCGACTGAGCTGATTCGAGAATCACCGCTCAGTTGAGACCTTTTCGAAAATGGTTCGGTTGAACGAGTAGTCGTGAAAACTTTTTCCATGGTCGATTAGAGTCTGTGATATTGGGAACCGTAGTACCTTAACACCACCTTGGCCTTATTTAGGACGTAGTGCAGGAACTATGTGGGAATAGTCCTACAATGGTTGCTACGCGATACTACACTCAAAAGAGGTTCTCTTGAGAATATTATTAACCCCCGAGTCAGTCGGAAAGTTGATAATATCCGAAAGATGGGCTGATGACTTTGGGCACTTTTTAGAACCTTGTTCTGCAGGTACAATTAACCTATAGTACACTCCTTTTGGGGATGGGTAGACCTTAACTCCACTCACGTTCCTTTAACCTAGGACTTTGTGTGTTTTCATGCATTGCATTCATAAAACATCATATGGCATTAAGATTTCATGGAATTCAAACTCTATTTATGAACATTGCAGGATACCATGGATTACTCTAGGAAGCATACTTTGAAATTTACTTTTAAGGGTTTTAATTTGGAAGTCCTAGAGAAGCTAAGAGATTTGGTTCAAGATCAAGAAAAGTTCCAAAACAGATATGGAAGGCTACTGTCTTTGTTGAAGATTCAAGTAAACGAAGGACTTCTTGCGACTTTACTACAGTTTTATGATACAGATTATCACTGCTTCACCTTCCCAGATTATCAGCTTTTACCTACCTTAGAAGAGTACTCTCAGTTGGTGGGATTACCTATCTTGGATAAGTCTCCATTCCCTTTCTTGGAGGAAGACCCTAAAGAACGAGATATTGCTAAAGCCATTTGTCTAAGGATATCCGATGTCAAAAACAATATGATCACCAAAAGGGGGACCTCCGGTTTTCCCAGGGACTTCCTAATTAAGAAAGCCCAATTTTATGCCGATCATAAAGACATGTTTGCCTTCGAGACAATTTTTGCTTTGCTTATTTATGGGTTGCTGCTTTTTCCTAGTTTTGAGGGGTTTGTGGACCTTAATGCAATCAAGACCTTCATGAGGAGAAATCCAGTTCCAACGCTATTGGGTAATACTTATCATTCAGTACATCTTCGAAACTTTCATGGCGGAGGAATGATTACATGTTGTGTGCCATTACTATACAAGTGGTTTATTTCTCACTTACCCAAGTCCGGTCCGTTCTGGAAACGTAACCAAGAGCGTTGGTCGCAAAAAGTTATGGCTTTAACTCACTCTGATATTGATTGGTATAATCGCATGTACGATGGGATATCGATCATTGATAGTTGTGGAAACTTCAACAATGTGCCTTTGCTCAGTTTCAATGGAGGAATTAGCTACGATCCAGTCTTAGCTCGCCGACAGTTGGGATACCCCTTGAAGGAACCGCCTAAAGGTATTCATGTGGAGAAAATATTTTTCAAAGACGACAAAAAGCTTCAAGATCAGATTCTATCTTCTTGGAATCATCTGCATAGGAAAGACAAAGAAAGTTTGGGAAGACCTAATTGTGTGTCCATGGAACCATACCTTCAATGGGTCCGAGGAAGAGCTATTGAGTTGAAGATGCCTTACTCTCGCCAAGATCCTTTACCTCAAAGCGAAGAACCTGTCCAGTATTTCATGACTGAGGTTGAGACTTTGAAGATCGCTTTGAAGAGATCACAACGCGAAGCAGAAGCATGGAAGAACAAATACCATGTGATGGCCAGCGAGTACGAAGAACTTCAAAAGCAGATTCAGTCGAAGAATGATGAGATACAATCCTACAAGAAGAGAAGGCTCTACGAATATTTATTTTCCTCCGACTCTCCGTCTGCTCACTGAAGTTGTGGAAGATGCTTCTCTAGGATTTTCTAGGCTTTTATTTAGCTATTTTAGTTGCAAGAATATTATTTGTAATTTGTCTTCGATGAATTAAAAGTTTCCTTGGTATTCCGCAATATTCGTAAATATTTGAATTCCATGAAATCTTCATTTGCATTCACATTTTAGCATCATACATTTGCATTGCATGTGTCTCCCGATTTCTCATACTCGGTTCTCTCACTTTCCAGTTTTGTCACCCTGAGTTCTCTGCATCAATACGACCCTTCAAAAGGATGGAAGATCAAAACCAAGAGGTCAACCGTGTCAACCATGAACTTGAAGATCTTCGAGGAAGTATAGGGCATATTTTGGAAATACTACGAGCTCTTAGTGTGAAGGTGGATGCTCAGTCTACTGTTGTTTCTGAGACTAATACCGTTATGGAACCTCAACCAGCTGTTACTGTCAAGAATGTACCTCCTCACGGTCTTCAATCCGGTTTGGTGCCTCCTGTTGCTCAACCAGTTCGACGAGCTACCCCTCCGAAGTGCAAAACTTCTAACTCCGACCATGGTAAAGGACCTGCACGTTCGAGGAACCGCAAAATGGCTACTCCTCAACCTTGGCAACATCAGCAGAGTTATGTTCAAGGTTATCCGTCTCCATATGTCCAACAACCCTATGTAGCTACTGTTGCACCTCCTTTCGATCAGCAGTTTCCTACATACCAGCCTGTGCAGTCAGCTCCGGTATACCAAGCACCGGTTTATCAACAGCCTTCCGGTTATCCGCCTATGCAAGTTCCTGTCAACAGTCAACGAGTGCCTAACGCTCCTGTTCAACAATCACAGGATCAGGTTCCTTATCCCCGTAAGAGACAGTATAAGCCTTGTCCTCCAATTCCGATGGCTTTCACTGAGTTATACCCCCATTTGGTACAACAGGGTCTGATTACCCCCGTGCTTTGGGTCCTCCGCCTAATCCGTTACCTGCAGGTTACAACGCTGTCGCTCATTGTTTATTTCATGAGGGTGCGCCCGGCCACGACCTAGAGAATTGCTATGCTCTTAAGAAAGTTGTCAGAAATTTGCTAGAAACGAAGAAGTTGTCTTTTAGCGATGCTCAGCCGAAGATCGAGACTCTTCTCGGGGTCCCTCACTTGTCAAGTTCGAATTCTGCAAAGCATGCTACTCCTTAGCAAATCAGTCGAATCCAGTAATTATTCAAAGGCCTAGCTCGCTTCATTTCAGTAACCCTCAAGACGATATGACCGGGATCAGCAAAGAATCTGGGAAAGTTATTTTGAAGCAACGACTGAAAACTGTTGAAGATGTGACCAGCGTAACTGGGGCAAGCCATGACGACTCACAGTGATCAGGAACCAGACGTCCTTTCCATTGAGGCTCCGCCAAAGGAAACTGTTACTCTTGCATGCAAGATTTCATTAACATTTAGAAGGATTTTTTCCGACAGTCCATTTGTTTATTTATATGTATTTCTCTTTGATTAAGCATATTTAGCATGTACGAACTTGTTTATCTTTGATTGATTAATGCAACGCATATGTTTGTCTTGAATAAGTCCATTCGTTTCACTCATTCAAAATTTATTTTTTTCATAAATTATAATGCCAACTTTACCCGATCTCTTGTTCTGATGGAGAATCGGGAGGAGGATGACGAACCCAAAACGTCAGATTTCTTGTCGTATGCTTTCAATTAAAACCCGCTGATGATGTAAGGCATTGTTTCAAATCCCATACACTGGAGATATAAGGGTGTTAATCCCTCGTTAACCTCTTTGAGCCTTGAAGTAGGAGTTTTTTTAGAACCCTCATCTTAACCTGGGGCAGGGTAGGTTTCAGTTAAACCGATCGAGCACTTAAACTCTCAAAAAGGAAGGGCAGACCTTCGAGAATTTATCCTTAGCATCTTAAAAAGTCCAATACAATGACTATCCCTCGGTTACCTAAGGAGTGGGGCAGTCACGAGCCTTTCAAAAGATTTACACGACTTGTGCATAAAAGAATATTCAAAAAAATAAGAGCCCGCTAAGTCAAAACCTATGAAGGAGACTTAGGCAAAACTGGGGCATCCCGCTGGACTCCAAAGTCAGATCAAAAGACAATAGGTGAGTGACCGCCATGTCCAAAGCCTTGATAAGTTCTCGACCATTAGCAAATCCGCTTGAGATATGAGCGTTCGTATCCGATTAACTGAATTAGGATTGGAGAACATCACGAAGAAGGGGTGGGTACAAATATAACTTTGAGCCTTTATCCTTTGTTTCTTAAACCGTGAACCGAGCCACGATACAACCTTTAAAAGACCTAATTGAAGTAGGACTTCGGTTGAAAGCATACTCGACAAGATCACGTTTCCTGACTCCTACGAGCTATGCTCAGGAAAAATTCATGTTGGCATTATAATTAAAACTTATATCCTGACTAGTGATTTCGGTCACAAGTTATTGCGATATCTTTTTTTCAAAACAAAAAAATTCAAGACAAATATATGTGTGCATTGACAAGCTCAGGATAGGCATTTCAGGCATGACGACTTTGCTTGATCTCTTAGAGATTTACATATGGACATAACCCGTGGAACTTGAAGATCATGCTAAACAGGGGCAGGCAGTTTCCCAATTCGCTTACCAACGCGAGTCTGACGTTCTTAAGAGTTATTTCTCAAAGATTTCGTCGTAACACAATTAAGTTGTGCCTGTTATGTCGAGACCTGACGAATCTCTCAAAGAGTTTGAAAACAGTGGGGCAACCAGACTCCGTGTTCTCTATAAAATCCTCTTGAGATGACCATACCTCACAACACAAGTATCCTGGGGCACCATGTTTTAAAAGAAACAAATGGCGACTACTACAAGATCCTTCAAGATCAAAACCATGTGGTTTCACAACTTTTTTTCGTGCACCCGAGGGATTTTACTCACGGCGGCCTTCATTCCCCAGTAAACCTCAGTGTTGCAACAGGCTCCTAAACTATTGCCTCATCACAGTCCCCAGAGAGACTATAAGCTGACAACTTTTTCTTGGGTAACTCGAAAGTGTCCCTCAGGTTTTCCTCTCCCCATGAGAAGACATGATAGTGTGCACCCAAGCAGATTACCTTCTCCCCAGAGAATTCAGAACTTTTGAAACCAGATTTGGTTCTACCATTGATCCTTCTCACCCATGATTGACGTATTGGTTGCAGAGAACGCAGGGTATCTCTGTCGAGATGTTTATTTCATCTCTCGTCCTGTCTCTAGTCTGTTTCGTCAGCATACGCAGGGGCATAAGCATCAAATGCCTATTTCATAACACATACTCATTGCATACTCATTTCATAACATCTTGCACATTTAACTACATACATAGACATTAACATACATTCACATTAACATACGCAGTAACATATGCATTAGCGTTCACAGGTTCATGGTGTCTCACCATCATTGGTTGTTACCGCCGAGTAACTGGGTTCGTCCATTCTCTCCAAATAGATTGTCAGCCCTAAGCATAAAATACATATGTGTTTCCAGTTTCCCCACAGAGCTCGATCCTCGTGGATGACGGTTACTTCAGCTATCTTTCCTCGCCAGGATAAGATATTTACCCTTCGAGTTCACTCCCTCGATGGAGTCTTGATTGCCATTTTTTCTTTCTAGCTCGATCCTAGATTGAACCTCAGTATTGTCGGTCGTCGAGCCCAACCGGAAGTGCATTTATTTTGCACCATCTAAAGATTTTCACCATACCATGGCAGATATGCGACTGTTCTCGCCTGAGAAGCTTATCACTATACCCGGATGTGCATTTAATTTGCACTATCTCTCAAGAAGATCAATCACAATCCTTTACAGACACACGCCAGTTCACGCCTGGAAAATCTATCAGTACAACACTCTACAATCCTACATGTTACAGCATCGGTATGCGACATTTCTCGCCTGAGAAGCCTATCGATATAATGACCTTACACAACACGATACGCACCTGTTCTCGCCAGAGAAGCTTATCATCATCTGTTATCACCTCTACAAGCAGTTCTTACATGAGAGGCTTATTATTGCTACTCTTGCAAATAAGCGACATCTCTCGCCTGAGAAGCCAATCCTATCTTCGTTATGACTCGCAGCAAATGGCCATCTCCATTGAGCAGTTGGGCTTCCATTTTCCCTGTCGTCTTGAAGTATGGGGAGGTTTGGACCAAATCGTATTCAGGAGAGCACGATCTTGAAGTACGGGGAGGTTTGAGCGGAATCATATTCAAGAGAGCACAAATCTTGAAGTATGAAGAAGTTCATTTACCCTTTAGTAAAAGAAGGAGCGGAATCATATTCAGGAGAGCACGATCTTGAAGTATGAGGAAGTTCATTTACCCTTTAGTAAAAGAAGGAGCGGAATCATATTCAGGAGAGCACGATCTTGAAGTATGAGGAAGTTCATTTACCCTTTAGTAAAAGAAGGAGCAGAATCATATTCAGGAGAACACGATCTTGAAGTATGAGGAAGTTCATTTACCCTTTAGTAAAAGAAGGAGCGGAATCATATTCAGGAGAGCACGATCTTGAAGTATGAAGAAGTTCATTTACCCTTTAGTAAAAGGAGCGGAATCATATTCAGGAGAGCACGATCTTGAAGTATGAAGAAGTTCATTTACCCTTTAGTAAAAGAAGGAGCGGAATCATATTCAAGAGAGCACGATCTTGAAGTATGAAGAAGTTCATTTACCCTTTAGTAAAAGAAGGAGCGGAATCATATTCAGGAGAACACGATCTTGAAGTATGAAGAAGTTCATTTACCCTTTAGTAAAAGAAGGAGCGGAATCATATTCAGGAGAGCACGATCTTGAAGTATGAAGAAGTTCATTTACCCTTAGTAAAAGAAGGAGCGGAATCATATTCAGGAGAGCACGATCTTGAAGTATGAAGAAGTTCATTTATCCTTCAGTAAAAGAAGAATCAGAATCGTATTCCAGGCGCCGACCTTAAATATGAGAAGATTTATATATCAGATAAGCAGCAGCTTCTTTATTTGAGTGCTTATCCATTTTGACATGTAAGTCCCTTCCAACGATGAGTGACAATTCTCCCTCAAGAAGCTTATCAGGGCATTTCCCATTAAAGTCCATTTATTTTGGCATACAGCCGGTCTTTACCCTGTATATTTGATACGGATTTCCGAAAAGTCCGTCCGATCCCATCACGAAGGATAGTTTATAGAAGCATGGATGTTATTCTTTGCTCAATGCTCCAGCATTCTGTAATCGATCTTGCAACCGTGTAGATCCAGTTTTATTATTAGACATTCCCTGGTGGAGGTCATCTCATAGGTGCCATCTCCATTTAAGGATCTTATTCCTAAAGTCCATTTATTTTGGCATACAGCCGGTTTTTACCCTGTATATTTGCTACGGATTCCCGAAAAGTCCGTTTGATCCTGTCACGAGGGATAGGTTACAGAAGCTTGGATGTTATTCTTTGCTCAATGCTCCAGCATTCTGTGATCGATCTGGAAGTCGTACATGATCCAGTTTTACTTTTAGATTCCCCAGTGGAGGCCGTCTCATAGGTGCCATCTCCATTTGAGAATCTCGTTCCCGTTCTAAAAATGACAATTGGTCGTGTTCGCACCAGTTGACCATCATTTTAGAATTCCCCCGGGTTGTACTGTGTCCCAGCGCGTCGTTTTCCCCAGTGTGTTTCTTCTCGTAGCGTCTGTCCCTGTGTCGTCGTGTTCGTCAGCATTTTCGCATTCATCATTTCAGCATACGCATCATATCATATTCATGGCATCGTCTGCATTAGTCTGGTCCATAGCATTGCATATCGCCGCGTATAAGGGCAAAATTTTAGGTTATCTATATTTAAATCCCTCCACCATGATTCCTCGAGTCTTCGTCACTCAAATCATCCGGTGTAGCTATTTAAATAGGGGCAACTGTAATACCCCAAATTTTACCCTTATATTTAGTCAATCATTTCACACAGCATCTCATCTGTGCATCTGCTAACCACTATCAAGTCATGGAGGTATTTGTTTGCAGGATTGGTTCCAAGGGTATTTTGGTCATTTTACGTGGATTCCGCTAATTCCTTGAAAACGGGCTGTTACTAAGCTTTGAGACACTCGAGACACTATTTCTGAGGCATTTATCTATCACCGGGTTTGATTATATCAAGGCTCCAATTCGATGTGTTCGGTATTGAAATTTGTCGAGCACAACTGGATTTAAGACCTAGCTTATCGCTCATAGTTTATTTCCAGAGCACTCCCGTTTCTGTTAATAAGGCACAGTTTAATTGGATATTATTGGATCGTTGCTCTTAGCATTTGATCAGTGGAATTCAATTACGGGCAATGTTATCACTGATACTGAATCTGTTGTGATTACGGCGCACATCCGTGTTTGGTTATAAAGTTGCTGGCTAGAATTTAAGTTGGAATGCAAGTGAATTTAATCAGGTGATGAGATTAGGACTACGGGCGAGACAAGTACGTAGACAAGAATATCACTCGTGAATATTTATGGTTTATGACTAGGTTAATGAATTTAAATATTTGTGGATTTATTCACAAACGTTTAAAATTTATAACTAGAAATAAATATAAGTAAATTCAAAACTGAGCGGTCGTGGATATATAAATGAAGTTCTGGCATTTTTATTTCATAAAAGATATCATTATACAAAAAGGAGTAAATTGCTTCACATTCTGAATTGCTGTAAAATTACAATTACAGATGTTACTTCTATCCTAAAAATCCTAAGTCCTAAACATCCATTGGTGTCTTCATGATGTTCATCCCTTAGACATTTCTCCATGCTCCTCCGATTAACCTGCACAAAGAGAAACAAAATAAAACAGAAGCAGGGAAGGGTTAGAAGTTTGTTTTCGACACTCTCAGAACAGCGTCATCACTGAGTGCCGGGAGTGGCACAACCGAAGCTGCGTCCTACCCCCGTTACCGATCCGCGCCGTTGGCGTCAGATCAGGTAACATCTGTTCTTATCATACGGGACAGCCGAGAGAGATAAAGAGTGAATGAAGAAGGATTCTGTTTCAAAACCAAAGCTAAGCACCATTTCCATCAAGTAAAACATGGTGACATTATCAAATAAACATGGGGTTTGTTTTTCAAATGAATACCAAGTTTTGTTCCCAAAACCAATACCGAGGTAAACACTCGCCAGCTCAGGATCAAACCCGGATGCCGACGGGTCTGAACCGTTTTCCGTCACCTGAAGTACATGAATCCTATGGTATCAGCCACAACAACAACAATGCAATAAACCAAAAGGGCAAGTTCAGTTCAAGAATAAACCAAAAGGGCAAGTTCGGTTCAAGAACAAGCCTGAATCAAACAGAGAATCCAACTCCATTGCACCAAAATTGGATTACAAGACAAGTCAATTGAAACTCGCTGCGAACAGAATCCCAACGGGTCAACATCTGAAAAATCAATAACCAAACGGAGCATCAGAATAAAATCATCAAAATCACACATGCGAGCAAATTTGCAAGACCATATCAGAAAACAAATCAAAATCAACAACAACATCTGAAAAATCATGACAAATGCCATCAGCCAAAGCGATCCACAATCGGGCAAATCGAATGAATATCCAAGCCAGACACATAGAATTCGAATCAGGGTCCTAAACTGAAACCCGTATCCAAGCAATATCAGTCACAGTCCAGCCCAGAACTCATGTCCTGAACCAAATTCAACAGAACCCAGCAGAGATTATCAAAGGCAACAGCAGTATCATAGGTTCCCTCATCAGGCTCAGAACATCATCATCATCGCCGTATACCCTCCTCGGCAGCGTTTGACTCAACCAAAGCATCAGCATCCATACCTGTTCTGAAAGAAAAAGAGGAAAAGTTAATCCAAATTGCATCAGGAAAAGAATCCATATCAGCAAAAAACCAATATCCAGATTGTATTAGGAAAAGATCAATCCGTATCAGCTGGAAATCAGGAATATGAATCTTATCAGAAAAATGAAAACAAAATCAATATCCAATTTCAAATCCAATCCGTATCAGAAAGCATATCCAATTTCAAATCCAAACTGTATCAGAATGAATCCAATCAGTATCTGAAAAGCAAACCAAATAAATCCAGTATTAGAAACAATATCCAAAATCAAACCAGGCAAAATCAAATCATATCAAAAATCCCAATCAACACGAAATCATCAAATCAGAAAATAACGCAAATCCAACACAAATCAAAGACCCAAAAAGCCCAAAAAGAGAAGTTATAAAAGGAATAACATCACCATGTTGAAACCCTAGCGGGCTAACGGCGAAGACAAAGGGACGAACCCTAACAAAGGGACGAAGATCGATCGTGAATCATCAACATCAGATCGCCGATTTCTCCGTATCCGAGAGAATCAGAAGGCGTCATAAAGATCATTGCCACCGTCTCCCCACAAAGAACAGAGCAAACAAATATATTCAGGGATTCAGGAACTCCTCCGAGTCCATCATCATCATCCCTATTCTTTAACGGACAATATCGCCATCATCGAAGCCACAAGCTTCGGTTGCGATATCGCTGGCCATAAGTCATCGCGGATCAAATGTAAACCCTCGCCTTGACTCATCCCTTTCTTTTTTCGTGTGTTAACAGGTGAAAAATAAGCTAGGTCATGGGGAAAAGAGGAAGCGAATACAAGGATTGGAGGAGAGAGATCGAAGATGGAAAGGAAACGAGAGAGAATGAGAACGAGAGAGCGGCGCCGCGAAGATGAGAGGGTTCTGAAACCCTAAGTTGGCGTTTTGATTTTTGTTACTCACTAACCGGGTTGGGTCCGGGAGTGATGACCGGCCCAACCCTCTTTATTTTCATTCTTATTTTCTGTTTTTTAAATTGTTTTTTTTATATTAAAATCATTTTCTTAAAACCTTTTTTTAATTAAATATTCAAATGGTTTTTTTAAAATAAATAGTATTAGAATTTTCTTGAAAAAAATAATAAATAGAAAAATATTTTTTAAAGTAATAATATCAAATTTTTTTTTAGTAAACCTTAAAGGTAAAACTTTTTTTTAAAAACTATTTTTTTGTGAAAATAAAACTTAAATCCTTTTTTATGTTAACATCTTTTAACTTAATCAAATTTCTTTCATAAAAAACAATAAAAATCTCCGATGTTGCACTTTTTCTCCTGACTCGTCCAATTACTGTCTAACTTTGCTTATTAACAGTGTTCATCATTTGCAGCTCAGGTTTACTACTATTGCGTGGTTGGTTTATTTAAATTTCATCATTATTGTAACTGATTCTCGGTTGTAACCTCGCAAATCCTAATAATCGCGTTTTAATTTCTGCCTTTAAATTTCTGCTTGCATGGTCAAATTAGGACATTATCCTCTGTTTGCATAATTCAATTATCTCACACATTTATCAATACCCCTGTCACACTACACACATCCGAAGGTTAGGTCTAGCTTTTGGTCGCCGCGCCAATAGTCCTCAACTTCAAACCCTTTCACCTTACAAACCCTAATTTTCCATAAATGTCTCGCCGCAGACAAAGATTACAATTTTACCCCTAGCATTAGGTCAAAGAGCCGCCGCGCTCATTTTAGGGTTTCCCGCTGTGTAATCCCTGACCTAATTTAACCCTAATTCACTTAACAATTCAACGTAGAGATTTGGAGTTTCTACACTCCACGTAAGCGTGTCCCTAAGATACGTTTATTCCCCTTGAGACCTTGACCACAATCAAGAAGTCTCTAACCTCCCTTTTGAGGGGAACTACGATTACTCTGATTCCACTCCCGTAAGGATACGTAGGCACAAGATGCGATGTCTTGCCGAGTAAACTTAGAACTAACCCCTTAGGTCTCTTTTCTCACTTTTAATCCTTTGTACATATACCTTAAGCAAATGAATAAAGCAAATAGTAAGCATTGAACAAAAGGTTCCTGTAGAGTACTACAGAAGTTTAGGGTGCTAATACCTTCCCTAAATTTAATCAACCCCCGAACCCTAGATCTTTCCCCGCATTGTGTTTACGATGCAAAATAGGTTTTCCCTTTTTGACCTTTTCCTTCGGATAAATCAAAGAGCGGTTGTGAATTGAATTGCGATTCAAACTAATTAATAGTTTGATATCCTATTTCCACCGCAACAATATGGATCGCATGACTAGCTTCAGAGTAAGGACTGATCCGACATTTTACCGTCCCTCCGACGACTTTGTTCCTGCGCAACTTCAGTCTATGCAAGACAACAGGTTTGTTGACTTTCAAAGTACTCATGCTGGGAATAAAGTGGACGACCCTAAACTTATAGCATTTGAGAAAGAACTTCGTGATCTTGAAGAACAATGGAAGATGATGAAAAGAAATAATGCATCCGGTCTTGATGCTCACGACCTATGTTTAGTTACAGGCGTGATTATTCCTCTGGAATTCAATATGCCTACCTTCGGAGTTTACAAGGGTGTCAGCTGTCCAAAATACCACCTGACAATGTTTTGTCGAAAGATGACTGCTTATATCGACAACGACAAGCTGATGATTCACTGCTTTCAAGAAAGTTTGTGTGGGGCATCTTTGATATGGTATATGAAGCTGCAAGAAGCCACATTCAGTCTTAGGGAGACTTAGCTGTCGCTTTTATAAAGCAATACAATTACAGCTTGGGTATAGCTCCAGTTAATAAGGATGACAGTGGACCTTCCAGAGAATTCATAGCTCCAGTACCCCGTCCTCAACATCAGTATGCAACGCCCGCTCAGCGCAAACAACAACTCTCTCCTAGGCAGAAATTGGTCTCTCCAGATCAACCATAGAATCGATGATTTCGAAGAAGGTATCAGAAGATGCCTCTGGATACTCCAAAAGAAGGAACTCATCGGTTTAATCCCATCCCTATGAAGTATGCTGATCTGTTCTCAACTTTGATTAAAAAGGGGCACATTCAGACAAGAGCTCCACCTAAGGTGCCCAAGAAACTTCCATACTGGTACAGAGCTGACAAATTTTGTCCTTACCATCAGGGCGCTCCAGGGCACGATGTTGAGAGCTGCTACGGTATGAAATCAAACATTCAAGAGTTGGTTAGAAGCGGAATCTTATCCTTCAGAGGTTCTAATCCTATCTTCAGCATGGTTCGCCCTCCGAGAACATGATCCAAGGTTATCAGAAGGATGCACATCAGACGATTCTACTAGCCTCTCCATTTCAAGGCGTAATAAAAGGGCTTGCCTGGCTTTTTTACTTTATTTTGCTTGTGTGTTTGTGTTTCTTTGATTAAAAGCATTTTTGGGCATGTAAGAACTTGTTATTTTGAATAAGTAATGCAATAAATGTTTGTCTTGAAGAAATCCATTCGTTTTCACTCAAATTGTTTTTCAAAAATAATTTATAATGCCGACTTTATCCAATCTTCTTTTCACTTTGGTGAAGAATTGGGAGGAGGAGGATGAAGTAAAACGCATAATTTCTCGTTGTATGCTTCGAATAAAAACCCTACTGATGATGTAAGTCATTTTTCCAACCATCTAAACACCAAAATAGTTAACCTTTTCTGTTAAGCCTTGAGAAAAGATTTGTTTTTTTCTCCCAAACCGAAACCTCGTTTTTAGCCTGGGTCAGGGTAATATCAAAAAAATGAACATCTTTCAAAAATTTTGGGTGGGCACAAATATACTAACCCTTTATTCCTCCACTTTACAAGTCATAAACTAAGCCCAGATACAACCTTCCAAAGTCCTGATTGAAGTAAGGTTTAGTTCGAAAGCATACTCGACGAGATATTGTTTCCTGACTCCTTGAGCTATGCTCAAATTAATTGGCTTTATAAATAATGTTAAATTTGTATCCTAACTAGTGGTTTCGATCACAAGTTATTGCGATACCCCTTTTCAAAACTTCAAGACAAACGCGTGTTGCATTACCCGTTTCGAAATTAACACTTCTGACTTGCTAAACGCGTTTGACATCTTAGAAAGATTACAAATGGACGTTGCTGGATTTGAATATTTTGCCAACCTAGGGCAAGTTATTTTCTAAGAGGTTTGATTCACACCAATCTTGGCTTCATCTAAAGCACAAATTGGAAAACTCAGTTATACCGTCAATCAGGGGCAGTTACGTCGAGATTCAGCGAATCTCTCTGAGAGTTTGAGAACAGCGGGGCATCTGAAATTGGAGGCGAAGCAGATGTTCATTTCATCCCCAAGAAGCTCAACCCCTACATGATCAACAACCGTGATGACCCAGGATATTTACTTTATCCCCTACAAAACTTCAGCTGGGGTACCTCCGTCTACAACTTCATACAACCTTATCAAGATGGATTGATCTATATTCCCCAAGAGAAGTTTTGGAGCCCTAAAGCAGGAGTGTGATCCCATATTCAGTTCTCCACCTATCCCCAATGGTACTACCTATCTGTGAAGATTGGTCGAGATGTTTATCCCGAGATGTTTATTTCATCTCCGGTCACCCCTTTCTGTTTATTTTGTCAGCATAAGCATACACATAGCATATAAGTAGACAACACAACATGTGCATTTCTTTGCATTCTTTGTGTTTGTTTTATCACTTTGGCTATAGTTATCCCTAGGTGTTTGGGTGTGTCTTATCCCTCCAAATAGAGTTGTTAACCCTAGGCAAAAAGAGCACAATGATTGATTTTCCCCATGAAGTTCAACCCTCATGGAAGATGGTTATTTTAGTACAATCCCATTTGAGTTCATACCTCAATGGTTGGGTCTTGCTTGACAGTTTCTCTTCAGTTATTTCCTGAATTAAACTTCGGTCTTTGGCAATCACATCATGGACATCTCCAACTTTTAAGCATGGATGCATTTATTTTGCACCCTATTCCCCAGGAAGAATATTCATAAAGACAGACATTTCTTCAATAATAGCATCACAGGATTTTCTTGAACATCTATCTCTTTATTTAAGCAACTCGTTTTGGTCAGGATCTTATTCAAAACGACAAATGACACTTTCTACAAGACAGTTCATTCACCCTCAGTGGGTCCTTCAACATCATCAAATCATCAAAAGGCGTCGCTTCATAAATTCATCGAAGAAGCTTATCAAAGACATTACAAGACACCTCTCTTTATTTTGAGAGCTTACAGAATATTTTGCAATTACAAAGACACTCAGCAGGAACGCATTCCCCAGTGAGTTCATCGCACAAGTTTATTTCCATCAAGTGACATTTCCCCGAAGAAGTCGAGGAAGTTTATCACGGTAGTCTCCCTTTATTTGAGAAGGCATACATTACAATTCAACCGGCTCACATCTCTTCCGAAAATCCTCGGTGAAGCTTTACAACTACATCTACAACTACATTTACAAATTTACAACTACAACTATAGATTACATCAACTACAATTACATCTACAAGTTCTACAACGAACTACATCTACATTGACAACAACAATTTACAACCTACAAGTTCTACAACGAACTACATCTACAAGTTCTACAACGAACTACATTTACAATATACAAAACTTACAACCCCTTGTGAAGAGGCTCTCACGAGTTTTCATCATTTCGGGAAGGGACTGAGACCAACTCATGATTCCAGACTATGACGTTCGGGGAAGTTCTACAACAGAGACTGAGACCAACTCATGATTACCATATCATGACACTCGGGGAAGTTCTACAACAGAGACTGAGACCAACTCATGATTCCCATATCATGACGCTCGGGGAAGTTCTACATCAGAGACTGAGACCAGCTCATAGCATCCAGACTATGACGCTCGGGGAAGTTCTACAACTACAACAACATTTACAACGACATTTACATCTACATCTACAAACTACAGTGATTCTACCATCTACAAAAATTTGACACTTCAGGAAGAGACTGAAACCAGCTCATGGTACCCTTATCATGATGCTAGGGGAAGTTATACATTTTACCATTTCAAGTTGAGTTCAAAAAGATATACAGAAAAACCAGAAAAGAAAGGAAAAAATACAAAAAAACTGAACCATCGACTCAATTCATTTGGCTTATTACCAACCACTACATTATGGTAATAAGCTTCTCACCTATCGTCTAAATCGCCATACTCTTGGTGTTTGTACCATCGTTAGACTTTGGAGATCTCCCTATTGGTGGTTGTTTCCTATCCCCCTGGAGTCTCCTTCTGGTTAGGTTTGTTCTTCCCATGTGTCGTGTCTAGTTTCTCCCCTGTGGCGCCATTTCTCCACAGGATCCTTTGTCTCACATCTCATGTCATTGCATATCATTTGCATCCGGTGGCTTCTTAGGGCCAAAAGCGTTCGTGCAATTTTTGTATTTAAGTCCCTCTTATCCCGTCGATACGGAGATTTCAATCTCCATATCTCCGGATAGGAGTAACTTAAATATGGGCATCTGTTGCACCCTAGTTCTTGACCATAAGATTCCACCTCCTTATGTGTTTGTTCTTTTTTTATATATATCACTTCTACATACGACTAACGAGTATGTGCAGGGTTATTTCTGCTTTAAAGACGTCTATGGCAGATTCCATTAAGTCTATCCTCCGCCAATCGAAAAGGTGTCCAGATAAGTTCGTATTGAGAGACGAGGTCATGGGCTCGTAGTAATTAAAACCTTCATTAGCTTCCCGGTGCAAAATATTTCGAATCCAAGATGACATGCTATAATTTACGTCCGGTGGCGCTATTGAACATGTGGAATTACCCCATTCGTATAGAGGCATATAGGTGCCGTCATCCTATCCAAAATCCCTCCATTCCCAAGCCAAATTGGGTCCTCTCAACGGCTTTGGCCCCACATGTTAATCGCTAGCTCGTTCCAAAAGTGGCAGTCCATAGAATAAATGCTTCAAACGATGTTCACTTGATACGGATTTTGTTTAAGTGCAAGGGAATTTGATTATAATATTATGCAGAAGATTTTATTTATCACTTGAGAATACTTCCTTTCCTGTACGAGATACGTTGGTCCACGTACTCCACAAATTACAAATGTTTAAGAATGCCAAAGTTGCCATTCAAAATTCAAGGATATCATCACAAGACCAATCAAAGCTCCAATCTATCCATACAGAGTTTTGTTTACAAAATGCAAGGAGGACCAATTTATTGATCTCGAAGAACGCGATAGTTATTATAAAGCTCCTAAGCCTAATGACATAAGCACTTCCAAAATCACTAAGAATAGTTCAGTACAATCCTAAGAGCTTCACCACCGTAAGTTTCAAAAGGGGCAGATTCAAAAGGGAGCTACCACACAGCCGGCAAACCGCAGCAACCACTAACAACACGCAGCAAAAGACTGACGCCGTTAATAATGAGCTGGATAAAGTTTTATGCTGAGGAAGCTGGTTGTCCATCCTCAACCACTGTTAATGAAGATCCTAAGAAATGTTGACACCAGAAATATATTTGCATCACTCAAGCAACAAGCTCCAAACTTACGCCGACATGTTTCCATAACCTGCAAGGATTAAAGTGTCATTCAAACTTAGAATATATCACACGGCGAGATAATCACAACAATTTGAAAACAACAGCATATATCTGTGCCAACTCTCGCACGAAGCTCCAAACAACCAATCGTCATTTCTAACGGTTCTCAAACCTGTCCAAACAACAGAGATCCAAGGGTTAAGTTGAAGTGAAAACATTAGATAGCTAAGATGAATATTTCAGCCCTCAGTTCAGCTCATTATCGGGCGTGAAACTCGAGCGGCTGGAAGGGCAACGACCGAAGCTTGTCACCAGCTCCCTACCGAGCATCGAAGGCAACATAACAAAAGGCAACAATATTCCAAGGCAACCGTATTCTCAAAAATCTTATGGTTCAGACATAGTGTCATCATCACCGTCAAACCTTTCTCGGCCAACGACACGGAACCGACAACTCTCAAACTTAAAACCGGGTCCTGAAAGAAAAAGAGGAAAAGTCAGTTTGCTCCCAAACAGCTCGAGAATTCGGTACAGACAATTAAAACAATGGCATCAGTTGCAAGCACGTTTTATACACCAAAGCAGCAGGTTTTTTTCTCAACAGACAGCAGCACAAACCAACACAACCGTATAGCTTCGCATCAGCACAACAATCATCTTTTTCTGCTACGAGTTCCAAATTGCAAGAATGAACTCTCAACCGATTTGTGCAGCTCCCAGGCAAAGCTTCACGTGGCACTCACGTCGGTAGCTTCAAAGCAACTCGCATACGGCAACGTCTCACCTAGGTTCTCTAATACCAGCAATCCTCAAGAAGCGAGTAAGCACGACTCTAGAAACTCACATGCAAAGAAATTTACCATAGATTAAATCGGAAGTTTGTAGCAGCTACTCAGTGTCTAAGGTGTTTATGCACTAAAACCAAGGAAATTATTAAAAACACTTATCACTTTTCAAAAGCAAATAGGAGGTCAAACTCACCGATATCTTTCCATTCAGAGTTGTCTCAACATTTCCATCACCCACCACCTGTTCAACGCAGCCGGTAATCGAGACCAATTAGCTCCAGATTGATTCAGCAGGAATCAAGCATTCTCGCGTAGAAACTGCTCTTCACATTCGTAAAAGCTGTGCCGCATCCATGAATAGTTCCTACACATGTCAACTAGCTGTTAAACAAAGTAATAAGGTCTGCTTTAAAACATTGAAATCTGAACAAAACTAGTAAAAGCAAGCCCCCTAAAGACTATGCTAATGAGAAGTACTCAACCCCACTGATACTTTGTGGAATCTGTGACATTAAGATCGAAAAGAACGGCTTCATGACCAATCCACTTCTCATCAAGGAAAACAACCAGTATTTAATATCTCATGGCTGAGACGGGATCCTCCTATACTTAACATTAGAGACTTATCAATGGAAGCCAGTCATAATTTGGGTCTCTTGCTTGATCAACTTAGGTTTCCAACTGTGAAGTCTCTTAGTAACTCAGTAATCATTATACTGATTAAAAGCCTTTAAGCAATTGCTATTGACAGGCCTGCATTCTATGGTCGCATCTCGCCAGTTTTGCTCAGTTTGGAACCCTCAAGCATATCGTTGTGAACCCGTATCAGCTCAGCCGCAACAACAAGGTTGTGATTCCTCCATATTCGAAGTGTCAGCTACTCGGTTCACATATTCCTAGGACCGACACAACAGCTCCCATTATTGAATCCAACTCGATAGCACCTGCGCCAAAGACAACAGAAAACAATTCTCATTAAATTGAAATACAAAAGGAAAACTACTACAAGCATGATTATATCGAGATAAGGGACTTTACCATCAAAATCCTTTTGAAGCCAGGAGTCTGAAATTATCGACCTTTTGATTCTCGCAAGAAGCTTGTTGGTACCGAGACACACCATGACATTAAGTTCCGTAGCACACCAACTTCAACTCACAAATTCAGCATCAAAGGAGTACAACAGGGAGAATGGGATAGCATTGAGAACATTGTCTTTGTTTTGCATTTTGTACCTTGTGTCACAGCCCGAGTTTTGTCTTCTGTCGTGCTTTGCTTATGCAGCCCTTGGAAGCATCGAATTGCACCTACGGTTTCCCTGTCACGTGTTGAAATAACTTAATTACTATCCGCACCTGCAAAACGCAAATGCCGAGTTAGTAAAGCCATTGAGGAATATACCTATTTGGGGGAAAAGATTCGATTCAGACAAAAATCAAATCTTCAGAGCAGTGAACCATGACATTAAATGTGATTAATACAGGATATCATAGATTAAGATGTTCATTAAACAAATATCCTTGCAATCGAATGAAAAGGGAAGGATTTTAAATCTCGTAAAAGACCAAACTGGAAGATTCAATCAACATTCAAAGCGCCTTAAATCGGATTTTAACACAAAAAATATCAGTACAACCTATATAAGAGGGAGGGATTTGATACGAAGAGGGAGGATCCGAATACACAACAATCCACAGAGTTTCACAGAAAAAACCCCAGTTCACAACATTCACCAAAAAAAATCGTAATCCCAAATCATGAAACTCTAAACAATTTTGTGAAAAGAAATAAGAAACTCATCTCTATGTGCTCAAATCCACCGCGAGATTGCAACCCAAACCTTCACCATAAATCAGCCCCAGCGGATCCACCACCGTCGAACTACTCTCATCGCTCTCGCAGTCACGAACCATAAAGGCATCGCCATCATCGAAGCACCAAACGTCACCCTCCCAGGAATCGCCGTCGTCCACAAACCCTGAGGGAGACAATGAATAGGATCTTATACCCTACAGAGAGGACACGTGGCCACTTGGTTTAAGGCTAATCCTGATTAAGAAAAAGCTGATAAACGAGAAATTGCACTTAAACTCCTAATTAAATAACCAAAAATTACTTAATAATAATCATAAATTAATCCTATACTATTTACAAGCTAAAAGATAATAAAAACTAAACTAATCCTAATTAAATAATAATAAAAGAAATTAATTTGGATAATAATAATAATCTAATTAATAATTAAAGCTAATTACTCCTAAACAAATAATTTAAACTAAATTTATAAAAAAACTCTATTTAAAATAAAACTATTTACAAAAGTTTTAAAATAAAATAAAACTCTATTTAACTTCTAATAATAAAAATACTAAATTAAAATAAAATTCTAATAAAAATCTATTCTAATAATAAAAATTAATTCTAATAACTCTAATAAAATTCTAACAAAATATAACTCTATAATAAAATAAAACTCTATTTAGCTCCTAATAATAAAAAAACACTAAAACTTATATTTAACCTAAAAACTATTTCTAAACTATATAATTAAATCTATTTTAAACTCTATTAAATTAATCTAAATGAATAAATAAAAAAATAATTAATTAATAATATCTAATTAAAATTAAATAATTCTAAAACTATTTCTAATTCTAAATCTACAATTCTAAATTAATTATATTCCATTAAAAATTCTAATTAATTTTAAACTAATTTCTAATAACAATTCTAAAATTACTAACTTAATTCTAAAATCCTAAAATATCTCTATAATTACTAACTTAATTCTAAAATCCTAAAATATCTCTAAAATTACTAACTTAAATCTAAAATCCTAAAATAATCCTAAATTAAATCAAATCTAATTAATTCTAAAATCCTAATTTAATAATACTAATAATTACCAATTAATTCTAAAACGAAATTCTAATTAATTTTAAAACTAAAGAACTAGCTAAATAATAAAACTAAAAAATAATATCTATTGATTCTAATAACCAATCTAAATTAATAATTAAAAATAGTTCTAAACAATAAATAAATAAAACTTATTTAAAACCTAACTTCTATTTTCTATCTAAAACAAAATAATAAAATCCTATATTAAATTCTATTTAACTATTAAAATAAAATAAAATCTATTCTAAAAACAAATAAAATTCTATTCTATTTCTAAATAACCTATTCTAAAAGTCTATTAAAATCCTAATAACATAACCCTAAGAAAAAACTTTAATCTAAGCTAATGAGTAAATAAATAAATAAATAACTACAATAAAACTAACAATAAAAATCTATTTCTATTTAAAACTATATGAAAAACGTATTTAAACTAAATAAATGCTAAAACACAAATATATACAAAAAATAATAATAATATTTGCAAGGAAAAAGAGAAATTAAAAAGGATTGAAATTTACAAAAAAAATACCCTTAAGCCACGTGTCACGCTCCCATTGGGCAAAATTGTCGAGATTTGAAAAACGCCCAATCACGGGCGGACACGTGTCTAAACGACACGAACTTAAGTAAACAATGCGAAATGGAAAAATGCGAAAATATTTACAAAAGTCGGCGAGCAAATTTAGGGTATGACAAATGCCCCTATTTAAACAGCTTAAACCTAGTAAGACGAAATGCCATGGCATTCATTCTTTCGAGGAAGAAGATGATTAAATATAGAAGACCCTAAATTTGTCCGGAAAAGAAAAATAAAAGTTTGAGAAGTGAAATACAGACAAACCTGACACCCAGAAGGATGTAACGGATAAGCTTCTCCCAAGAGATTGCCACTTATCGTTGGTGAAGGATAAGCTTCTCTGAAGAGATTGCCACTTATCGCCTAAGACAGATAAGCTTCTCCCAAGAGATTGCCACTTATCATTGATGAAGGATAAGCTTCTCTAAAGAGATTGCCACTTATCGCCGAAGATGGATAAGCTTCTCCCAAGAGACTGCCACTTATCATTGATGAAGGATAAGCTTCTCTAAAGAGATTGCCACTTATCGCCGAAGACAAATAATCAAATCTGCTGGAGACAGAATCACTGGGAGTCGCCCATAACTTTACTGAAGATGCCCCTGTCTAGGCTGAGTGTTGATTTGAAGATCTGATTAACCACGGGGTTGAAATTCATCATGCGATACACCCATGGTCTTGAAAAGATGCCCATGGCTGGGCTGAATTTTGCTTTGGTGATCTTGAATTTTGTGGGAGGACTCACAGTCTTGCAGAAATGCCCCTGACTGGGCGGATGATTACTTTGAAGCTCTTGAATTTGTCCAACAAAAGTTGTACAATCTCCGTGGAGAACGCCCACAGTTTTGCGGAACTGCCCCTGACTGGGCTGAATATGATCTTGGAAATCTTCGTGATTGATCCTGGATCTGAGCTCGCGTATGCGAATGCTTAATGATAATGATGTTCCATAAATGGAAATGCAAATGCAAATGCTTACACACGGAGATGCGAGAGCTGGGGAAGATATGGTATGATTTTAGGTATGCATATGATGCAAGATGATTATGATGCCGAATGCGATGCGTACAATGCATATGATTGCAGATGGGTGATTGGAAATGCAGGTTGGACGTGGCGGACTTTTGGTGGTTGCCAATGTAAATTGGACTTTGGGTTGGAAGTACCAGATGAGGGCTGGTATTCGAAGGGTAGACCAGATGGGACTGGTTGGCGAAAGGTTAAGTTGTCAAAGGAGGGATGATTTTATGGTTTTCCAGATGGGAGCTGGACTTTGGGATGAGGTTTACCAGACAAGAACTGGTGGCAAAAGGTTAAGTTGTCAGACGATAATTGACTTCTAGGTTTGGTGTCAGACGGGAACTGACTTTGTGCTTTTCCAGATGAGGACTGGACTTTGAAATTGTGTTTTCCAGACGAGGACTGGTTAAACGAAAGGCTAAAGGAAGGGTGACCAGATGGGAGCTGGTTTAAGGGCTGATATGTATCAGAAGAGAATTGGTGTTTAGTGAAGGGTTGACCAGATGAGACTGATATAAAGGTTTTCCAGACAAGAACTGGACTTTGGAGGTTTGGGTTTGTTTTGATAGGTGACAGGTTTAGGCTGTGGGATGAAGGATCCAATGACAGCAAGGCCTTTGGACGGTTAAGGTTCTTGGGTGAGATAACAGTACGATTTCCCGAAACTCATTTTGAACTCAACAATTGCTGATGAGGATGAACTTGCTTGAGTAGTTTTCCAAGAGACGACCTCGAGATGGCTTGCCTAGAGTTTGTACCACGAAAGGATTCATCATTGTTTAACCGACTCTTGGTGGTTGGCTTCAATATACTCTTTGGAGTAGCTTGCTCTTGAAAGAGCGTTGAAGCGACTTAACTTGTCCTGATTGAACATTGGAGGGATTTATCCTCAAGTCAAAGAAACTATGGGTGGCCTGCTCTGATTGGTGTGATTCACTTTTGATCAACCGCTAATTGAATGATTTTCCCCATAATCAACCGTTGTTTGGGGATTTGGCTCAGACTGGTTGATTCCAAAATTTTGATGCCAATGCCCCAGATCCACAAGGCTACAAAGTATGCTTGATTCTGATCCAGACTACTGAATGATCCATTCCTGTTTGATTGCTTCGTGTTGGAATTTCCTTGACGCCAACTACCGACTTGAAATTAAAATTGTTTTTTGGCGAATGGTAATTTTAATTTGACGTTCATGCAAGTTTTGAAAAAACATGTCGTTTATTGAGCGTCGTGATAGTGAGACGAATGAACTGTTAGTCCAAACGTTGTGCTAATTTGATTAGTGTGAAAGATATAACAAGGATATTGACACTAATACTGATGATTAGCAAATATGTAAGGAGTCAGGTTACGCAACCTCACAATAGTATGCTTTCAGAATAAACCTCGCCTCAATTAGGTCTTTCGAGGGTTGTAACGTGGCCTGGCTCACGGTTTAAAAAACAAAGGATATTAGGCTCAAAGTATAATTTGTACCCACCCCTTCTTCTTGATGATCTCCATACCTACGTACAGTTAATTCTGCACTTACGGATTTGACGGTGTAAGCTTGATGGTTCAAGGTTTACTTAAGATGGCAGTCACCTTATTTTGATGGATGTTAGTAGCCCCTTGGTTTGGGTGGCCACTGAATCTTACTTTGTTTTTGTTGAGGGTTTGAGGACCTCTTTTGCTTTTGTTTTTGATCCCTAACTTTTGCATGGACTGATTTTGCTTGTCAGATCCATCGGGATTGCCTTGATTTTTGCCTAAGTCCCCTTTGAGGTGCTTGACTTAGCAGGCTTTTGATTCTTTTGAATTTTGTTGGAAGATTATGACTGCCACGTCATGGATCATTAATGAACAACCGTCTTGTCTTTGGATTTTGAGTGTGGGGTTGGATTAACTGAACAACTACCCTTCCCCAGGTTGAGTGTTAAGGGTTTGAATATCCAAAGGAAACTCCTACTTCTAGGCTCGAAGTGGTTGATTAGGGATTAACTCCTTATATCTCCGGTGTTTAGGGGAATTGAAACAATGCCTATACATCATTGACGAGATTTTTCCTGAAAGCGTACAGTTTGCAGTTATGGGTATTCAATTTTCGTCATCCTCCCTCCAATATTTGCTAAAACAACAGTGATGAAGTGGAGTGGATAAAAGGTGTATGTGTTTGTGCTTGTGATGAGCGAATGCGACATAATTAATTCAGAAAGTGCATAATCATTTCATTAATATTACCATTCTAAACAATAATGTTTAAACACAAGTAGCATTTAATAGAAAATAAACTACAAGATGCAAATGATAAAAGCGCCCAAGGACTGCCAATGTTGAGGATGTTTGTCTGTCTGGACCACTGGCTTTTGTAGATGACCCTTGGAATCTTCGAGGTTAGACAGCTGAGAGGTTGACATGGACAACCAAACTCCCTTCGGGAAAAGATATGTACCCTTTGTCAATCAGTTGTTGTACCTTGGCTTGGAAGGCTTTGCATTCTTCAGTCGAGTGCCCCATGGATCCTCCATGATATCCACACTGAACATTGGGATTGTACCCAGGAGGGTAAGGTTCTGGCACAGGCTTAAGAGTTTTGGGCTCCACAAATGAGTTTTGAATCAGATGTGGGAGAAGTTGACTGTGCGACATAGGGACTGGATGAAGAGGAGCAATCCTTCTTTCCAAGTTGTTGTTGGGCCTATTCTTATTACGACGCTGATTTTGATATCCTCGGCCAAGGGCTTGTTGATTTGCATGATGAGCGACCCATGGCTTACGGAATGAAGCTTTAGGCATGGCTGA
Organism: Lathyrus sativus; assembly: GCA_963859935.3. Classification (NCBI taxonomy): domain Eukaryota; kingdom Viridiplantae; phylum Streptophyta; class Magnoliopsida; order Fabales; family Fabaceae; genus Lathyrus; species Lathyrus sativus. The sequence continues at coordinate 539,127,796 of OZ012736.1, forward strand.
TTTCTCATAAGGATAACATGGCACTGGTAATGATGCCTGTTGAGAAGATGAGGGACCATAGAGTTTTGTTGGTACATTGTGAGGATACCCAATGTTCGCTATGAGTGTGCTGGTTTCATCCTTCTCTTCCTCATGGAAATCATCGAAAGATTCAAGCTCACTGGCATGACTGCTTGAGGCGTCTTGGATTTTTCCACTTTTAAGGTAGCTTTCGATGCGCTCTCCTACAATCACAAGGTCAGAGAAGCTTGATGGTGTACAACCAACCATTATTTCAAGACAAGAACCCTGCAAACTGTTGATAAACATTTCAGACAGCTCCTTGTCCAAGAGTGGTGGTTGCACCCTTGCTGCAAATTCTCTCCACCACTGTGCATATCCCTGAAAAGGTTCATTTTCATTCTGAGATAGGTTTTGCAACTGCATGCGGGTGGGAATAGTGTCTGGATTAAACTGGTAAAACTTTAGAAAATTCTGGCTAGGTCCCTCCATGATTGGATATGACTTCTTTCTAGGTCTGTGTACCAACTTAATGACGCTCCACTCAGACTTTCTTGAAAACAATGAATCATTAGCTTATCGTCATGAGTGTAGGGGGTCACTTTTCGACAGTACATCACCAAATGACGCCTCGGGCAACTAAACCCTGTGTACTTCTCGAAGTTGGGTATCTTGAATCTCGGAGGGATCACCAAATCTAGCACTAGACACGTATCAGCAGCATCGAGGCCGGGCATGTCAGACACTCTCATAGCTTGAATTGTCTCCTCAAGGGCACAAAGCTTTTCTTCCATGGGATCATTCGTTGGCATCCTCTGGGGTCGAGTAGGAACATTTACTTGCGGAGGATGGCCATCCAGCGGAAGATCATATAGTGGATTATTTGTCACAGTAAATCCTTGTGGGGGATCAACATTCTGGCGGTTGTTCTCGGGCATAACTACTTCTTCTTGCTTTATCTGACTGACACTTCAAGGCGTCTATACTCCCTTTGCTTCAAACGCTTCACAGCTCTCACAAGTTTAAAATGGAGTGTCGGGAAATCAATTGCGGGTTATGAACAAAGGATGGGTAAGCTGTTGGTATCTGGTCAGGGGAAATGCAAAACGATGCAGAAATGCTTATGCAAATGCAATGCAATGTGTGCACACGAGAACAGATCCACATCAAGGATTAAAGTTACAGATCCTGCAAAACAACAACAAAAGGTATCTCTCCCCGTGGGTGGGCAATCTACTAGTTTATAAGAGGGTATCCCAAAGGCTTTAAAACAAAGTCCCATGCACTAACCCTCAAAAGTTTTCCATCAGAACGACTACTCGTAAGACAACAATCCTTTCAAAGGATGAACACAAAGTTATGTTTTAGCAACCTTCGGAATAAGGTTCTACAAAAGGTTCTCAGAGTCACGGACTCCCAGATCGGAAATAAAGACGGCATTACGACTACACGTAAGACATAATCATCCCAACAGGGTCTCATCTGAGCGGTGGAATTCGATCCAACTCAACGAGTCCTAAGTCTCGCAAATCAAAAAGAAACCACCTCCTAATCTTAGTGTATACTATAAAGCTCGGGTAGAAAGCTTTTATCCTCACAAACCAATCCAATAAACCCAACAGGTTAGTGACCACAACATAAACAAATAAAGCAAATAAAAACACAAACACGACAAACAAATTAGGCTTGGCTCGCTAGGGGTCCCCAACAGAGTCGCCAGCTGTCGTTACTCGAAAAATGCATAGTGCAATGACGGGGAGGCGAAAAAGGATAGACAGAAGAGTCGCCACCGAACTTTATTTATCCCATGAGGGGAAAGGAAAATATCGAGAAAACCTTAAGAAAGAAATGGATAATATGGTCTCACGATCAAGAACGGGTTTGGAAGCCGGTTATGCGAGGGGAAGGTATTAGCACTCCTTGCATCCATCGTACTCGATGTGAACCATTTATTTGTCGATGTGTGATTATATTTGCTAAAATATTATTCTATAAAAGAGTGTTCCACGGGGAGAGAGAAGGGTTAGAAATAGGGAAAGGAGGTAACAAGGAAGAAGAGAGAAAGAACTGACTCGGTAGGACTTCGCGGTCCTAGGCTTACGTATTCTCAACAGATATGAGAAAGTCAGAGTCCACATAGTTCGGGGAACTACAGATATATGGGGGAATGTGCTCAACAAGGATTGTGTCCCTTGTGCCTACGTATCTTTACTTAAAAGAAGTAAAGAGTCAGAGCAGCCGTAGTTCGGCCTACGGTTTGCGGGTGAGTTCTGGTAGACGATGATATCGTGCGCATTCTAGCAGTTTAGGTGTTTTGCTACTCGCATGTGAGGAGACTTAGGCGTTACCTGTTTGCGGTAGAACGGACGTAGCATGCCTTTCTGGGAAAGGGTGGAAAAGAGAAAAGGGTGCTCGCTAGGATCATTGCAATCCTATGCCTACGTATTCTCAACATGCAAGAGAAATCAGAGCAACATAGTTCGTGGTACTATGGGTAACTGGTGTTTTTGTGGATGATATTATTGTGCGCATTCTAGCAGTTTAGGTGTTTTGCTGCTCGCATGTGAGGAGACTTATGCGTTACCTGTTTGCGGTAGAACGGACGTAACATATCCTTTTTGAAAGAGATTGGTTTTCGCCATGCGAGGCAAGAAGTCACGTTTGATTTGTGGGTTGTTTTTTAGGGGCGAGATAAGTCCTCGGATAGTAACCCCTTTGCGGGGAGTACCTAATTCTTTATCTCAAAGTTTTTGTTATGGAAAAGGTGTGGCGAACGTAGCGTCTTTGTATTGAAAGACGAGTATCAATAACACACACACTACAGTGAGCATCCTGACACTCAGAGAGGAAGAAGTCTACACTCAATCCTCTCTTTTTAGTTCAACACAAAGAGAACTTCATTCTCTTATTAAAGAATTTTTGGTTTTGAATGGTAAGTGCTTTGCGACAGAGAACCCTATGGTAAACGTCAACACTCGGGATAGGAGAAGGCATACGCCTAACCACTCCACGACCATTCAAGTTTTTGTATGAAAAGAGTTTGAAAATGCACTCGGTACAGGACTGAGGTTTTAGGTGAGAGAGGTTGCGAAAGGAGTTGTGAAAGTGAGAGACGGTGGATAAAGATAGGTGATGGATAAATTTGCCTCTTCGTATCGAAAGACGAGTACCGAAACCACCCACACTACAGTGAATATCCCAATACTCTGAGAGGAAGAAGTCCACACTCAATCCTCTCTCTTTAGTTCAATACAAAGAGAAATCGATTTATTATTGAAAGGGCTTTGAAAATGCACTCGGTACGAGGCCGAGGTTTGAAAATGTACTCGGTACGGGGCCGAGGTTTGAAAATGTACTCGGTACGGGGCCGAGGTTTGAAAATGGACTCGGTACAGGGCCGAGGTTTTAGGAGAAAAGGATGGAAGCGTCTTCGTGTTGAAAGAAGAGTATCGAAACCACCCACACTACAGTGAGCATCTCGACACTCGGAGAGGAAGAAGTCTACACTTAATCCTCTCATTTTAATTTAATACAAAGAGAATTGATTCCTTATTGAAAGGTGTTTTGATAATGCACTCGGTACGAGGCCGAGGTTTTAGGAGGAAGTTTGAAAAGCGTCTTCGTATTGAAAGACGAGTATCGAAACCACCCACACTACAGTGAGCATCTCGACACTCGAAGAGGAAGAAGGCTACATTTAATCCTCTATTTTTAATTCAATACAAAGAGAATTTGATTTTTTTATTAAAAGTGTTTTGAAAATGCACTCGGTACGGGGCCGAGGTTTTAGAAGAAAAATGGTGTTGAAAATGTCTTCGTATTGAAAGACGAGTATCGAGACCACCCACACTACAGTGAGCATCTCGACACTCGGAGAGGAAGAAGACTACACTCAATCCTCTCTCTTTAGTTCAATACAAAGAGAAATTGAATTTCATAGATGGCAATGGTTTGAAAATGGGCTCGGTACGGGACCGAGGTTTTTAGGAGAAAATGCGGTGGAGGCGTCTTCGTATTGAAAGACGAGTATCAAAACCACCCACACTACAGTAAGCATCTCGACACTCGGAGAGGAAGAAGTCTAAACTTAATCCTCTCTTTTTAATTCAATACAAAGAGACTTGATTCATTTATTGAAGATGGTTTGAGAACCTGCAAAAGAGATGAAAAATATACACATGATATGGATAATATACAAGATACAGATAAATAAACAGTCCACCAATTAGGATTTTATAGTTTGACATTTATTAAGTATTTTTTAAGAGAATGTACAAGTTAATTAGAATATTTACAGGATAATAATAATATACAACATATATAATATGTACAAAATATAATGATTGAAAAATAAAGCAATTAATATTTGATAGAAATTAAAGCAGTTGTGTATTGACAGAAATTAAAGCAGTTGTATATTGGTTAGTGTATCGAATCGGGACACAAAAGAATGGGATCTCGTCTTAACCACAAACAAAATGTCGATTAATCGAATGTAGCCTATCGCGATCCCAAAGTAAGGAAGATGACGCAAATGGTCATCCCCCATAGATTTGAAATCGGGAAGGTTATCGACTCCGAAAATCTGACGCTTGCGGATAAAAAGACTTCATCGATCCACAAGTGAAAAATAAAATCGAATCAGCATAAGAAATAAGAAAGAAAAGAGGTGGTCTCAGATCCTTTGTTTCACGTCAATAATTTGACGGCTAAACGATGGAAATCTCTTCATCGACCACAAAGGCAAAAATGCCCAATAACAAATGAGAAGTGAAAATCAACTCTAAGATAAAAAAATAAAATGTTTAAATTCTAAAAAGAAAAGTTTATACAATTAAAATAAAACTCTAAGAAATTCTAAAAGAAAAAAATATATAAACTCTTAAAGAAATTTATAAAACAAAATAAATACAATATGTACAAACTATAAACCTTTTTTTAAAACAAAATTAAATATATATCTATAATACAAAATAGAATAATAAATTAAATACATAAAAAATAATTTACAAGTTTTCTTAAATAAAAAAAAAGGGGTTAAAAATGAGAAATGTGGGGTGTGAGAGTTTCTATGGGCTTTACAGTCCAATAACTATAATCCATCAGAAAATAAAGAAAATAAAAAGATAAAAATAAAAAATAAAAACAGTCAACCAGATGAAGTAAAAAAATAAAATCATCTTCTTCGTATCACTCTTCTCTCTGTTTTTTTTTCAATCTCACCCCAACCTACCCTCATGAGCTCGTCTCCACCTCTCCAAATCATGTCGAAAATTTTCTCTCATTCTCGCTTTATTTCCGTTTGGTTTCTCTTTTTCTTGATTTCATCTCTTTTCTCTGTTTCTAGTTTTTTGTGATTTTTAATAAAAGGTTTGTTTTGAAGGATGGGTAAGCTCAAAAAGGGGTTTTGGTTAACGGTAATTTTCAGAAGTGGAAGAAGATGAAATGGACTGGTTTCTGTACAAGTTTCAGCAAAGGGTTTGTGTTGAGGTTGGTATACGAGTTCGTTTGAGAGTTGGATTTGGAAGGTGAAGGCCGTGTTGAGGGTTTGGGGGAAGCTGAGTGATGGTTTTGAAGTTTGAAATTGATTCGGGGTTTATTGCTGAAGGGGGTTTGAAGTTGGATGATGTTGCTGAGGTTGTGTTGAGATTGTTGTTGTTGGTTTCTGTTCGTGATTTTTTTACGGCGAGCTCATTAACGGTGATTTGAAGCTATTGAAGTGTTGCTGTTTCTGTTAAGATTTGGGGGTTTTGTTCGGTTGAAGTGAGTTTCTGATGAAGATGATGAAGTGTACGAGGCAATGGGTGGCGACTGGTTTTTTACAGCTAGGGTATGTTGGTTTAGGGTTGATGGATCTGAGGGAGACAATGAATAGGATCTTATACCCTACAGAGAGGACACGAGGCCACTTGGTTTAAGGCTAATCCTGATTAAGAAAAAGCTGATAAACGAGAAATTGCACTTAAACTCCTAATTAAATAACCAAAAATTACTTAATAATAATCATAAATTAATCCTAATTAATCCTATACTATTTACAAGTTAAAAGATAATAAAAACTAAACTAATCCTAATTAAATAATAATAAAAGAAATTAATTTGGATAATAATAATAATCTAATTAATAATTAAAGCTAATTACTCCTAAACAAATAATTTAAACTAAATTTATAAAAAAACTCTATTTAAAATAAAACTATTTACAAAAGTTTTAAAATAAAATAAAACTCTATTTAACTTCTAATAATAAAAATACTAAATTAAAATAAAATTCTAATAAAAATCTATTCTAATAATAAAAATTAATTCTAATAACTCTAATAAAATTCTAACAAAATATAATTCTATTATAAAATAAAACTCTATTTAGCTCCTAATAATAAAAAAACACTAAAACTTATATTTAACCTAAAAGCTATTTCTAAACTATATAATTAAATCTATTTTAAACTCTATTAAATTAATCTAAATGAATAAATAAAAAAAAATTAATTACTAATAATATAATTAAAATTAAATAATTCTAAAACTATTTCTAATTCTAAATCTAAAATTATAAATTAATTCTATTTCAATAAAAATTCTAATTAATTTTAAACTAATTTCTAATAACAATTCTAAAATTACTAACTTAATTCTAAAATCCTAAAATATCTCTAAAATTAGTAACTTAATTCTAAAATCCTAAAATATCTCTATAATTACTAACTTAATTCTAAAATCCTAAAATATCTCTAAAATTACTAACTTAAATCTAAAATCCTAAAATAATCCTAAATTAAATCAAATTTAATTAATTCTAAAAGCCTAATTTAATAATACTAATAATTACCAATTAATTCTAAAACTAAATTCTAATTAATTTTAAAACTAAAGAACTAGCTAAATAATAAAACTAAAAAATAATATCTATTAATTCTAATAACTAATCTAAATTAATAATTAAAAATAGTTCTAAACAATAAATAAATAAAACTTATTTAAAACCTAACTTCTATTTTCTATCTAAAACAAAATAATAAAATCCTATATTAAATTCTATTTAACTATTAAAATAAAATAAAATCTATTCTAAAATCAAATAAAATTCTATTCTATTTCTAAATAACCTATTCTAGAAGTCTATTAAAATCCTAATAACATAACTCTAAGAAAAAACTTTAATCTAAGCTAATGAGTAAATAAATAAATAAATAACTACAATAAAACTAACAATAAAAATCTATTTCTATTTAAAACAATATGAAAAACGTATTTAAACTAAAAAAATGCTAAAACACAAATATATACAAAAAAAAAGTATTTGCAAGGAAAAAGAGAAATTAAAAAGGATTGAAATTTACAAAAAAAATACCCTGAAGCCACGTGCCACGCTCCCATTGGGCAAAATTGTCGAGATTTGAAAAACGCCCAATCGCGGGCGGACACGTGTCTAAACGGCACGGACTTAAGTAAATAATGCGAAATGGAAAAATGCGAAAATATTTACAAAAGTCGGCGAGCAAATTTAGGGTATGACAAATGCCCCTATTTAATCGGCTTAAACCTAGTAAGACGAAATGCCATGGCATTCATTCTTTCGAGGAAGAAGATGATTAAATATAGAAGACCCTAAATTTGTCCAGAAAAGAAAAATAAAAGTTTGAGAAGTGAAATACAGACAAACCTGACACCCAGAAGGATGTAACAGATAAGCTTCTCCCAAGAGATTGCCACTTATTGTTGGTGAAGGATAAGCTTCTCTGAAGAGATTGCCACTTATCGCCTAAGACGGATAAGCTTCTCCTAAGAGATTGCCACTTATCATTGATGAAGGATAAGCTTCTCTGAAGAGATTGCCACTTATCACCGAAGACGGATAAGCTTCTCCCAAGAGACTGCCACTTATCATTGATGAAGGATAAGCTTCTCTGAAGAGATTGCCACTTATCGCTGAAGACGGATAGTCAAGTCTGCTGGAGACAGAATCACTAGGGATCGGCCGTAACTTTACCGAAGATGCCCCTGTCTGGTCTGAGTGTTAATTTGAAGATCTGATTAACCACGGGGTTGAAATTTGTCATGCGATACACCCATGGTCTTGAAAAGATGCCCCTGGATGGGCTGAATTTTGCTTTGGTGATCTTGAATTTTGTGGGAGGACCCACAGTCTTGCAGAAATGCCCCTGACTGGGCCGATGATTACTTTGAAGCTCTTGAATTTGTCCAACAAAAGTTGTATAATCTCCGTGGAGAACGCCCACAGTTTTGCGGAACTGCCCCTGACTGGGCTAAATATGATCTTGGAAATCTTCGTGATTGATCCTGGATCTGAGCTCGCATATGTGAATGCTTAATGATAATGATGTTCCATAAATGGAAATGCAAATGCAAATGCTTACACACGGAGATGCGAGAGCTGGGGAAGATATGGCATGATTTTAGGTATGCATATGATGCAAGATGATTATGATGCCGAATGCGATGCGTACGATGCATATGATTGCATATGGGTGATTGGATATGCAGGTTGGACGTGGCGGACTTTTGGTGGTTGCCAATGTAAATTGGATTTTGGGTTGGAAGTACCAGATGAGGGCTGGTATTCGAAGGGTAGACCAGATGGGACTGGTTGGCGAAAGGTTAAGTTGTCAAAGGAGGGCTGATTTTATGGTTTGCCAGATGGGAGTTGGACTTTGGGATGAGGTTTACCAGACAAGAACTGGTGGCAAAAGGTTAAGTTGTCAGACGAGAACTGACTTCTAGGTTTGGTGTCAGACGGGAACTGACTTTGTGGTTTGCCAGACGAGGACTGGACTTTGAAATTGTGTTTTCCAGACGAGGATTAGTTAAACGAAAGGCTAAAGGAAGGGTGATCAGATGGGAGCTGGTTTAAAGGCTGATATGTATCAGATGGGAACTGGTGTTTAGTGAAGGGTTGACCAGATAGGACTGATATAAAGGTTTTCCAGACAAGAAATGGACTTTGGAGGTTTGGGTTTGTTTTGATAGGTGACAAGTTTAGGCTGTGGGATGAAGGATCCAATGACAGTAAGGCCTTCGGACGATTAAGGTTATTGGGTGAGATGACGGTACGATTCCCCGACACTTATTTTGAACTCAACAATTGCTGATGAGGATGAACTTGCTTGAGTAGTTTGCCAAGAGACGACCTCGAGATGGCTTGCCTAGAGTTTGTACCACAAAAGGATTCATCATTGTTTAACCGACTCTTGGTGGTTGGCTTCAATATACTCTTTGGAGTAGCTTGCTCTTGAAAAAGCGTTGAAGCGACTTAACTTATCCTGATTGAACATTGGAGGGATCTATCCTCAAGTCAAAGAAACTCTGGGTGGCCTACCCCTGATTGGTGTGATTCACTTTTGATCAACCGCTAATTGAATGATTTTCCCCACAATCAACCGTTGTTTGGGGATTTGGCTCAGACTGGTTGATTCCAAAATTTTGATGCCAATGCCCCAGATCCACAGGGCTACAAAGTATGCTTGATTCTGATCCAGACTGCTGAATGATCCATTCCTGTTTGATTGCTTCGTGTTGGAATTTCCTTGACGCCAACTACTGACTTGAAATTAAAATTGTTTTTTCGCGAATGGTAATTTTAATGTGACGTTCATGCAAGTTTTGAAAAAACATGTCGTTTATTGAGTGTTGTGATAGTGAGACGGATGAACTGTTAGTCCAAACATTGTGCAAATTTGATTGGTGTGAAAGATATAGCAAGGATATTGACACCAATACTGATGATTAGCAAATATGTAAGGAGTCAGGTTACGCAACCTCGCAATAGTATGCTTTCAGAATAAACCTCGCCTCAATTAGGTCTTTCGAGGGTTGTAACGTGGTCTGGCTCACGGTTTAAAAAACAAAGGATATTAGGCTCAAAGTATGATTTGTACCCACCCCTTCTTCTTGATGATCTCTATACCTACGTTTAGTTAATTCTGCACTTACGGATTTGACGGTGTAAGCTTGATGGTTCAAGGTTTACTTAAGATGGCAGTCACCTTATTTTGATGGATGTTAGTAGCCCCTTGGTTTGGGTGGCCACTGAATCTTACTTTGTTTTTGTTGAGGGTTTGAGGACCTCTTTTGCTTTTGTTTTTGATCCCTAACTTTTGCATGGACTGATTTTGCTTGTCAGATCCATCGGGATTGCCTTGATTTTTGCCTAAGTCCCCTTTGAGGTGCTTGACTTAGCAGGCTTTTGATTCTTTTGAATTTTGTTGGAAGATTATGACTGCCACGTTATGGGTCATTGATGAACAACCGTCTTGTCTTTGGATTTTGAGTGCGGGGTTGGATTAACTGAACAACTACCCTGCCCCAGGTTGAGTGTTAAGGGTTTGAATATCCAAAGGAAACTCCTACTTCTAGGCTCGAAGTGGTTGATTAGGGATTAACTCCTTATATCTCCAGTGTTTAGGGGAATTGAAACAATGCCTGTACATCATTGACGAGATTTTTCCTGAAAGCATACAGTTTGCAATTATGGGTATTCAATTTTCGTCATCCTCCCTCCAATATTTGCTAAAACAACAGTGATGAAGTGGAGTGGATAAAAGGTGTATGTATTTGTGCTTGTGATGAGCGAATGCGACATAATTGATTCAGAAAGTGCATAATCATTTCATTAATATTACCATTCTAAACAATAATGTTTAAACACAAGTAGCAATTAATAGAAAATAAACTACAAGATGCAAATGATAAAAGCGCCCAAGGACTGCCAATGTTGAGGATGTTTGCCTGTCTGGACCACTGGCTTTTGTAGATGACCCTTGGAATCTTCGAGCTTAGAAAGCTGAGAGGTTGACATGGACAACCAAACTCCCTTCGGGAAAAGATATGTACCCTTTGTCAATCAGTTATTGTACCTTGGCTTGGAAGGCTTTGCATTCTTCAGTCGAGTGCCCCATGGATCCTCCATGATATCCACACTGAACATTTGGATTGTACCCAGGAGGGTAAGGTTCTGGCACAGGCTTAAGAGTTTTGGGCTCCACCAATGAGTTTTGAATCAGATGTGGGAGAAGTTGACTGTGCGACATAGGGACTGGATGAAGAGGAACAGTCCTTCTTTCCAAGTTGTTGTTGGGCCTATTCTTATTACGGCGCTGATTTTGATATCCTCGGCCAAGGGCTTGTTGATTTGCATGATGAGCGACCCATGGCTTACGGAATGAAGCTTTAGGCATGGCTGATTTCTCATAAGGATAACATGGCACTGGTAATGATGCCTGTTGAGAAGATGAGGGACCATATAGTTTTGCTGGTACATTATGAGGATACCCAATGTTCGCTATGAGTGTGCTGGTTTCATCCTTCTCTTCCTCATGGAAATCGTCAAAAGATTCAAGCTCACTGGCCTGACTGCTTGAGGCGTCTTGGATTTTTCCACTTTTAAGGTAGCTTTAGATGCGCTCTCCTACAATCACAAGGTCAGAGAAGCTTGATGGTGTACAACCAACCATTATTTCAAGACAAGAACCCTGCAAACTGTTGATAAACATTTCAGTCATCTTCTTGTCCGAGAGTGGTGGTGGCACCCTTGCTGCAAATTCTCTCCACCACTGTGCATATCCCTTAAAAGGTTCATTTTCATTATGAGATAGGTTTTGCAACTGCATGGGGGCAGAATAGTGTCTAGATTGAACTGGTAAAAGTTTAGAAAAGCGCTGGCTAGGTCCCTCCATGATTGGATATGACTTCTTTCTAGGTCTGTGTACCAACTTAATGACGCTCCACTCAGACTTTGTTGAAAACAATGAATCATTAACTTATCGTCATGAGTGTAGGGGGTCATTTTTCGACAGTACATCACCAAATGACGCCTCGGGCAACTAAAGCCTGTGTACTTCTCGAAGTTGGGTATCTTGAATCTCGGAGGGATCACCAAATCTAGCACTAGACACATATCAACAACATCGAGGCCGGGCATGTCAGACACTCTCATAGCTTGAATTGTCTCCTCAAGGGCACAAAACGTTTCTTCCATGGGATTAGTCGTTGGCATCCTCTAGGGTCGAGTAGGAACGTTTACTTGCGGAGGATGGCCATCCAGCGGAAGATCATATAGTGGATTATTCGTCACAGTAAATCCTTGTGGGGGATCAACATTCTGGCGGTCGTTCTCTGGCATAACTACTTCTGCTTGCTTTATCTGACTGGCACTTCAAGGCGTCTATGCTCCTTTTGCTTCAAACGCTTCACAGCTCTCACAAGTTCAAAATGGAGTGTCGGGAAATCAAATGCGGGTTATGAACAAAGGATGGGTAAGCTGTTGGTATCTGGTCAGGGGAAATGCAAAATGATGCAGAAATGTTTATGCAAATGTAATGCAATGAGTGCACACAAGAACAGATCCACATCAAGGATTAAAGTTACAGATCCTGCAAAACAACAACAAAAGGTATCTCTCCTCTTGGGTTGGAAATCTACTGGTTTATAAGAGGGTATCCCAAAGGCTTTAAAACAAAGTCCCATGCACTAACCCTCAAAAGTTTTCCATCAGAACGACTACTCGTAAGACGGTAATCCTTTTAAAGGATGAACACAGAGTTATGTTTTAGCAACCTTCGGAATAAGGTTCTACAAAAGGTCCTCAGAGTCACGGACTGCCAGGTCGGAAATAAAGACGACATTACGACTACACGTAAGACATAATCATCCCAACAGGGTCTCATCTGAGCGGTGGAATTCGATCCAACTCAATGAGTCCTAAGTCTCGCAAATCAAAAAGAAACCACCTCCTAATCTTAGTGTATACTATAAAGCTCGGGTAGAAAGCTTTTATCCTCACAAACCAATCCAATAAACCCAACAGGTTAGTGAACACATCATAAACAAATAAAGCAAATAAAAACACAAACACGAAAAACAAATTAGACTTGGCTCCCTAGGGGTCCCCAACAGAGTCGCCAGCTGTCGCTACTCGAAAAATGCATAGTGCAACAACGGGGAGGCGAAAAAGGATAGATAGAAGAGTCGCCACCGAACTTTATTTATCCCATGAGGGGAAAGGAAAATATCGATAAAACCTTAAGAAAGAAATGGATAAGATGGTCTCGCGATCAAGAACGGGTTCGGAAGCCGGTTATGCGAGGGGAAGGTATTAGCACCCCTTGCATCCATCGTACTCGATATGATTGTCGATGTGTAATTATATTTGCTAAAATATTATGCTATAAAAGAGTGTTCCACTGGGAGAGAGAAGGGTTAGAAATAGGGAAAGGAGGTAACAAGGAAGAAGAGAGAAAGAACTGACTCGGTAGGACTTTGCGGTCCTAGGCCTACGTATTCTCAACAGATATGAGAAAGTCAGAGTCCACGTAGTTCGGGGAACTACAGATATATGGGGGAATGTGCTCGACAAGGACTGTGGCCCTTGTGCCTACGTATCTTTACTTAAAAGAAGTAAAGAATCAGAGCAGCCGTAGTTCGGCCTACGGTTTGTGGGTGAGTTCTGGTAGACGATGATATCATGCGCATTCTAGCAGTTTAGGTGTTTTGCTGCTCGCATGTGAGGAGACTTAGGCGTTACCTGTTTGCGGTAGAACGGACGTACCATGCCTTTTTGGGAAAGGGTGGAAAAGAGAAAAGGGTGCTCTCTAGGATCATTGCAATCCTATGCCTACGTATTCTCAACATGCAAGAGAAATCAGAGCAACGTAGTTCATGGTACTATGGGTAACTGGTGTTTTTGTGGATGATATTATCGTGCGCATTCTAGCAGTTTAGGTGTTTTGCTGCTCGCATGTGAGGAGACTTATGCGTTACCTATTTGCAGTAGAACGGACGTACCATATCCTTTTTGAAAGAGATTAGTTTTCGCCATGTGAGGCAAGAAGTCACGTTTAATTTGTGGGTTGTTTTTTAGGGGCGAGATAAGTCCTCAGATAGTAACCCCTTTGCGGGTAGTACCCAATTCTTTATCTCAAAGTTTTTGTTATGAAAAAGGTGTGGCGAACGTAGCGTCTTTGTATTGAAAGACGAGTATCAAGAACACACACACTACACTGAGCATCCTGACACTCGGAGAGGAAGAAGTCTACACTCAATCCTCTCTTTTTAGTTCAACACAAAGAGAACTTCATTCTCTTATTAAAAATTTTTTGGTTTTGAATGGTAAGTGCTTTGCGACAGAGAACCCTACGGTAAACGTCAGCACTCGGGATAGGAGAAGGCCTACGCCTAACCACTCCACGACCATTCAAGTTTTTGTATGAAAAGAGTTTGAAAATGCACTTGGTACAGGACCGAGGTTTTAGGTGAGAGAGGTTGCGAAAGGAGTTGTGAAAGTGAGAGGCGGTGGATAAAGATAGGTGATGGATAACGTTGCGTCTTCGTATCGAAAGACGAGTATCGAAACCACTCACACTACAGTGAATATCCCAATATTCTGAGAGGAAGAAGTCTACACTCAATCCTCTCTCTTTAGTTCAATACAAAGAGAAATCAATTTATTATTGAAAGGGCTTTGAAAATGCACTCGGTACGGGGCCGAGGTTTGAAAATGTACTCGGTACAGGGCCGAGGTTTGAAAATGTACTCGGTACGGGGCCGAGGTTTGAAAATGGACTCGGTACGGGTCCGAGGTTTGAAAATGAACTCGGTATGGGGCCGAGATTTTAGGAGAAAAGGATGGAAGTGTCTTCGTATTGAAAGACGAGTATCGAAACCACCCATACTACAGTGAGCATCTCGACACTCTAAGAGGAAGAAGTCTACACTTAATCCTCTCTTTTTAATTCAATACAAAGAGAATTGATTCCTTATTGAAAGGTGTTTTGAAAATTCACTCGGTACGAGGCCGAGGTTTTAGGAGGAGGTTTAAAAAGCGTCTTCGTATTGAAAGACGAGTATCGAAACCACCCACACTATAGTGAGCATCTCGACACTCGAGGAGGAAGAAGACTACACTTAATCCTCTCTTTTTAATTCAATACAAAGAGAATTTGATTTTTTTTATTAAAAGTGTTTTGAAAATGCACTCGGTACGGGGCCGAGGTTTTAGAAGAAAAATGGTGTTGAAAATATCTTTGTATTGAAATACGAGTATCGAGACCACCCACACTATAGTGAGCATCTCAACACTCTGAGAGGAAGAAGACTACACTCAATCCTTTCTCTTTAGTTCAATACAAAGAGAAATTGAATTTCATAGATGGCAATGGTTTGAAAATGGGCTCGGTACGGGACCGAGGTTTTTAGGAGAAAAAGGGGTGGAGGCGTCTTCGTATTGAAAGACGAGTATCGAAACCACCCACACTACAGTGAGCATCTCGACACTCGGAGAGGAAGAAGTCTAAACTTAATCCTCTCTTTTTAATTCAATACAAAAAGAATTGATTCCTTTATTGAAGATGGTTTGAGAACCTGCCAAAGAGATGAAAAATATACACATGATATGGATAATATACAAGATACAGATAAATAAACAGTTCACCAATTAGGATTTTATAGTTTGACATTTATTAAGTATTTTTTAAGAGAATGTACAAGTTAATTAGAATATTTACAGGATAATAATAATATACAACATATATAATATGTACAAAATATAATGATTGAAAAATAAAGCAATTAATATTTGACAGAAATTAAAGCAGTTGTATATTGACAGAAATTAAAGCAGTTGTATATTGGTTAGTGTATCGAATCGGGACACAAAAGAATGGGATCTCGTCTTAACCACAAACAAAATGTCGATTAATCGAAGGTAGCCTATCGCGATCCCAAAGTAAGGAAGATGACCCAAATGGTCATCTCCCATAGATTTGAAATCGGGAAGGTTATCGACTTCGAAAATCTGACGCTTGCGGATAAAAAGACTTCATTGATCCACAAGTCAAAAATAAAATCGAATCGGAATAAGAAATAAGAAAGAAAAGAGGTGGTCTCGGATCCTTTGTTTCACGTCAATAATTTGACGGCTAAACGATGGAAATCTCTTCATCGACCACAAAGGCAAAAATGCCCAATAACAAATGAGAAGTGAAAATCAACTCTAAGATAAAAAAATAAAATATTTAAATTCTAAAAAGAAAAGTTTATACAATTAAAATAAAACTCTAAGAAATTCTAAAAGAAAAAAATATATAAACTCTTAAAGAAATTTATAAAACAAAATAAATACAATATGTGCAAACTATAAACCTTTTTTAAAACAATATTAAATATATATCTATAATACAAAATAGAATAATAAATTAAATACATAAAAAATAATTTACAAGTTTTCTTAAATAAAAAAAAGGGATTAAAAATGAGAAATGTGGGGTGTGAGAGTTTTTATGGGCTTTACAGCCCAATAACTATAATCCATCAGAAAATAAAGAAAATAAAAAGATAAAAATAAAAAATAAAAACAGTCAACCAGATGAAGTAAAAAAATAAAATCATCTTCTTCGTATCACTCTTCTCTCTGCTTTTTTCAATCTCACCCCAACCTACCCTCACGAGCTCGTCTCCACCTCTCCAAATCATGTCGAAAATTTTCTCTCATTCTTGCTCTATTTCCGTTTGGTTTCTCTTTTTCTTGATTTCATCTCTTTTCTCTGTTTCTAGTTTTTTGTGATTTTTAATAAAAGGTTTGTTTTGAAGGATGGGTAAGCTCAAAAAGGGGTTTTGGTTAACGGTAATTTTCGGAAGTGGAAGAAGATGAAATTGACTGGTTTCTGTACAAGTTTCAGCAAAGGGTTTGTGTTGAGGTTGGTATACGAGTTCGTTTGAGAGTTAAATTTGGAAGGTGAAGTCCGTGTTGAGGGTTTGGGGGAAACTGAGTGATGGTTTTGAAGTTTGAAATTGATTTGGGGTTTATTGCTGAAGGGGGTTTGAAGTTTGATGATGTTGCTGAGGTTGTGTTGAGATTGTTGTTGTTGGTTTCAGTTCGTGATTTTTTTACGGCGAGCTCATTAACGGTGGTTTGAGGCTGTTGAAGTGTTGTTGTTTCTGTTAAGATTTGGGGGTTTTGTTCGTTTGAAGTGAGTTTCTGGTGAAGATGATGAAGTGTAGAAGGTAGGGCTGGAAATGAGTCGAGTCTAGTCGAAGTCACTTCAGCTCGGCTCGACTCGTTAAAATTGGTTCAAGTTTGAGTTCGAGTTCGAGTTTAACATTAACTTTTTTTTAAGCTCAAACTCGACTCATTATAAGTTCACGAACAGTTCGGTTCAACTCGTTAGGTTCATCTCATTAGGTTCAACTCACATGATTCACAGACTTAAAAATTATTTTTTTAAATATATATATATATATATATATATATATATATATATATATATATATATATATATATATATATATTTAGTATATTTGACATTTTAAATAAATATATATTTTTAAAATAAAATATTAAAATAATATAAAATTTATCATATTGAAATTTAACTTTATCATCGAAATCTACTAATTCAAAACCTACACAACTTTCAATAGATATATTTGAGAGTTTAATTCAAAAACTACTAAATTGAAGATTAAATTTGTCTAAGATTTGGAGTAAATATTTAAACCTAATCGTAAAGACAATATAATTCTTCTCAAATGTAATCGAGTTGACTCATGAACCTAACGAGTCGAACTATGTATAGTTCAAGTTCAGCTTATTTAGTTAACGAACTTAATTTTTCGCTCATACTCAACTCATTTGGTTCATGAACCTAGTTCAACGATTTAATTGTCAAATCGAATTCCGAACTATTTTCGAGTTGGTTCGGTTCATTGTCATCCCTAGTAGGAGGCAATGGGCGGCGACTGGTTTTTTGCAGCTAGGGTATGTTGGTTTAGGGTTGATGGATCTGAGGGAGACAATGAATAGGATCTTATACCCTACAGAGAGGACACATGGCCACTTGGTTTAAGGCTAATCCTGATTAAGAAAAAGCTGATAAACGAGAAATTGCACTTAAACTCCTAATTAAATAACCAAAAATTACTTAATAATAATCATAAATTAATCCTAATTAATCCTATACTATTTACAAGTTAAAAGATAATAAAAACTAAACTAATCCTAATTAAATAATAATAAAAGAAAATAATTTGGATAATAATAATAATCTAATTAATAATTAAAGCTAATTACCCCTAAACAAATAATTTAAACTAAATTTATAAAAAAAATCTATTTAAAATAAAACTATTTACAAAAGTTTTAAAATAAAATAAAACTTTATTTAACTTCTAATAATAAAAATACTAAATTAAAATAAAATTCTAATAAAAATCTATTCTAATAATAAAAATTAATTCTAATAACTCTAATAAAATTCTAACAAAATATAATTCTATAATAAAATAAAAGTCTATTTAGCTCCAAAAATAATAAAAAAACACTAAAAATTATATGTAACCTAAAAGCTATTTCTAAACTATATAATTAAATCTATTTTAAACTCTATTAAATTAATTTTAATGAATAAATAAAAAAGTAATTAATTACTAATAATCTAATTAAAATTAAATAATTTTAAAACTATTTTTAATTCTAAATCTAAAATTCTAAATTAATTCTATTTCATTAAAAATTCTAATTAATTTTAAACTAATTTCTAATAACAATTCTAAAATTACTAACTTAATTCTAAAATCCTAAAATATCTCTAAAATTACTAACTTAATTCTAAAATCCTAAAATATCTCTAAAATTACTAACTTAATTCTAAAATCCTAAAATATCTCTAAAATTACTAACTTAAATCTAAAATCTTAAAATAATCCTAAATTAAATCAAATCTAATTAATTCTAAAATCCTAATTTAATAATACTAATAATTACCAATTAATTCTAAAACTAAATTCTAATTAATTTTAAAACTAAAGAACTAGCTAAATAATAAAACTAAAAAATAATATCTATTGATTCTAATAACTAATCTAAATTAATAATTAAAAATAGTTCTAAACAAATAAATAAATAAAACTTATTTAAAACCTAACTTCTATTTTTTATCTAAAACAAAATAATAAAATCCTATATTAAATTCTATTTAACTATTAAAATAAAATAAAATCTATTTTAAAAACAAATAAAATTCTATTCTATTTCTAAATAACTTATTCTAAAAGTCTATTAAAATCCTAATAACATAACAAAGAATGCGAAATATCCTATTTTTTCTCTCAACCTAATTGCACTATTTATTATATAAACTAATTGCACTACTATCGCTCACTTCTCACTCACGCTCTCCGCATCCATTCTCACTCTCTCTGTCCTTTTCGGTATGCATTTCGTTTTTCTTTTTTATCATTGTTGTTTAATCCGAATGCTCGGTTTCTTCGTTGTTATGTTGCTTCAATCAGATACATGCATGCAGCAATGCCTTCTTCGTTGTTATGTTGCTTCAATCAGATACATGCATGCAGCAATGCCTATTACACTATTTTCATAGTTCAAGATTTACACACTCTTTCAATCTTTTATAATTTTCAGCGATTTTAATTTTTAATACATAGGTTTTATTTAATTCACAGATTAATTCAATTCCAACGTTTATTACTGTTTTGTAATTATGAACGTGATCTATTATTATGAACGTGATCTATTAGTCTACAGCTAGAGTGTTTGCTTTCTTAAATTTTTTAACTTTGTTTTTTTTATACTATTGCAGATAAAGATGGTTGCTTTTGGGAAAAGTTTGAAAGAGAGACGAGTTCAAGAATGGCAAGAGTATGTTCTCTTATTACATAATATGGATTCATTTTTATTCAAACATGCTTGTAAAATATAATTTTGATTTTTGATTCAGATATTACATAAACTACAAACTAATGAAGAAACAAGTAAAGCAATATGCTCAACAAATTGAACTTGGAACACAGGATCGGCAGCATGTACTCAAGGATTTCTCGAGAATGCTTGATAATCAGGTTTACCCTTTTTCATGGTTGCATGATCACCGGTCATTATTTCAATTTTCGGTCTTTTTGAGTATATTTTATGTTAAAAAAATATTGTGGTTAAAGGTTGTGCCGATAGTTTCAATGCTTTCAGCTCTTGAAGCTCCTTCTTTAGCCTCCTGTTTTCAAGGGCAGATGGAAAGAGTAGCTGCCGTAGCTGCCGGCATAGGCATGTATAAAGGTTTTGTGTTTTCAAGGGCAGATGGAAAGAGTAGCTGCCGTAGCTGCCGGCCTATTGTGCCGATAGTTTCAATGTTTTCAGCTCTTGAACCTCCTTCTTTAGCCTCCTGTTTTCATGTATAAAGGTTGTGCCGATAGTTTCAATGCTTTCAGCTCTTGAAGCTCCATAAACTAACCTACATGACAAGGTGACTAAAGTGGTGATCAAGAAAGTTCCTGCAAAAAGGGTCCTACACAATTCGTCAGCAAATAGAAAGAAGCAAGAAGCAGACCTCTAAAACCATTTACTGAGGCATGTTCAGCTTTTTTTCTCAAAATTGAAACACAAGCTGTGAACAATAGTGAAGATGAATTTGATTCTAGAGTAATACCTACCAAGACTTCAGTTAAGGGTACAAACCAAAGTGATTTCTGTGGACACGGTTGCACTAGTAAACTTATGAAAGCTCCAATATTGGTTCCCGTAGATTGGCCAAGAATCACTTAAGCTCCAATATTGGTTCCCATTGTATCATCAGTTGAATACATTTTATGTTAAAAAACATTTTATGTCTTAACACCCGACCGAAATCATGAAAGCCTTTATGTGACTGCATCACGACTGCAACCATTATTTAAAACCTTGAGTGTATGTGAGCCAAGGGCGTTTGCTATTGGTTAACATTATAATGATGTATGTTATTCTTTTTATTTCTTTTTTTTGTGTTGCATTGGTTTCACTCACTTTTATGTTACAATTCAGATTGAGAAGACGGTCCTTTTTCTATTGGAACAACAAGGGCAATTGGCAAGCAGAATAGCAAATCTTGGAGAGCAAGAGCAACAGGATGCTGCACAACAAGAACGAGAACCTGAAATAAGAAAAATGTCTGAAATACGAGAAGCTTATAGAACAGTTGGACAAGATCTATTAAAGCTTCTCAGTTTCATAGAGATAAATGCTGTTGGTTTGCGAAAGATCTTGAAGAAGTTTGACAAACGATTTGGCTATAGATTTACTGATTATTATGTTAAAACTCGTGCAAATCATCCTTATTCTCAGCTGCAGCAAGTGTTCAAGCATGTGGTAATACGTTTAGTGCAAACCATCTTTCGACACATAGAATCACAAACATACTATTTCATTTTCATTTCTGTTGCTACGAAATAATATTGACTATAACATGTGTGGATCTTGCAGGGGTTAGGAGCTGTTGTAGGAGCCTTATCTCACAACCTTCATGATCTTCAAGATCGTCAAGGAAGCTACTTATCAATTTATGATCAGCCTACTCTTCCTTTTCAGGTTTATTTTACATTCGTTCTGTTGCATTATTGAATTTTTTTGGGTCATGTTTTTTTTTTCTTCAATATTTTCAAACAAGCCTTAATATTCATCATAGTAACTTAGTCTTACATATGCAGGATCCTGTCATCATTTCGGTAAAAGCAGCTGTGGATAGGTTAACTCACTCAACCAATTTCCTTGACTTTTTGGGGCA
Source organism: Lathyrus sativus (assembly GCA_963859935.3). Taxonomy (NCBI): domain Eukaryota; kingdom Viridiplantae; phylum Streptophyta; class Magnoliopsida; order Fabales; family Fabaceae; genus Lathyrus; species Lathyrus sativus. The sequence goes on from OZ012736.1 coordinate 539,149,359, forward strand.
ACATGCACTCATTATGCAAGAAGAGCTGCCTGCACCTACTGATGAGAAAGTTGATGAGAGATACCATTTTACGTCTCTTGTTCTAAATTTGGTTAACACATTTTTGTATATGGTCAATACATATATCATTGTCCCTACAGCAGATGATTACTCTATGTACCTTGGGGCTGCACCGACGGTCTGTGGTATTGTGATCGGTGCAATGGCTGTTGCTCAGCTGTTTTCCTCGGTATATTTCAGTGCATGGTCAAATAAATCATACTTCAGACCTCTTGTATTCAGTAGCATAATTCTTTTTCTCGGGAATGCCATGTATGCCTTAGCGTACGATTTTAATTCAATATGGATTCTCCTAATTGGCCGTCTTTGCTGTGGGTAAATAGTCTTCTACCTCTTGCTTTCAATATTACTTGATGAGCATAGGTTTTCATGTTGTATCTTACCATTTCACTTTAGATAAATATTATTATATTACAATAAGACCTCATTTGGTTTATAAAGTTGTATTATAATTGCAGATTTGGTTCTGCCAGAGCTGTAAACCGGCGCTACATAAGTGATTGCGTGCCTTTGCAAATCCGCATAAAAGCATCGGCAAGTTTTGTTAGTGCCAGCGCTCTTGGAATGGCCTGTGGTCCCGCATTAGCTGGCTTACTGCAGACGGATTTTAAGATTTACAATCTTACATTTAATAAAGATACTTTGCCAGGGTGGGTTATGACTATTGCATGGCTTATGTATTTAATATGGTTGTGGATCGCTTTTGTGGAACCTTCTCGTGAATTCGAAGAGGACCATAATACAGAGAAATCTAATGCTGGTACCTCTACCGATGACTTTTACTTTTTCTATTGTGATCTAGCAAGATAGTTAATGTGTATTAGGCCATTTAATTGTTAATCATTATAGAAAATCATCTATGACTGCAATATTCATGCATTATTTTCATTCTGTAAAGCTTCATGCAAGTAATAGAAAATTACACTTTTTCCCTTACTAGAAGACAGCGATGCACTTGAAAAGGGCCTACAGCAACCATTGCTGATTACTTTGGAAGATAAGGTAGATGAAGATGCTGATCAGGATAATGATGATAGCGAGGAAGCTACAGAGGAATCTCATCGGCCAGCCACTTCAATTAGATCGGCATATAGTCTCCTTACACCTTCTGTAAAGGTTTGTGAGCAACTCTAAATGTCATACTATCAATCCACTAGATGTTTTGCGAGTTATTTATGTTCTAATTGTTTGATCTTGCAATTCACAAAGTTTCAATTGAATGCAAGATAAACGGTTCTGACCAAGCTTATTTAACATCTTCAGGTTCAGTTATTGATATATTTCATGCTCAAATATGTAATGGAGATTTTACTAGCAGAATCTAGTGTCATCACATCATACTACTTTAGTTGGTCAACAGGCACAGTTGCCATTTTTCTTGCTGTCCTTGGTTTGACCGTTCTTCCTATAAACGTTGTTGTTGGAACCTATATAAGCAACTGGTTTGACGACAGGTAACATATAATAAAAACTCATGTCTCATTGATTGCAACCTTAAAAGCTTCTCTAGATTTTATAGTAAGATGCATGATAGTAAATTCTGAACTTCAATAGACAAAGCAATAGAAAGATCCAAGCGATTATGATATTCAATATAGATTTCTTTTGTAAGATCAATTTAGAACCTTAAATCTGTTGAAAATTGAAATATTATCCTTAAGAAGCTAAAGATATAACATCTTTCTATTGATCTATTTGTAGGCAAATTCTGTTGGCATCAGAAATCATGGTTTTAATTGGCATAGTCTCGGCCTTTCATGTAATCATTCCATACTCTAAGCTACAGTACATCTGTTCAGGTCTTATCATGTTTGTTTCTGCTGAAGTACTTGAAGGTAACATTTTACTAGTAATTTTCTTCTCTATTTTTGGTAACCGCCGAAATTGAATAAAACCTCAATTTAAACTCTAAAGTTTATAAAATAGGGAATAGTCCTTAAGATGTCAGAGACTAATAGGACTGGTTTTTATATATTTGAGCTCGGCAAACCTCATTTTTATGATCTTTGAACATGTTTAATGCATTATATTATGCAGGTATCAACTTGTCACTGCTTTCACGAGTTATGTCATCGAGGCTTTCTCGAGGAACATATAACGGAGGGCTTCTATCTACCGAGGCTGGGACAATTGCAAGAGTGATTGCTGATGCAACCATTACCCTTGCTGGCTACATGGGTGTGGGTAGTCTACTGAATATCACCCTAGCTCCTTCCCTCTTCATTTGCATAATTTCCATCATTGCAACCTGCTATACCTACAACTCATTATATTGATTTCTGTGGCTGTCTGCCATGGAAAAAGAAGAATGCCGTTTGACACAACATTGGTTTTACTCTTAAATTTGGGCCTTATATCATGCAGTCTAGCAAAAGTAGTAGGCTAAATTATGTAGGTTGCCCAAATGCACATTCTTAGCTGATTAGAAAGGACTCTTGGTTTTAAGATTAATCTTAGCTGATTAGAAAGGACTCTTGGTTTTAAGATTAATTTTTTTAATGTATTCTACTCTTAGGTAGGTGTAAAAGAGTTTTGGAGAATGTTATGATTTGTAGCTTGACTTTCTAATATTTATTTTAAAAGAGTTTTGGAGAATGTTATGATTTGTAGCTTGACTTTCTAATATTTATTTTAGACCTGCTTTTGAGGAAATACTCTTTCAATTATTGCTTCTACCACCACATGCTATGTATTATGCATTTATACAATAGGTGGAGGAGCTCTTTGAAACACCCACGCATCTTAAAAAGTTGTGTCCGGTGTCTTTTGAAAAAAAATGTGTCAGTGTCTGTGTTTAGAACTGACACGAATATTTGAGATTTTAATTTATTTATATTTTTAAATTATTATTAATATCAATGTGTCACAGTGTCGTGGTTCGTGGTTACATGGTGGCAAACAAAAATTGGAGATTTAATGTGATATGTGGTTTGTATAATGTTGCGGTGAGAATCGTGATACCAAGCTATTGATTAACTTGAATCTTAATTTTTAAATTCACAACCGGACTTTAATTTATCCAAAGGAAAGGTCTAAAGAAAGAAAAACCCTTTTCGCGATGTTACAACAACGCTAAGAGATTCGGGGATCGGGGGTTGGTTATGTCTAGGGTAGGTATTTCACATTCTAAACATCAGTAGTACTCTACAAGAACCTTTTGTTTGTTTGCATGCTAATACTTGCTAAATGTTTGCTATGGTTTGGGATTGGTAAAAAGTGTAGGTAAAGACCTAAAGATAGTTTCTAAGTTTGCTCGCAAAGATATCACATCATCTGCCTACGTATCCTAACTAGGATAGAATCAGAGCAATCGTAGTTCACCAGGGGGTTAAAGAACACTTGATTATGATCGAGGTTCAAAAGTAGAACAAACATATTAATGCTTGTGTAGAGTTTAACAAAACTCTCTAACTCTAAGTTATACACTTAAAAGGACTGACTTTTACAAGAGTCAAGAGGGAAGTAAGTAATCATCATCATGATTCTTACATAGAGTTCACAAACTCTATCTTAAAGTTCTAATTGAAAGACATTCCTAACAAGGAGTAGGTCTTTTAGACTTCAAGCAAAGTCTAAGAGATTGGTTCTAACTTAACTAAGTGTAAAGATGACTTAACAAAGTCAAAGGAGGGTAATGAGCTATCCATGACCCAATGGTCAATAGAGAGACTTTCCTTTGGAAGGGAAGAAATGAGGCAACTTGGATGAGAACTAAAGAGTTCCATCACTTGGGGGAATTACTTAACAAAGCATAAACATTCGCACATGATAAATAACTAAGAGGTATGGTTACAACCAAGAACATGCTAGCATATAACAATATCAAGCATAGTCAAACAATGTTTCAACAATGTGAGGAAGAATTTCAATACTTCATGGTGGAAACTTTCAAGTTTAAGGTAACGACCATAAACGAGGCAAACCCTATCATATTAAGTTATAACAAGACTTAAAAGGGTGAGGAATCAAGTGAAAAAGGAAGTTGTCAAGAGGTCACAACGTCAAGAGATAGTATGGTTCACAAACACATAACTGAAAAGGTCAATCAAATAGATGCTCACAAGCAAAGATTAAAATGCACACTCACATACACAAGGAAGTTAACAAACAAAGTTCATCTCAAGTGTAATTTAAACTCAACGTAATTGAATCAAAATTTTGAAGGATGGTTGAAGGGAATGAGGGTAAAAACCCTAAAAACGGGGCATGATTTCCTTATAGCAAAAAGCGTTTTAAAATATAAATTTTAAAACTCTTTAAATACCACATGAAAATATGCAACAATACAAAATGTTTGAAAAAAAGAATCAATCAAAAATGATAAAAGATGGCAAAGTTATGTTGATTTGAGTTTTGAAGAAGAAAAAAAAAGTAATTAAAAATAAAGAAATGTACACAATATGGATTCATTTTTATTCAAACATGCTTGTAAAATATAATTTTGATTTTTGATTCAGATATTACATAAACTACAAACTAATGAAGAAACAAGTAAAGCAATATGCTCAACAAATTGAACTTGGAACACAGGATCGAAACCACCCACACTACAATGAGCATTTCGACACTCGGAGAGGAAGAAGTCTACACTTAATCCTCTCTTTTTAATTCAATACAAAGAGAATTGATTCCTTTATTGAAGATGGTTTGAGAACCTGCCAAAGAGATGAAAAATATACACAGGATATGGATAATATACAAGATACAGATAAATAAACAGTCCACCAATTAGGATTTTATAGTTTGACATTTATTAAGTATTTTTTAAGAGAATGTACAAGTTAATTAGAATATTTATTGGATAATAATAATATACAGCATATATAATATGTACAAAATATAATGACTGAAAAATAAAGCAGATTAATATTTGACAGAAATTAAAGCAGTTGTATATTGACAGAAATTAAAGCAGTTGTATATTGGTTAGTGTATCGAATCGGGACACAAAAGAATGAGATCTCGTCTTAACCACAAACAAAATGTCGATTAATAAAATCTGACGCTTGCGGATAAAAAGACTTCATCGATCCACAAATCACAAATAAAATCGAATCGGAATAAGAAATAAGAAAGAAAAGAGGTGGTCTCGGCTAAACGATGGAAATCTCTTCATCGACCACAAAGGCAAAAATGCCCAATAACAAATGAGAAGTGAAAATCAACTCTAAGATAAAAAAATAAAATGTTTAAATTCTAAAAAGAAAAGTTTATACAATTAAAATAAAACTCTAAGAAATTCTAAAAGAAAAAAATATATAAACTCTTAAAGAAATTTATAAAACAAAATAAATACAATATGTACAAACTATAAACCTTTTTTAAAACAAAATTAAATATATATCTATAATACAAAATAGAATAATAAATTAAATACATAAAAAATAATTTACAAGTTTTCTTAAATAAAAAAAAGGGGTTAAAAAAGAGAAACGTGGGGAGTGAGAGTTTCTATGGGCTTTACAACCCAATAACTATAATCCATCAGAAAATAAAGAAAATAAAAAGATAAAAATAAAAAATAAAAACAGTCAACCAGATCACTCTTCTCTCTGCTTTTTTTCAATCTCACCCCAACCTACCCTCACGAGCTCGTCTCCACCTCTCCAAATCATGTCGAAAATTTTCTCTCATTCTCGCTGTATTTTCGTTTGGTTTCTCTTTTTCTTGATTTCATCTCTTTTCTCTATTTCTAGTTTTTTGTGATTTTTAATAAAAGGTTTGTTTTGAAGGATGGGTAAGCTCAAAAAGGGGTTTTGGTTAACGGTAATTTTCGGAAGTGGAAGAAGATGAAATGGACTGATTTCTGTACAAGTTTCAGCAAAGGGTTTGTGTTAAGGTTGGTATACGAGTTCGTTTGAGAGTTGGATTTGGAAGGTGAAGGCCGTGTTGAGGGTTTGGGGGAAACTGAGTGATGGTTTGAAGTTTGAAATCGATTTGGGGTTTATTGCTGAAGGGGGTTTGAAGTTGGATGATGTTGCTAAGGTTGTGTTGAGATTGTTGTTGTTGGTTTCTGTTAGTGATTTTTTTACGGCGAGCTCATTAACGGTGGTTTGAGGCTGTTGAAGTGTTGGTTGATGGATTTGAGGGAGACAATGAATATGCTCTTATACCCTACAGAAAGGACACGTGGCCATTTGGTTTAAGGCTAATCCTGATTAAGAAAAAGCTGATAAACGAGAAATTGCACTTAAACTCCTAATTAAATAACCAAAAATTACTTAATAATAATTATAAATTAATCCTAATTAATCCTATACTATTTACAAGTTAAAAGATAATAAAAACTAGGGAAATGCTAAGCAGTGCCCTCAGGGCACTTTTAAAAACTTTAAATAGTAAGTTTTTATAAAAGTATGTGCAATGATGTGTAATAATGTGCATTGGAAATTGAAGTGTTTGAATTTTTTAAAGAATAATTTCTTAATATGGAATGTTTAAATAGGTTAGCAAGATCCTAAAAACTAAACTAATCCTAATTAAATAATAATAAAAGAAAATAATTTGGATAATAATAATAATCTAATTAATAATTAAAGCTAATTACTCCTAAACAAATAATTTAAACTAAATTTATAAAAAAACTCTATTTAAAATAAAAGGCAAAATATCCTTCTTGATCCCTTAACTATACCTCGGGGTTCATTTTGGTCCCTTAACTTTAAAAAGTTCCATATTGGTCTCTTAACTCTTCAAATGTTCCATATTAGTCCTTTTTGACCTATTAGCGACGGATTTAGCGACGGTTTTTTGATTTTTTTCCGTTGCTAATAGGTCAAAAAGGACTAATATGGAACGTTTGAAGAGTTAAGGGACCAATATGGAACTTTTTAAAATTAGGACCAAAATGAACCCCGAGGTATAGTTAAGGGACCAAGAAGGATATTTTGCCAAAATAAAACTATTTACAAAAATTTTAAAATAAAATAAAACTCTATTTAACTTCTAATAATAAAAATACTAAATTAAAATAAAATTCTAATAAAAATCTATTCTAATAATAAAAATTAATTCTAATAACTCTAATAAAATTCTAACAAAATATAATTCTATAATAAAATAAAATTCTATTTAGCTCCTAATAATAAAAAAACACTAAAACTTATATTTAACCTAAAAGCTATTTCTAAACTATATAATTAAATCTATTTTAAACTCTATTTAATTAATCTAAATAAATAAATAAAAATAATAATTAATTACTAATAATCTAATTAAAATTAAATAATTCTAAAACTATTTCTAATTCTAAATCTAAAATTCTAAATTAATTCTATTCCAATAAAAATTCTAATTAATTTTAAACTAATTTCTAATAACAATTCTAAAATTACTAACTTAATTATAAAATCCTAAAATATCTCTAAAATTACTAACTTAATTCTAAAATCCTAAAATATCTCTAAAATTACTAACTTAATTCTAAAATCCTAAAATATCTCTATAATTACTAACTTAATTGTAAAATCCTAAAATATCGCTAAAATTACTAACTTAAATCTAAAATCCTAAAATAATCCTAAATTAAATCAAATCTAATTGATTCTAAAATCCTAATTCAATAATACTAATAATTACCAATTAATTCTAAAACTAAATTCTAATTAATTTTAAACTAAAGAACTAGCTAAATAATAAAACTAAAAAATAATATATATATTGATTCTAATAACTAATCTAAATTAATAATTAAAAATAGTTCTAAACAATAAATAAATAAAACTTATTTAAAATCTAACTTCTATTTTCTATCTAAAACAAAATAATAAAATCCTATATTAAATTCTATTTAACTATTAAAATAAAATAAAATCTATTCTAAAAACAAATAAAATTCTATTCTATTTCTAAATAACCTATTCTAAAAGTCTATTAAAATCATAATAACATAACTTTAAGAAAAAAACTTTAATCTAAGCTAATAAGTAAATAAATTAATAAATAACTACAATAAAACTAACAATAAAAATTTATTTCTATTTAAAACAATATGAAAAACGTATTTAAACTAAATAAATGCTAAAACACAAATATATACAAAAAAATAATAATATTTACAAGGAAAAAGAGAAATTAAAAAGGATTGAAATTTACAAAAAAAAAATACCCTTAAGCCACGTGTCACGCTCCCATTGAGCAAAATTGTCGAGATTTGAAAAACGCCCAATGGGGGCGGACACGTGTCTAAATGGCACGAACTTAAGTAAACAATGCGAAATGGAAAAATGCGAAAATATTTACAAAAGTCGGCGGGCAAATTTAGGGTATGACAAATGCCCCTATTTAATCGGCTTAAACCTAGTAAGACGAAATGCCATGGCATTCATTCTTTCGAGGTAGAAGATGATTAAATATAGAAGACACTAAATTTGTCCGGAAAAGAAAAATAAAAGTTTGAGAAGTGAAATAGAGACAAACCTGACACCCAGAAGGATGTAACGGATAAGCTTCTCCCAAGAGATTGCCACTTATCGTTGGTGAAGGATAAGCTTCTCTGAAGAGATTGCCACTTATCGCCGAAGACGGATAAGCTTCTCCCAAGAGATTGCCACTTATCATTGATGAAGGATAAGCTTCTCTGAAGAGATTGCCACTTATCCCCGAAGACGGATAAGCTTCTCCCAAGAGATTGCCACTTATCATTGATGAAGGATAAACTTAACTGAAGAGATTACCACTTATCGCCGAAGACGGATAGTCAAGTCTGCTGGAGACAGAATCACTGGGGATCGCCCATAGCTTTACTGAAGATGCCCCTATCTGGGTTGAGTGTTAATTTGAAGATCTGATTAACCACGGGGTTGAAATTTGTCATGCGATACACCCATGGTCTTGAAAAGATGCCCCTGGCTGGGCTGAATCTTGCTTTGGTGATCTTGAATTTTGTGGGAGAACCCACAGTCTTGCAGAAATGCCCCTGACTCGGCAGATGATTACTTTGAAGCTCTTGAATTTGTCCAACAAAAGTTGTAAAATCTCCGTGGAGAACACCCACGGTTTTGCGGAACTACCCCTGACTAGGCTGAATATGATCTTGGAAATCTTCGTGATTGATCCTGGATCTGAGCTCGCGTATGCGAATGCTTAATGATAATGATGTTCCATAAATGGAAATGCAAATGCAAATGCTTACACGTGGAGATGCGAGATCTGGGGAAGATATGGTATGATTTTAGGTATGCATATGATGCAAGATGATTATGATGCCGAATGCGATGCGTACGATGCATATGATTGCATATGGGTGATTGGATATGCAGGTTGGACGTGGCGGACTTTTGGTGGTTGCCAATGTAAATTGGATTTTGGGTTGGAAGTACCAGATGAGGGCTGGTATTCAAAGGGTAGACCAGATGGGACTGGTTGGCGAAAGGTTAAGTTGTCAAAGGAGGGTTGATTTTATGGTTTTCCAGATGGGAGCTGGACTTTGGGATGAGGTTTACTAGACAAGAACTGGTGGCAAAAGGTTAAGTTGTCAGACGAGAACTGACTTCTAGGTTTGGTGTCAGACGGGAACTGATTTTGTGTTTTTCCAGACGAGGACTGGACTTTGAAATTGTGTTTTCCAGACGAAGACTGGTTAAACGAAAGGCTAAAGGAAGGGTGACCAGATGGGAGCTGGTTTAAGGGCTGATATGTATCAGAAGGGAATTGGTGTTTAGTGAAGGGTTGACCAGATAGGACTGATATAAAGGTTTGCCAGACAAGAACTGGACTTTGGAGGTTTGGGTTTGTTTTGATAGGTGACAGGTTTAGGCTGTGGGATGAAGGATCTAATGACAGCAAGGCCTTCGGACGGTTAAGGTTATTGGGTGAGATGACAGTACGATTCCCCGACACTCATTTTGAACTCAACAATTGCTGATGAGGATGAACTTGCTTTAGTAGTTTGCCAAGAGACGACCTCGAGATGGCTTGCCCAGAGTTTGTACCACGAAAGGATTCATCATTGTTTAACCGACTCTTAGTGGTTGGCTTCAATATACTCTTTGGAGTAGCTTGCTCTTGAAAGAGCGTTGAAGCGACTTAACTTATCCTGATTGAACATTGGAGGGATCTATCCTCAAGTCAAAGAAACTCTGGGTGGCCTGCCCCTGATTGGTGTGATTCACTTTTGATCAACCGCTAATTGAATGATTTTCCCCATAATCAACCGTTGTTTGGGGATTTGGCTCAGACTAGTTGATTCCAAATTTTTGACGCCAATGCCCCAGATCCACAGGGCTACAAAGTATGCTTGATTCTGATCTAGACTGCTGAATGATCCATTCCTGTTTGATTGCTTCGTGTTGGAATTTCCTTGATGCCAACTACTGACTTGAAATTAAAATTGTTTTTTCACGAATGGTAATTTTAATGTGACGTTCATGCAAGTTTTGAAAAAACATGTCGTTTATTGAGTGTCGTGATAGTGAGACGAATGGACTGTTAGTCCAAATGTTGTGCTAATTTGATTGGTGTGAAAGATATAGCAAGGATATTGACACCAATACTAATGATTAGTAAATATGTAAGGAGTCAGGTTACGCAACCTCGCAATAGTATGCTTTCAAAATAAACCTTGCCTAAATTAGGTCTTTCGAGGGTTGTAACGTGGCCTGGCTCACGGTTTAAAAAACAAAGGATATTAGGCTCAAAGTATAATTTGTACCCACCCCTTCTTCTTGATGATCTCCATACCTACGTTCAGTTAATTATGCACTTACGGATTTGACGGTGTAAGCTTGATGGTTCAAGGTTTACTTAAGATGGCAATCACCTTATTTTGATGGATGTTAGTAGCCCCTTGGTTTGGGTGGCCACTGAATCTTACTTTGTTTTTGTTGAGGGTTTGAGGATCTCTTTTGCTTTTGTTTTTGATCCCTAACTTTTGCATGGACTGATTTTGCTTGTCAGATCCATCGGGATTGCCTTGATTTTTGCCTAAGTCCCTTTGAGGTGCTTGACTTAGCAGGCTTTTGATTTTTTTGAATTTTGTTGGAAGATTATGACTGCCACGTCATGGGTCATTGATGAACAACCGTCTTGTCTTTGGATTTTGAGTGTGGGGTTGGATTAACTGAACAACTATCCTGCCCCAGGTTGAGTGTTAAGGGTTTGAATATCCAAAGGAAACTCCTACTTCTAGGCTCGAAGTGGTTGACTAGGGATTAACTCCTTATATCTCCGGTGTTTAAGGGAATTGAAACAATGCCTGTACATCATTGACGAGATTTTTCCTGAAAGCATACAGTTTGCAATTATGGGTATTCAATTTTTGTCATCCTCCCTCCAATAATTGCTAAAACAACTGTGATGAAGTGGAGTGGATAAAAGGTGTATGTGTTTGTGCTTGTGATGAGCGAATGCGACATAATTGATTCAGAAAGTGCATAATCATTTCATTAATATTACCATTCTAAACAATAATGTTTAAACACAAGTAGAAATTAATAGAAAATAAACTACAAGATGCAAATGATAAAAGCGCCCAAGGACTGCCAATGTTGAGGATGTTTTCCTGTCTGGACCACTGGCTTTTGTAGATGACCCTTGGAATCTTCGAGCTTAGATAGCTGAGAGGTTCACATGGACAACCAAACTCCCTTAGGGAAAAGATATGTACCCTTTGTCAATCAGTTGTTGTACCTTGGCTTGGAAGGCTTTGCATTCTTCAGTCGAGTGCCCCATGGATCCTCCATGATATCCACACTGAACATTGGGATTGTACCCAGGAGGGTAAGGTTCTGGCACAAGCTTAAGAGTTTTGGGCTCCACCAATGAGTTTTGAATCAGATGTGGGAGAAGTTGATTGTGCAACATAGGGACTGGATGAAGAGGAGCAGTCCTTCTTTCCAAGTTGTTGCTGGGCATATTCTTATTACGGCGCTGATTCTGATATCCTCGGCCAAGGGCTTGTTGATTTGCATGATGAGCGACCCATGGCTTACAGAATGAAGCTTTAGGCATGGTTAATTTCTCATAAGGATAACATGGCACTGGTAATGATGCCTGTTGAGAAGATGAGGGACCATAGAGTTTTGCTGGTACATTGTGAGGATACCCAATGTTCGCTATGAGTGTGCTGGTTTCATCCTTCTCTTCCTCATGGAAATCGTCGAAAGATTCAAGCTCACTAGCCTGGCTGCTTGAGACGTCTTGGATTTGTCCACTTTTAAGGTAGCTTTCGATGCGCTCTCCTACAATCACAAGGTCAGAGAAGCTTGATGGCGTACAACCAACCATTATTTCAAGATAAGAACCTTGCAAATTGTTGATGAACATTTCAGTCAGCTCCTTGTCTGAGAGTGGTGGTTGCACCCTTGCTGCAAATTCTCTCCACCGCTGTGCATATCCCTTAAAAGGTTCATTTTCATTCTGAGATAGGTTTTGCAACTGCATGCGGGTGGGAATAGTGTCTAGATTGAACTGGTAAAACTTTAGAAAAGCGCTGGATAGGTCCCTCAGTGATTGGATATGACTTCTTTCTAGGTCTGTGTACCAACTTAATGACGCTCCACTCAGACTTTCTTGAAAACAATGAATCATTAGCTTATCTTCATGAGTGTAGGGGGTCATTTTTCGACAGTACATCACCAAATGACGCCTCGGGCAACTAAAGCCTGTGTACTTCTCGAAGTTGGGTATCTTGAATCTCGGAGGGATCACCAAATCTAGCACTAGACACATATCAACAACATCGAGGCCGGGCATGTCAGACACTCTCATAGCTTGAATTGTCTCCTCAAGGGCACGAAGCTTTTCTTCCATGGGATCAGTCGTTGGCATCCTCTGGGGTCGAGTAGGAACGTTTACTTGCGGAGGATGGCCATCCAGCGGAAGATCATATAGTGGATTATTCTTCACAGTAAATCCTTGTGGGGGATCAACATTCTGGCGGTCGTTCTCTGGCATAGCTACTTCTGATTGGTTTATCTGACTGGCACTTCAAGGCGTCTATGCTCCTTTTGCTTCAAACGCTTCACAGCTCTCACAAGTTCAAAATGGAGTGTCGGGAAATCAACTACGGGTTATGAACAAAGGATGGGTAAGCTGTTGGTATCTGGTCAGGGGAAATACAAAATGATGCAGAAATGCTTATGCAAATGCAATGCAATGAGTGCACACGAGAATAGATCCACATCAAGGATTAAAGTTACAGATCCTGCAAAACAACAACAAAAGGTATCTCTCTCCTTGGATGGGCAATCTACTGGTTTATAAGAGGGTATCCCAAAGGCTTTAAAACAAAGTCTCATGCACTAACCCTCAAAAGTTTTCCATCAGAACGACTACTCGTAAGACGATAATCCTTTCAAAGGATGAACACAAAGTTATGTTTTAGCAACCTTTGGAATAAGGTTCTACAAAAGGTCCTCAGAGTCACGGACTCCCAGTTCGGAAATAAAGACGCCATTACGACTACACGTAAGACATAATCATCCCAACGGGGTCTCATCTGAGCGGTGGAATTCGATCCAACTCAACGAGTCCTAAGTCTCACAAATCAAAAAGAAACGACCTCCTAATCTTAGTGTATACTATAAAGCTCAGGTAGAAAGCTTTTATCCTCACAAACCAATCCAATAAACCCAACAGGTTAGTGAACACAACATAAAAAAATAAAGCAAATAAAAACACAAACACAACAAACAAATTAGGCTTGGCTCGCTAGGGGTCCACAGCAGAGTCACCAGCTATCGCTACTCGAAAAATGCATCGTGCAACGACGGGGAGGCGAAAAAGGATAGACATAAGAGTCGCCACCGAAATTTATTTATCCCATGAAGGTAAAGGAAAATATCGAGAAAAACTTAAGAAAGAAATGGATAAGATGGTCTCGCGATCAAGAACGGGTTCGGAAGCCGGTTATGTGAGGGGAAGGTATTAGCACCCCTTGCATCTATCGTACTCGATGTGAACCATTTGTTTATCGATGTGTGATTATATTTGCTAAAATATTATGCTATAAAAGAGTGTTCCACGGGGAGAGAGAAGGGTTAGAAATAGGGAAAGGAGGTAACAAGGAAGAAGAGAGAAATAACTGACTCGGTAGGACTTCGCGGTCCTAGGCCTACGTATTCTCAACAGATATGAGAAAGTCAGAGTCCACGTAGTTCGGGGAACTACAGATATATGGGGGAATGTGCTCGGCAAGGATTGTAGCCCTTGTGCCTATGTATCTTTACTTAAAAGAAGTAAAGAATCATAGCAGCCGTAGTTCGGCCTACGGTTTGCGGGTGAGTTCTGGTAGACGATGATATCGTGCGCATTCTAGCAGTTTAGGTGTTTTGCTGCTCGCATGTGAGGAGACTTAGGCGTTACCTGTTTGCGGTAGAACGGACGTAGCATGCCTTTCTAGGAACGGGAGGGAAAGAGAAAAGGGTGCTCGCTAGGATCATTGCAATCCTATGCCTACGTATTCTCAACATGCAAGAGAAATCAGAGCAACGTAGTTCTTGGTACTATGGGTAACTGGTGTTTTTGTGGATGATATTATCGTGCGCATTCTAGCAGTTTAGGTGTTTTGCTGCTCGCATGTGAGGAGACTTATGCGTTACCTGTTTGCGGTAGAACGGACGTAACATATCCTTTTTGAAAGAGATTGGTTTTCTCCATGCGAGGCAAGAAGTCACGTTTGATTTGTGGGTTCTTTTTTAGGGGAGAGATAAGTCCTCGGATAGTAACCCCTTTGCGGGTAGTACCTAATTCTTTATCTCAAAGTTTTTGTTATGAAAAAGGTGTGGCGAACGTAGCGTCTTTGTATTGAAAGACGAGTATCAAGACCACACACACTACAGTGAGCATCCTGACACTCGAAGAGGAAGAAGTCTACACTCAATCCTTTCTTTTTAGTTCAACACAAAGAGAACTTCATTCTCTTATTAAAGAATTTTTGGTTTTGAATGGTAAGTGCTTTGCGACAGAGAACCCTACGGTAAACGTCAGCACTCAGGATAGGAGAAGGCCTACGCCTAACCACTCCACGACCATTCAAGTTTTTGTATGAAAAGAGTTTGAAAATACACTCGGTACAGGACCGAGGTTTTAGGTGAGAGAGGTTGCGAAAGGAGTTGTGAAAGTGAGAGGCGGTGGATAAAGATAGGTGATGGATAAAGTTGCATCTTCGTATCGAAAGACGAGTATCGAAACCACCCACACTACAGTGAATATCCCAATACTCTGAGAGGAAAAAGTCTACACTCAATCCTCTCTCTTTAGTTCCATACAAAGATAAATCGATTTATTATTGAAAGGGCTTTGAAAATGCACTCGGTACGGGGCCGAGGTTTGAAAATGTACTCGGTACGGGGCCGAGGTTTGAAAATGGACTCGGTACGGGGCCGAGGTTTTAGGAGAAAAGGATGGAAGCGTCTTCGTATTGAAAGACGAGTATCTAAACCACCCACACTACAGTGAGCATCTCGACACTCGGAGAGGAAGAAGTCTACACTTAATCCTATATTTTTAATTCAATACAAAGAGAATTGATTCCTTATTGAAAGGTGTTTTGAAAATGCACTCGGTACGGGGCCGAGGTTTTAGGAGGAGGTTTGAAAAGCGTCTTCGTATTGAAAGACGAGTATCGAAACCACCCATACTACAGTGAGCATCTCGACACTCGAAGAGGAAAAAGACTACACTTAATCCTCTCTTTTTAATTCAATACAAAGAGAATTTGATTTTTTTTATTAAAAGTGTTTTGAAAATGCACTCGGTACGGGGTCGAGGTTTTAGAAGAAAAATGGTGTTGAAAATGTCTTCGTATTGAAAGACGAGTATCGAGACCACCCACACTACAGTGAGCATCTCGACACTCGGAGAGGAAGAAGACTACACTCAATCCTCTCTCTTTAGTTCAATACAAAGAGAAATTGAATTTCTTAGATGGCAATGGTTTGAAAATGGGCTCGGTATGGGACCGAGGTTTTTAGGAGAAAAAGGGGTGGAGGCGTCTTCGTATTGAAAGACGAGTATCGAAACCACCCACACTACAGTGAGCATCTCGACACTCGGAGAGGAAGTAGTCTACACTTAATCCTCTCTTTTTAATTCAATACAAAGAGAATTGATTCCTTTATTGAAGATGGTTTGAGAACCTGCCAAAGAGATGAAAAATATACACAGGATATGGATAATATACAAGATACAGATAAATAAACAGTCCACCAATTAGGATTTTATAGTTTGACATTTATTAAGTATTTTTTAAGAGAATGTTGTTAGGGACCAATTGATACTAATTTATATATATTTTTATCGGTCCCTTTTACCAATTTCTTATTAAAATCACACAATTTTTATCACAATTTTTGCAAACATTTAATTTAAGTTATTTTATTTTGTTCGATTAGATATTTCACTTTTTCTCTAGTTTTTGTAGAATGTATGTCAAGAACAGAATGATCTCCAGAGCAACTCTTGAGGATAAAAGCTTGGAAAAGGAATTGATGAGAAAACACAAACAAAACAAAGCAATTCTGTTTTTGACTGTTCGCGCCGCGACCAACCTTCGAGCCACGAACTGGGTAAAATCAGCCACATGCAAAGTTGGTGACACATGTCATGTCTTGGGAGAAAACCCACTTTTTGTAGGGTGGCGCCCAATAGCTTATTTATGACACTTTTCCCTTGCATGTAAGACATAATCATTCCACCTTTTAGTCTTAGCATCTCTTAGGTTTGTAGAATATCTTAGAGAGATTTTGGAAGAGATTTTTCTGGTTCTTGGAGAGTTTAGCATGCAAGAAAAAATTCTTGAAGAATTTTCCATGGAATCAATGAAGATGATGAGTAGCTAAACTTCTTTCTTATCAAGCTTGAGGTAGTAGTTATCCTATGTTGTTTATGTAACATTACTATCATTGCATGTAACAAACTACATTTGATATAAGGGATTATATTTTCTCTTTACATTGAAAATTCAGAATTAAACTATTGTTGAGAAAGATAGTTTGATTCTTTACCTAAGATATTTTTCCAAGTAGAGAATAAATTGTAGAGATAGATTTATTCACTACTTTTCTATTGTGTTAAACATTCAAGATTTTTATATCAATAGTTAGATGGAGAGATCGTCTAAGGATTTATATAGTAACCATCACAATTTTATTTAGACATAAATATTATTGAGAGGACACTTGAATTTTATCATTGGAGTTTGAATGCATGCATGTGGTATTAAGAACATATAAAGAACAAAGATAGTGAAACTCAATCTTGACAAGACTTCTAAACTCTATTCTAAAATCAATTTTATTGTCTTAATTTTCTTATAAGTAAAAAGAATACTTTAGTCATAAACAAACAATTCGAACACCTTTTGAACTTACAACAATCGAAATTATAGAACGGCAGTAGTAACACCAATCTCTGTGGATACGATATTAAAAATATTTTCCGGAAATATACTTTTCAACAAATTGGTGCCGTTGCTGGGGATTGGTGTCGATATTACATGCATTGCAATAATTCATTGTTCTAAGTTCTTGTTTTTATTTTTTCTATCACTCTTGTGTTTCACTTGGTTTGTTAGTTTTGTAGATTCTAGTGCATGCGAGAAAAAGCCACCGAGGAGCAATTTCAATTCGACCCCGAAATTGAAAGAACAATCTGAAGGCTTAATAGCAAGACACGAAGGAGAAAGAAACTAGCCGACGAAAGGAACCAGAGAGAAGAAGCAACAAATTTTGCACTTGCTCAAATTGAAGAGGAAGTTGTAGAAACCGTTGAAGGAAGTATGGGTGACGACGCTCGTACCGAAATGTTCGCTAATAGTCCAAGGTGGACAGCTCAATTTGCTCGAGGCGGAAGGAATACGGAGATGAAGACCGGAATCCTTCAACTTCTTTATGAAAATCCGCTCACCGGAATGGATCATGAAGATCCGTACAACCATCTCATCAAATTTTATGAGATTGCGGGTTCTACGGGAGTAGATGAAGCAAGTGAAGAAAACTTATTCAAGAGGATGTTTCCACACTCATTGGTGGGAAAATCAAAAGAGTGGTACCTTGATCAACCAACAAGAGTGATGACGGATTGGAATTTGTTAGAAGAAAGATTTATAGAGAGATATTACCCTCAATCCCGATTCATGGAAGCCAAAACGGCTATTTCGATATTCACACAAGGAAGCAACGAGTCTCTAAACGAGGCTTGGGAAAGATTCAAATCCATGTTGAGGAAATGCAAAGGTCATGGTTTTGATGATCTCACACAAATTCACATTTTTCTCAACGGACTCCAAACATCACAAAAGACACTCTTAGACGCTACTGCAGGTGGTTCTCTTATGTCAAAGAATGCGGAGGAAGCAAAAACCATTATTGATCAAATGGCACTCAACGATCGACAAAGTCAACACGACCGTAGTCCTTCACAAAGGAAAGCGGGAGTTCTTGAGTTGAATACCAACGATGTCATACTTTCTCAAAACAAGCTACTTTCTCAACAAGTGGAGTTGCTCACTCAACAAATGTCCAAACTCCCACAACAATTGAAGGAGATTCATGGAACAAAAGTTAGACATCAAGTGGCAAGTTGTGAACTTTGTCAAGGAGATCATCCAACCGGATTTTGTCCCCTGTTTCAAGAGGAAGTAAGCTATATCAACAACCAAGGTCAAGGTTACCAAAGATATCCCCCACAACACAACAACACTTTTCAAAGGAACAACCAAGGCTACCAACAATCAAGATTCAACAACCAGAATTTTCAGCAAGAAAATCCATATTAAAGTCCAAACACACAAGTCCAACAATCACAAGGCGGAAGTTCCAAGTTAGAAGATACGCTTGCACAATTCATACAAGCTTCCATGGCAAGTAAAAAAAGCAGTGAAACAGCAATCAAAAACTTGGAGACTCAAGTAGGCTAACTTGCAAAACAATTGGCAGAACAACAAGCAAGTCCATCATTCTCCGCCAACACTCAAACTAATCCAAGGGAGCATTGTAAAGCAATATTTACAAGAAGCAGTACAGTGGAGGATGATACAAATATCATAGCTGGAAACCAAGAGGAGAAAGTGTTGGAAGCTCAAAATGATGAGGAGAAAAATTTATCTCAGGTTGCGCCGCGCCAGGGCTTCGCGCCGCGAACTGTACAAAAACAGAATCATGAGGGTAATGTTCAGAAAGAGTCAAAGTTGAAGAACAAAAGAGGGGAAAAAGGTGTGAGTCATGTTCCAACCCAACACTTACCTTACCCGCACGCACCATCAAGGAAGGACAATGCAAGGCACTATGCACGGTTTAGGGATATACTCAAGCAACTTCAAATTAGTATTCCATTCACCGAAGCGTTAGAACAAATGCCAAAATACGCAAAGTTCTTGAAAGATAGTCTCACAAAAAAGAAAATGTATACTGAAGATGAAACATTTTTACTTGATGCACGGTGCAACGCTATAATTCAAAAAAACATCCCAAGGAAAGAGTTTGATCCGGGCCGAGTAGTTTTACCGGTGACCATTGGAGATACGTACACTGGCAATGGTTTGGTTGATCTAGGATCCAACATCAATATAATTCCCTTATCTATTGTCAAAAGGTTAGGGAACATTGAGATGAAGTCTACAAGAATGAATCTCCAACTAGTCGACAAGTCCACCACTTCACCATACGGAGTTGCTCAAGATATGCTAGTCAAGGTAGACAAGTTCTTCTTCCCGGTGGATTTTGTGGTAGTAGACATGGATGAGGATCGTGATGCTCCTTTAATTCTCGGAAGGCCATTCATGAAGACAGCCCGGATGGTGATTGACATTGATGATGGTCTCATGAAAGTGAGAGTGCAAGATGAAGAAGTAACTTTTAATCTTTTTGAAGCCATGAAGCATCCTAAAGACAAGCACGATTCCTTCTGAATCGATGTAATCAAGGAGGAAATCATTGAAGTTGCAAATCAAGTCCATCTTTCTAGTCCCTTAGAGAGATCTCTTATAGGAGCTTACAACGTCTCAACCGAAAAGGAGGAAAAAGAAATTGCAGAAATTTTGTGTGAATTAGGGTCTTGTGGAGAGATCACCTCTCATGAAGAAAAAATTGAGGAGTTGGATGAGAAGAAGAAAGTGGAAGAATCAAAGTTGGAATTGAAAATGCTACCCCCACATTTGAAGTATGTTTTATCCACCCAAGAGGAGCAGACATTGACACAAGTGCTGAAAAAGAATGAAGGGGCAATTGGATGGGTGTTATCGGATTCAAAAAAAATTTCAAAATCCTGACCAGTTTGTGCCGCGACCACCCTTCGCTCCGCGAACTGAGAAAAGTGTGCACTCTATTTTTGACAATTCGAGCCGCGAACTGAAGCGAAAAAAAAAATTTCCCCTATTTCTTTTTACTCACTCTCCTCTCACACCAACCATCCTCAAACCCCATTTATCACTCTTTGCTTATGCAAATTGGACTGAGGGTAGGCCATCTTTTATAGGGGGGGGGGCAGGAAGCAGTAGCCACGCTCCAGGCACGGATCAAGATGCACAGATGGAAGATGTTTTAGGAACTGCGGGAGGTGGTGAAGATGATGAAGAAGAGTGAAGATCTTATGTGGTAGTAGTCATATTTTTTTAATGTTATTTTAGTTTTGTTATTTTAATTTCGTTTTTGCATTATGTGCATTGGTGGCTCTAGTTTCACCACTAGACTTGTTGTTGGATGCATTTCTATTTTGTGACTTTTAAATTGTGTGTTTTTAAAAAACCTTTATGGTATACCCCATTTTTTATAAAAACTTTTTATTTAATTGTCTCTATGCTTGAGTGAGTTGAAGGAACCAAGAGGATTGCGACGAACAAGTTGGGAAAATTTGAGTGGTGATGATAAGAACCAGCTGTCGACACTTCAAGGTACACCTTATTTTTATTTTTAGACTTTATATGAATAACTTAATGGTGTGTTACAAATTTGTTATCATAAAATTCCTTGAGTTACATGTTTACTTTGAATCAAATTAAGAGCTAACCAATTATGAGGTAACCTTTCATTATACACTAAAATGCAGGAGACCGACAATTTCTTTTCAACTCATTCTTATCATGCTAAATCATACATTAATCTAATTTTTGAGAAAACATTTTTGAAAAGGATATAGACAATCTTTGTTTTTGAGAAAAACCACTTGGCCAAAGAAAGTAAAAACCTTGTGAGGAGTGATCCGTAGTAAAACCCCTTTTGAGCCTATAGTAGGATCCATCCAAAGTATAAATTTAAATATCATTGATAATATGGTAAATGGATCCTAAATTCTTTCATTTCAAGTGAACCTAAACCAAAATTGGTCACATGTTGATTTTTGCCTATGTCTAAGTAGAGAGCTTGATTGCATCAACTATGGTCAAAATGATAAAGTTGAGGAGAAAACATAATACATCACCTTGAAAACATTAGAGCTAACAAAAAAAAAGAAAAATGAAAAGAAAAAACTCATGGTGGTGTGTTATAAAAAAAATATGAAAATGAAAATTGGTGAATAAAAGGAAATGCTCTCTTAGAATATGCAATCTTTAATTGAGTCATTGTGATCATGTCCTTTCTCTATAACCCGAACCATATTATAACCCTTAAAAGACCTCTTTGAAGGTGAGATAATACTTAGAAGGAGGGGGGGGGGGTTGAATAAGTATGAAAGATTAAAACTTAGAATTAAAACACAATTATTTTTATCCTGGTTCGTTGAACTCAACTACTCCAGTCCACCCTTCCTAGAGTGATTTGCCTTTCTCAACAAGGACTTAATCCATTATTTAATCAAACAGATTACAATAGTAACACCTAAGAACAACTGTTCTTAGTCTTCTCAAGAGCTACTGATTCCAACTGAATCCTATGATCGCGACTTTCTATGTCTAATACAACTTAACTGCAAGTGCACAGTCCATCGCGTAGTAATAAAAGATATCGATCCCACAAGGACTCGTAATCAAACTAGTGTTCTCGGGAGTTACTATGTTTAGCTAGGTAGATAATGTTTAAGGGAATAATTGTTATTACTAAAGGGAACTAAAAATGTTACTTAAATTATAATTACGCAAATCGATATGCAATAATTATGTCCTTCAGGGATTTGACAAGTTACCGGTATATAAAATATTTTCAGAATTTATTTAAGAAGAAAATAGTAATCTAAAGACCTTCGTCTCACGATGGTTGTTGACGCTAGTCGTAACTTTAAGGCGGAACGTATGTTGTCGCTATCCCGTTCGGGGTTAAAATCGCTTTTTGGAAATTTCTAAGTTCTAATCTATTTTAAAGTACTTTCGCTGTTATTAAAACAAATGCCTAGTGTTTACTATCTGGTCCTAGCCGCAGCTGTCGCTTGTTGGTTCGTACCTTGATTAATTTCCCACTGTCGTGGCAAAACTACTTTTAAATAAGTTCTCGCTGTCGCGACGAACGTTTATTCAGGAAATAAGTTTAAACACTCGGGCCATAAACAACTTTTGAAAAAGAAAGGTTTTAACCGGTTATTATCAAATCCCGTCTGAATTATTATTACATACCGATTACTCTGGTTTAGCTAGACATGGATTTGGAATAAGTAAAGCGTAAATAAAAGCAGAAATTTAGAACGTTCATACTGCTGGGAATCAAAGTTACAATTAACGAAATAATAAAAAACCTGTAACGTATCCAATTGGCTTTTGGCCAAATCCCAACGATGTCGACAGGATTGTGTCTTCAAACCAATAGAGCGCACAAATGAATATTGCAGAAATGGAATACAAGAAAAAGGAAAGGAAAACAAAAACAAGACTTAAACTAAATTTGCTCTGGAA
This sequence comes from Lathyrus sativus, assembly GCA_963859935.3. Taxonomy (NCBI): domain Eukaryota; kingdom Viridiplantae; phylum Streptophyta; class Magnoliopsida; order Fabales; family Fabaceae; genus Lathyrus; species Lathyrus sativus. The sequence goes on from OZ012736.1 coordinate 539,172,178, forward strand.
AATATTTGGGCAGCACTTCGTTATCTGAATGCGGCTCCCCTTTTCAGCTCCCCTTCTTCTCCTTTTATAGAGGTGAAATACTAACGGTTATAATTTTCAGAAGGTGGACTTGGAGTCAGAGAAAATAGGAAGTAGTGGTCCATTATTTTGGGACTTGGAACTGATTTTTGCACGTTAAATGAAGTTCTGTGTTTTTGCCTGCATGACGGTCATCATGGTGTGTGACGGTCGTCACCCGTGTGACGGTCGTCATGGATGTGTGACGGTCGTCACAGCAGCAAAATTCGCATCTGCTGTTTTTCATGTTGTTTTCATCTGGTTTTCGTCCATATTTCATCTGTAATTGCTTCTTTTCTTCATATTGCTTTGTTTGGACATGATCTTCAAATACCTGCAAAATATCAGACAAATAACATGGAAAAACCCGAAATCGGATTGAAACCAGTCAAATATTAGTTGAATCATGCGTCAATATATATATATACGATTTCGCGTTATCAAACTCCCCTAAGCTTGAATCTTTGCTTGTCCTCAAGTAAAAGCAGGAAGAATAAAAGTCGGCAAGCACGAGGCAGCTTCCTCGTTCAGAAAGTTGGGAAAAATTGGGATTCTAAATAGGAACAAAACGAGCACGGTGACGACACTGGACTATAAGTCTTCGAAGGTCTCCTTTTTATGCAAATTGGTCCCAATCATGCTACTACAGCTTGGTATCAAGGTTCTCGCGTCAAGTTTACCCTGTTTGTTCTAGCGCAATCACATTAAGCCCTTTGTCCATACACTTTCATGGCAAGTCAACCTGTTAGTGAATATGATCTCATTGCTGTTTTGATCTTTTCATTGCTCATAAGCTTATACTATTGATTTTTCAATGAGTTTTTGTACTGTTGGGCTAAATGCTCGGGTGAGGAGCACCTAACTTAGAGGGAACATGTCTCTATACTCGGGCTATATAGCTTTCTTTTCATGATTTTTCATTCTTTTAGAGATCATACACTTATTTGCATTGGTTGCTCGCTTAGAAGTGTTTAGGATGGTGCTGACTGCTTGTATAAACTACTTGGGGCTGAGTTTGCGTAGAAACTTGAAACTTTGGTACACGTAGGTAGTGAAACCGACTCGCATAAACCGGAGGTCTAAGGTGTCAGGACGGTACTGGTTTTGTTAGAATTTTCGTCTCGGAGTTTCAAAACTTGGTTTGAACTTTGGCGCATTCTCGTGATGCTTTTGAGGAACGACTGAAAAAATTTTGTTTATGTCGAATAAAGTGGGGAAATTTGTTTAACGGAAAAAGACATATAAAAGAGCTTTTATTTGCTAAAGTGGGAAAATGTTTGAATTGAAATTACTGAATTGAAAGTACAAGGAAACGGGAAATAAACGCTTCGCTCCCACACTATCTCAATCAGTGCCCCCACTGATTTGAAATGATGCGGGATGGAAATACAAGGGAAGTGAAAATACAGGAAACGAAAAATACAGTAAACAAATAAAGAAAGAAAGAACTAGTCACGACCTCTGCCTCGGTCACGTCCTCTGTCTCGTCCTCTACCTCTGGCTTGGTCGACTCGGGCCTCAAAGTTCAGAGCTCCGGTGTGATAGACATAATCTCGGAGTCCTTCGAATTGCAAGGTAAGATTCGCCAAGTTCTCAGTGATAGCTTCTTGTCCAGTTTGGAGTTGTTGCATCGTGGTTCTCTGCCAAGCTTTGAATTGCTCTGCTCGCTGATTTTGTTGTTGCATCATGGCGAGTATCTGTGTTTGTTGGTCGAGGGATCAGCGGAGGTCTTCTTCAGAGAAGTCGAGCTCTGGATGGTGGCAGCGGCGACGGTAGGATGTGCCTTCAGAAGGAAGTGGTTGCGATGCCTCAGGTTGCTCAGTTCTGTCCAACTCATCTTGCATTTCGTCAACAAAACCTTGGGTGTTGGTTTGAGTTGGGGCAGCAGTAGCAGCAGGGGCATTCAGGTCAAAAAGCCAGTTGGCACGATCCTGTGGGTGCATCCGGGTACGTGACGGCATGATGATGCTTCTGATGGTTTTGCCACGCACGACCGGATGGTATTTGCCATCGGACCTGGAGCGGATGAGGTGAAAAGCTCTGCAATGGTCGGTGTCGAGAAATACCGAAGGAATTGTATGGAGATTCTGGAGTTGGTTACCGAGGTTCAGGCCTAGTGCAATGGAGGTAACAATCCCGCCAAAGTAAAATGGCTTAGAGCCACGGTTGCAGTTGGCCTGAATGTGGGCCAGGAGGAACAGAGCGACGTTGATGGGTTCGGAATTTAACACACAGCGGAGGAAGAAAAGTTCTTTGGAGTTCACCTTGTGGTTGCTATCCCTTGCGAAGATGGTATTACTCAGCGCTCGGTGGAAATACCGGATGGTCGGGTTGTGGATGTGTGTTGCATGCAGAGAATCCTAGCCGTCGGCATTGATTCCAGTCAATTGGTACCAAAGCGCAAAGGCTTCATGTTGAAATTGTTCGGTAATGCGGTGGTGAGCATCTTCGCTGCGAGGGAAATGTAGGATGTCAACAATCTGATTTTGATTCAATTGGTAGTTCGTGCCGAACATACGGAAGCAAGCGGCGCCGGAATGGTGGCTAAGGTCGCCGCTGGAGGTGAAGTAACTGAACGAACTGAGGAACTCAAGGGTGAGTTGTTCGTAAGTGGGCTGCGGATTTGTGCACAGATGCCAAATGCTGGCTCTCTGGAGCATCCAAGTGACACTGTCAAGGAGGTCGAGTTCCGTGAGAGATGGTATGTGCGGATAGTGGGTCGGCGATAGCGACCGTTGATGGAAGGCGACGTAGTTTGCTCTCTGTTTCTCGCCGGAGTCGCCTTCGCTAAAAATGATATTGCTAAGGTCAGGGGTTTCATTGTTTCTTGCCATGGTTGGATGATGCTGATGAAATGGGGAAGAATGTGGTTTCTGTGGAATGAGATATGTCACAAAAGTGGATTATGAAGATGAAATGGGAGTTGGGATTATATGTAGTTGTTGCACCCCAAAATTTGACCAACAATTATTTATTCATTGAGTGTTTGAAAGTGGATACCTTCATCAGAAAGTTCAAGAGATCCTCAGAGGAATTGGTTGAAACCAGGGTTGTGTGCTTCATAGCTTGAGAGTTGTGGGTGTTCCTCAGATGATTCTGAGACCTTGAGAATGAACTTGATGTTTTGGGAAAGCCTATGAGATGTCTTGATAGCCTTCATGAAGTCCAGAGAAGTCATTATGCAAGAGTTCAGAAGATTCAACCATGAATGGTAGAATTAGGGTTTTGACTGGGTCAACCCTAGGATAACTGAAGATTTGGGGAAGGTTGAGACCCAATCCAAGGGCCATGAGATCATGGAATGATGCATAAAGATGATATAAAGATGATTCCTAGGCCAAATCATCATGAGTGAAGAGTTTGAGAAGTTTCAAGTTAGGATCCCCAAGGATTGTCAGTGAAAAACCCTAATTTGATCCCTATCTTCCAGGCAGTTTTAGCTCAAGTTGTGATTGATATATCACCTTCCCCATAACATGAATGTTGTAGAGCTTGTTCTAAGCTTTAATTTGAGTGGTGGAAGTCCTTGATAGGAGTTACAGAGCTCAAGTTATGGTTTTGACAAATTACAGGTTAGCAGAGGTGTGTGAATCTGGGTCCTTGAAAGTCACCCAACTTACAGACAACTTTTGCCCTAGTAGGGTGATTCCTATGACTTCCTGGTCAACATGAATGTTGAAGAGCATCTTCTTAGCTTTAATTTGAGTGGTAGAAGTCCTTGATAGGATTCATGGAACTCAACTTATGGTTTGAACAAGACAGGGGTATTTTGGTCATTTGTCAGTTATAGGTCATTTTAGCCAATGCCTAAAACTCCTATTTCCAAGCCTCAAATGGAAAAACTCAAAACATGAAAGTTGTTCAAAATGGGATTTTAAGTCTAGAAAGAAGGCCACCAAATTGTTGGAAAAGCTCATAGCATGAAGTTACATGATTGGTCAAAAATGAACTAAAAATGGCATATAAGTTTGAAAAGTTGAATTTGAAAATTGGTTTGGAAGATCCACAAATCCAAAATAGGTCATCCAATATATCATTTTGATTGGAAACATCATTTTGAGAACATTGGTTTAGATAGAATTTTTATTTTAAGCTTTAAAATGGGTGATGCTTTGAAAACTTGTTACTTGCATTATAAGGCAATGTTGAAAAACCTTACACAAGCCAAAGGTGAGCTTGTTTTTCACACATATCCACTCAATATCTCTCATAAGGAGAATTTGGCACAAAATGGTAAGGCATAAGGCATGAGATGTAGCTTGTTTAAAATCTCATTAAAGGAGAAGTTCCACACTTTTCTAGATGATTCTAGAAGGATCCAGCTCCTTCCATCCATCATTATATAAAGAGTGATCCACAAGGAGTTCAGGGTTGGTGATAGAGAGAGAATTGAGAGATGAGAGAGAGAGCACAATTGCATTTCTTCACTTGCAAGTCACAACCAATTTCTGAGTTCCACATCATTTCAGTTGATAATTTCAACTACAACAAGTTCCATTGGTATTACTGAGTGTGTGCATAGCAAACTGAGGGAGAATCCATGGATAATTGATGATCTTGCATTCGAGTTTGGCAGCCTGCATTTCAAAATCAGTTTCAAGGAATCAGACACTTTCAAGGAGTTTTATTGCAAACAGAAGCAAGATATTGGTCCATTGAAGGAATATGGAAAGAATCAAGCCTTGATTTGAAGAATTCCTTGGTCTGTTCATCTCATTTTATCAGGTTGGTATCTTTCTCTCTACTCCTTAATTTATTCACAATTTATTGGAATTGATAGGCTAGAATAGTTAGGTATTAGTAGTAGATCATTTCTGGAGAATTTGGCTTGATTTGGTGATGATTCATATGGTGACCTAAATTCTGTTGAGATCAAGAACTCCCTTAATAGTGAAAGATAGTCTTAGTTCTTTGGCTAGAAATGCTCAGTGTGAGATGAGGAACATGTTAGCACATTCAATTTTGAGAATTGACAACATTGGTTCTTGATCAGTTTTTAGGATCTTTATCGTGTTTAGAGCTAGGGTTCATATTAATGGATTTTGAGATCATAATTAGAACCAGGGTGAAAAATGGAGCAAGTATGGGTTTTGTTTTGTTAATTTTAGTGGAGAATTGAGGGAATACGAGTGGCTGCAGATGAAGTGTTCTTGAGTGATCATCAATGGAGTTGGCTCCAAAATATTTGAAATTGGGGAAGACGACTTGGTGGCCCTTGGATCCAAGTCTGACCCTTGACCAAAGCCAAGATCTCACGGCCACGATTTGAAGTTCGTTTATGAGGGAACTCTGAATACATCCATACGCGGTCGTTTCATTTAAATTGGTGATTGGGCTTAAGTCGAGTATTGTTACCCACACCCCCGTTTCCAAAGCCCATTTGATTTGAACTGAATTTGGTTTCTTTTCGCACCAAGTATTTTTCTTTTTCTTTTCATTTTACTAATTGATTTTCTGGTTTTAACATGGGCCTACGTGCTATCCACACCCCCCCCTATTCTGGCCCAACTAATTTGAACTGGCGTGTATTCCTGTTTCCACCCCCCTCCCTTTAATTGTTTTAAATTCTTTTATTTTCTTTTAATATTTTTCTTGTCTTTAGAAATTCATAAATAAATGAAAAATAACTCTTTTTTGGCCATTCTTTTTTCTATGATTAGATAATTTTGTGTAGAAAAATATAAAAATAAAAATGGAATTTTATTTTTAATGTAGAATTTTTAGTGGTATTTTCTTTAATATAGTGTATTTTCTTTCTTTTAGTTGATACCTTATTTTGCAAGAATTGTTTTAGGACCTTCTTTTAGTCTTTTTAATCCATTCTTTTTTGTGCAATTAGATGATGAATCATAGTTCCCCATAGGATTTATTCTAGAATTTTAGAATTAAATTTGGATTAGTTTAATTAGGGTAGATTTAGGGTATCCTAATTAGGGTTTAGGTTGTGCTTAGGTGAAGAATTCATCTTCTTTGAATAGTTTTGTCTTGATTTTTGGGTAGAGGCCTATGTGGATGTTATGGGTAGATGTTGAAGACCCTTGTGAATAATCGTTAGATTTTTCCCCATTGGTTTAGTATTTTTAGGTATTTTCTGAAGTTGCCTATTGATTTTGTCTGCCCTGTGGTTATCTGTTCATATCTGGGGTTTGTTTTGGGGAATTGGTGATGGGGCTTGTGTTGTCTTGAAGACCTTGTTGGAGAGCATGATGGAAGAGAAGATTGTAGATCAAGACTCAGAGACCCAGAGCTTGGCTTGTTCCCTGTCTGTGAGGTTTGAGATCCTGAAGTTTGAAGGAAGTTCATGGTACTTTCCTGAGGAAGGCACTATGAATGACTTTCATTCTTTCTTCTCACCTCTTTCTTAAGTATCCAATGATGTTGGAGCCAAATTATGAGTTTAATTTCTCCTGAGGAGGAATGTAAACTGATCACCTGTTGTTGAGCCACATGGGATACAATTCCTAAGTGGAAGCCTCCCAGTACTTTCCTGAGGAAGGTCTTATGGGTCTATTCACTTAGTTCCCTTAGCTTATCTAGGATTTCTCAAGTATCCAATGATGTTGGAGCCAACTTGTGAGTTTAATTTCTCCTGAGGAGGAATGTAAACTGATCACAGTTGTTGAGCCATATAGGATACAACTCCTAAGTGGAAGCCTCCTAGTATTTTCCTGAGGAAGGTCCTATGGGTCTATTCACTTAGTTCCACTAGTTCAGATAGGATTTCCTAAATATCCAGTGATGTTGGAGCTTGCTTGTGAGTTTAATTTCTCCTGAGGAGGAACGTAAACTGATCACAGTGGTTGAACCACATAGGGTATGACTCCTGAGTATACACCTCCCAGTGCTTTCCTGAGGAAGACACTATGAGTCTGCTTACTTAGCTCCCTTTCTTTGGTAAGCTTGTTCTGAAGCTTGAAGACTGGGATTGATCTCCTTTGGTTAGGTTTTGCTTTAGGGCTTTGCTTAGATTTGATTCAGGATTCTGTGTTAGGGTTAGGATTAGAGAGTAGATTCTTTCTTTCTCAAGCATGTGTGTTTGTTTGCCTGAGGGCACTTCACTTCCTTTATCTGTATATGGCTTGATAGCATGTTGATTATCTTCAGTATGATTGCTGTTATTTCATGAATGGCTTGAGGTCGAGACGAGCTTGTGGAGGCTGAAGCCCCGCACACATTTCCTCCCTCACTTGCATTGCATGCATTTTAAAGCTGATGTTTTTGTCTGTTTTGGTGTATCATTGACATGATCCCTTAGGACTCTCATTTCCTCAGATGAGGATTTGATGATAGACTTTTAGGTTGAAACCTATGCATGACAACATCTAGGAGTTCCCTGTTCAAACCTCAACCATAGGATGAATCCATGGCATGATAACAGTAGGACTTGATAGTCCCCCTCCTAGTTGGGCCTGTTCTCTTCTCATCTCGAAGCAGTTTAAGATACAGTAATCATGAATGATTTCTCTCGTACGCTACGAGCCTTAAGCTATCTGAGATTGGATGTTTAGTATGGTACCCTTTGGGTGACATGCGACGCATTCACTCTCAGGTCATAGTCTCTAGTGCGGTTGAGATCGCAAACACAATAAAAAACACTTCTTTTAGGAGATAACCCGTAGTTTCCCGAACTACGTTTGCTCTGATCTTTCATACCAGATGAAAGTACGTAGGCATAGGATGCGATATCCTAGCGAGCAACCTTCCCCATCTTCCCCCGTAGTTAGCCGAACTACGTTGACTCTGATTTCTCATTCTCTGATGAGAATACGTAGGCATAAAGTGCGACGCTTTGCCGAGTCATTTTTCTTTTCTTTTTCAGCCAGCCTTGATAGGTAGATAGATTATAACCAACCCGTCCAAGTAAACAAACAAGCGAGGATCCCGTCGAGTACGACGGACGTGAGGGGTGCTAATACCTTCCCCTTGCGTAACCGACTCCCGAACCCAGACAATGGTTGCGATGGCCTTGTCTTACCCTTTTTCGTCAGGTTTTTTCCGATCGTTTCCTTTCCCGCTCTGAGGGATAAATAACGAAAGGTGGCGACTCTTCTGTCATGCCGGCACCTTATTTTCGCGCAAGCGACAGCTGGCGACTCTGCTGGGGATCGAACCCAGAATCTCTGGTTCTCCGTTTCCCTATGAGAGTCAATCCTATCGTTTGTGTGTTTGCTTGTTGGGTTGCGTTTATTTACCGCATTTTTATTCCCGCACTTTACTTCCCGCATTTTATTTCCCGCATTTTATTTCCAGTTTGATATGATTATCTGTGCTGCTGTGGGAGAGGGATGTTACTGTGAGTGAAAAGCCGGACCTGGGCTTGAGTACACACCTAAATATAGTTGCGGAGAAGTAGTAGACGAACCTGTCTGCTGAGCAGGCACAGTTCCCTACGAAAATCTGCGCTCAGACGAGATTCTTGCAGAGGTGCTCCTTTCCGGTCCTGAGGATCTGAGGGGAGTCCAGACGTGAGGATTGTCGACTCTGGGGACCGATCATTTGGAAGTCAGCTAAGAGAGGCCTCTTCATGACTTGACGATGCCACTCCTTCTGGGAATCGTATTGTCACTCATGAAAGTCTGTGACTCTGACGACCGCATAGGATGCCGTACCTTTGTCCGTGGATTAGGTCCATACCTGTGAGTGGGATTGGGATATTGCAGGAAACTTATACCTTCAGTGAATCAGTTATGTTGGTATCAGGGTTCTCAGTACCAGATGTGACTGTTCTTGATGGAGCAAGGGTTTGATCAGAGGATCTTATCATCGGGTGCATGTCTGTTCTTGATAAAGCAGGTTTCGATCAGGATATTGTTATCAGTGGTTTGTTCTGGATAGGGCAGATTTTGAGTGGGGTCTGAAGATCTCATCAGCAGTTGTGGTTTGTTCTGGATAGGGCAGATTTAGAGTGGGGTTTGAAGATCTCGCCAGCAGCTGTGTGTTTGTTCTCGACAGGGCAGATTTTTGATTTGGGGTCTGAAGACTTCATCAACAGACGTTACTTGATCTTGCATCCGGGGTCTTTATTATCAGGCCCTTGTTCCTGTTAGGGCAGAATTTTGATCTCGATCCTATCAGATGGTTATTCTCAGCAGATCAGATCAGTGGTTTTACACCGGGGTTTCCTTCTCATCAGTGACTGTTGGCACCGAATCTCCACAGCAGCCACCTGGATATATTGTTGCATACCTGCATTTTGCATTAGCTTGCATAATCATTCCATTAGCGTGTGTCTGTGACGGGTACCGTTTCCCCGATCCAGGATCTCTCGCCTCTTATTGCATTACTGCAGCCTTTCTCAGGAAGACTGATGCGTACGAGTTCTCGGTCCTTGTTGTGTCAAATCTGACTATTGCTATGTGAGGTTACTATTTCCATGATTGGGCCCAGATTCCTCCCCTATTATTGTCAGCAGGTGCCAGGATCGGGGGATAATCTCTCAAGCACACAGACACACGCATGCATCTGCATAGAGCATTTTTGCATGACATACATTCTGTTGCTTTTCCTAACCTTTAATGTTGACAGGTTTTTCAGGTACTCAGGTTCCGAGCTGCTTTCGATCTCCAGGATTGATCAAAGACTCATCCACCGCTACTCAACTCGCGCTAATCAGACGAGAATCATGGACCAGGTACAGTCAGATGTTCAAGAGCTTCGTGAACGGATGGATCGTTTTATGGAGCTGATGCAAGTAGTTGCGAATGGGCAAGACCAGCTTCGTACTTTGGTTCAACCTCTCATCTCCAGGGTTGACAGTAATGGAATACTTCACGGCGGGGCCGTGCCCACTCCTCCTCAAGGGGATACTCCACAGAACGTTGTTCCTGCTGCCGGGGGCAACGGCAGTGCTAACGGCAATCTTATGACTAATCTCGGACTCAACGCGGCTGGCGCCGTCAATGGTAGTTTGGGTGCCAATGTTAACATAGGGCCGGTCAACGGCAATGTTGGTGCAGGAAATATGGTGGTGCCTCAACCGTGGCTGGAGGACCATCAGGATAACATATTCTCTCAGAGAGGTGTAGAGGCAGAGTTGACTGCTGAGGCTCGACTCAGGTTCAAGGCGCTGGAAGACAAGATGAGAGATATAGAAAATCAGAACACATTGGGCGTTGACATGGCCAAACTCGGGTTGATTGCTGACTTTAAAATACCTCACAAGTTCAAGGTGCCTATCTTTGAGAAGTATAGGGGCACTACTTGTCCCCGCGTTCACCTCCGATCTTATTATAGAAAGATGTCCGCTTATTCTGACGATGAGAAGCTGCTGATGCACTTCTTTCAGGATAGTCTTTCTGGTCCATCGCTCGAATGGTATATGGGTTTGGAGCCCGCTACTGTGTGCACCTGGAAAGATCTTGCAGAAGCGTTTGTTCTCCACTATCAATATAATAGCGACTTGGCTCCCAACCGAGTTCAGCTTCAGAATCTCTCGCAGCGGAACAATGAAAGCTTCAAAGAGTACGCCCAGCGGTGGCGTGAATTGGCTGCTCGGGTCCAACCACCGATGGTTGAGCGTGAGTTGGTGCAAATGTTCGTGGCTACCCTTCCTGGAGTTTATTATGAAAAGCTGGTCAGTGGCATGTCTGGAACATTCTCGGCCCTCATCACTTTGGGCGAGCATGTTGAGAACGGTATAAAGATCGGAAAAATTCAGGGCGAATCATCCTCAGCTGGAGGAGCTAGCAAGAAACCCTATACTGGCAAGCGTCGAGAGGGAGATGCCAGTGCTGTCACTAATGCTAGGAGGAAAGGCAAGGGCCCTCAGCCTCAGATTGCTAGCATAAACATTCCAGCCGCTCCCCCGCAGCCGCAGCAGCAGCCTCAGCAACAGAATAATCAGGGATATAAGAGATATCAGAATCGGGGTCCCCTGGCAAACCGTCATCTTGAAACTCCACCTATGTCATATGCACAGCTTCTGCAAACGTTGCTTCAGCTCCAATTGGTTCACAAGAGGACAATGGCTCCCTTAACAGGGGCACCACCACCGGAGTATGATGCTAATGCTACTTGTGAATTTCACTCTGGGGCACCTGGCCATACGGTTGAGAATTGTAAAGCTTTTAAGCACAAAGTCCAGGACTTGGTGGACGCCAAGGTTATCAACTTTTCTGACAACGTGCCCAACGTCACCAAAAATCCAATGCCTCACCATAAGGGGGGTGGAGTGAATGCTGTTATCACTGAGGAGAGTTCGGACTTGCTGACTGATGTCAAAGATTTGAAGACGCCGTTGAGTTTTGTTAAGGCTAAGTTGCTAAAGAAGGGTTTCTTTCCTGGATGTGGAGAATTATGTATGGCATGTGCTACACTTCCTGATGGGTGTGAGCAGCTGATCGAAGGTATCCAAAGTCTGATGTCCGAGGGTATTTTGCAATTCAGCCGGAGCGTTGAAAGTGCATCGGGGGAAGTTATGCTGAAGCAGGCAGACGAAGTTGCTACCATTACTATTCCTCGTCATCCTATTACTATTTCTGCGCCCCGTCCGCCTTCTATCACCATCACCAGGGCCGGACCAATCCCATTCGAGAGTACCAATGCCGTTCCATGGCATTATGGCGCCGAAGTTTATTGTAATGGTCAGAAGATAGAGCTTGAGCCATCCGGATCGACTGCGCAGAATCTTACTGAAGTCAGTGGTATCACTAGAAGCGGTAGAGTATTCGCACCGGCAGAGGTTGCAGCAGAGAAAATGGTCCGAGCTGACGTTGTGGATAAAGGTAAAGGTAAAGCTATTGAAGAGGTCCCTGCAGGGGCAGAGAAGGGCTTGCTGGTTAAAGATGCTGAAGAGTTCATGCGACTAATCAAGAAAAGTGACTACAAAATTGTAGATCATCTTCATCAGACTCCGTCAAAGATCTCGATTCTTAACTTGTTGTTGTGCTCTGAGGCGCACCGCAATGCATTGTTGAAGGTATTGAATGCTGCATACGTGCCACAGGAGATATCAGTAAATCAACTCGAGGAAGTAGTGGCCCATGTCAATGTTGGTAATGGGCTGGGATTTACAGATCTGGAGCTGACTCCTAAGGGAAGAGATCACAACAGCGCCTTGCACGTCTCAATAGAGTGCAAAGGCACGATTATGTCACATGTCCTGGTGGATACGGGTTCCTCGCTTAACGTGCTTCCGAAAAAGGCACTGATGAAGTTGGATACCCGTGGACTGCTGTGCACGCCCAGTGATCTGGTCGTGAAAGCCTTTGACGGAACCAAGCGCCACGTCTTCGGAGAATTGACCCTGCCAATTCAGGTTGGCCCAGAGACGTTCAATGCGGTTTTCTACATCATGGATATCATGCCCGCCTATAGTTGCCTCTTAGGTCGTCCGTGGATCCATTCTGCTGGTGCCGTAACGTCCACGCTGCATCAGAAGCTTAAATATGCTGTTGGGGGCAGCATTGTAACCGTCTGTGGTGAGGAGGACATCATGGTAAGCCACCTGTCGTCCTTTAAATACGTTGAAATGGATGGTGAGATCCATGAGACCCTTTGCCAAGCATTTGAAACCGTCAGGGTGAAGGAGGTAGCTCCCGTTGTTGCAGAGAAGCAAGAGTTGAACCTCTCCTCATTTAAGGAAGCTCGGGCTGTTGTCGAAGCTGGTTCCACCCCAGGCTGGGGGCATGTTTTGGATATACCAATCAAACAGGATAAGTTTGGATTAGGGTATTCTCCTGGAGCTGAAGCTTCATCTTCTTCTGGCAGTTCGTCTCATGGGAAAGGGCCGATCTTATTCACCAAGGGGGGAGTAATCTTCGAGAGTATCAACGCTGCGTCGGAGGACAGCGGAGACAGTGATTGTGATCTTGACGCCTGGATTCAACCGAGCAAGCCGGGCGAGCACCTCCACAATTGGACCATCAAGGAGATTATCAAGCTGACAAGTGAAGAGTAATGATTTGCTTTTTACAATCTTTGTACAACCCTATGTCCTGCCCGGGGCATAGTGGTTTTACTGTCAGGGCCTTGTTGGATTATGTGTATGCATTTTGTTAATAAATAAAAGGCGTTTTCTTCGTAATCAAATATTGTGTTCTCTGTTATTCCTATTTTATGTTTATTTCGAAAAACAGCAAAATGGCAACGAGGTTCGTGCTAACCTGCATATTCTTGCTTTAAACTTAACCCTTGTTATTGCAGGATCCACGTAACAGATGACATCGACTCTGGACCCTCTACGGCTCACTACGACTTTGATTGCCCGATCTATCAAGCCGAGGATGAGATTGATGAAGACGAAGACCTTCCGGAAGAGTTGGCCCGCTTGTTGAGACAAGAGGAAAAGGTTATTCTGCCTCACGAGGAGGATATTGAGATCATAAATCTGGGTTCTGAGGAGCTCGTCAGAAATGTCAGAATAGGGGCCGCGCTGCAGAATGATGTCAAGCATAGACTGGTCGAGATGCTTCGAGAGTATAGTGACGTCTTTGCTTGGTCGTATGAGGATATGCCCGGACTTGACACTGATATCGTGGTTCATCGCTTGCCGTTGCGAGAAGATTGCCCTCCAGTCAAGCAGAAGCTCAGGAGGACGAGACCAGACATGGCTGTAAAAATCAAAGAAGAAGTCCAGAAGCAGTTGGACGCAGGATTTCTAGCCGTTACCACTTACCCTCCGTGGGTCGCCAACATAGTACCTGTACCGAAGAAGGACGGTAAGGTACGTATGTGCGTCGATTATCGGGATTTGAACAGGGCGAGCCCTAAGGATGATTTCCCGTTGCCTCATATCGATGTGTTGGTCGACAATACATCCCAGTTTTCCGTGTTTTCGTTCATGGATGGCTTCTCCGGTTACAATCAGATTAAGATGGCGCCGGAGGACATGGAGAAAACGACGTTTATCACCCCCTGGGGCACGTTTTGCTACAAGGTAATGCCCTTCGGTCTGAAGAACGCAGGGGCCACTTACCAGCGAGCAATGGTAACTTTGTTTCATGATATGATTCATCATGAGATCGAGGTCTATGTTGATGACATGATTGCAAAGTCCCAAACGGAGGAAGAGCATCTGGTCAATTTGCTGAAGCTGTTTGAAAGGCTTAGGAAGTTCAGGCTGAGGCTGAATCCTAACAAGTGCACTTTCGGAGTGCGGTCCGGAAAGTTATTGGGGTTTATCGTTAGCGAACGAGGTATTGAAGTTGATCCTGCAAAGATAAAAGCTATCCAAGAAATGCCAGCGCCGAAAACAGAAAAAGAAGTTCGTGGTTTCCTGGGCCGAATAAACTACATTGCAAGGTTTATCTCTCAGCTCACGGCCACTTGTGAACCGATGTTCAAGCTTTTAAAGAAAGATCAGGCGATTACTTGGAATGAGGATTGTCAGAAGACATTCGATAAGATAAAGCAGTATCTTCAAGAACCTCCAATCTTGATACCCCCAGTGGCTGGACGACCATTAATCATGTACTTGACAGTTCTGGAGAATAGTATGGGGTGTGTTCTCGGTCAGCACGACGAGACGGGCAGAAAGGAGCATGCCATTTATTATTTGAGTAAAAAGTTCACTGAGTGTGAATCTCGATACTCGATGCTGGAGAAGACGTGTTGTGCATTAGCTTGGGCTGCCAAACGTCTACGACAGTATATGCTCAACCACACTACTATGCTAATTTCGAAGATGGATCCGATCAAGTACGTCTTCGAGAAGCAGGCTCTTTCGGGCAGGATTGCCAGGTGGCAGATGGTGTTAACAGAATATGATATTCAGTACGTCTCTCAGAAAGCCATCAAGGGGAGCGTATTGTCTGATTACCTTGCCGAACAGCCAATCGAAGACTATCAGCCGATGAAGTTCGAATTCCCTGACGAGGACATCATGTTTCTCAAAGCGAAGGATTGCGATGAGCCATTGCCCAATGAGGGGCCAGATAGGAAGTCTCAGTGGAAGTTGATATTCGACGGAGCGGTTAATTCCTATGGAAGCGGTATCGGGGCTATCATCACGACTCCTCACGGATCCCATATCCCGTTTACGGCGAGACTGACGTTTTCAGTTACCAACAACGAAGCCGAGTATGAAGCATGTATTATGGGTCTAGAAGAGGCAATTGATTTGAGAATCAAGAATCTAGACATATATGGTGACTCAGCGCTTGTAATCAATCAGATTAAAGGGGAGTGGGAAACTCGTCAAGCGAATTTAGTGCCATACATGAATTATGCCAGGAGGCTGCTTCCTTTCTTCGATCGGGTAGAACTTCATCATGTACCCCGGGCTGAAAATCAGATGGCTGATGCTTTAGCCACGTTGGCTTCAATGTATAAAGTCAATTATTGGAATGAGGCTCCAAGAATTGTACTTTCGCGTCTTGATAGACCAGCGTTTGTGTTCGCAATCGATAATGCCACCGACGGCAAGCCATGGTTCCACGATATCCAGACCTTCCTTATGACCAAGGAGTATCCTGCGGGTGCGTCTACCCAGGACAAGAAGACTCTGAGGAGGTTATCTGGAAACTTTTACCTCAACCCTGATGGAGTGCTGTATAAGAGAAACCACGATCTCGTGCTACTCAGATGTGTGGATGAGAAAGAAGCAAGTATGCTCATGGAAGAAGTCCATGAGGGCACATTTGGTACGCACGCCGGCGGGCATGCCATGACGAGAAAGATCCTGAGAGCAGGGTATTACTGGCTGACTATGGAGTCGGATTGCTTCGGATTCGCGAAGAAATGTCACAAATGCCAGATTTATGCTGATAAAGTTCATGTGCCGCCGTGCCCATTGAATGTCATGTCCTCCCCTTGGCCGTTCTCCATGTGGGGCATCGACGTGATAGGCAAGATCGAGCCCACCGCATCCAATGGTCATCGTTTCATTCTGGTAGCTATCGACTACTTCACCAAATGGGTGGAGGCAGCCTCGTACGCTAATGTGACCAAGCAGGTGGTAGCTAAATTTATAAAGAGGGACATCATCTGTCGCTATGGAATTCCCGAGCGGATCATTACTGATAATGGTTCGAATCTGAACAATAAGATGATGAAGGAGCTGTGCCAGAGCTTCAAGATTGAACACCACAACTCATCTCCCTACCGGCCGAAGATGAATGGCGCTGTTGAAGCGGCCAATAAGAACATCAAGAAGATTGTTCAGAAGATGGTTGTGACGTATAAAGATTGGCACGAGATGCTGCCGTTTGCCTTGCACGGTTATCGTACGACGGTGCGTACGTCGACCGGGGCAACTCCTTTCTCCTTGGTGTACGACATGGAAGCTGTCCTGCCGTTAGAAGTGGAGATTTCCTCTTTACGAGTTTTGGTTGATGTAAAACTTGATGAGGCAGAATGGATTACGAATTGCTTGAACCAGCTCAGCCTGATGGACGAGAAGAGGTTAGCATCGATTGCATTTGGTCGCCTGTACCAAAGCCGAATGAAGAAAGCTTATGATAAGAAGGTGCGTCCTCGAAGCTTTCAGACGGGTGATCTCGTCCTGAAGAAGATTCTTCCGCCACACTCCGATCACCGGGGCAAGTGGACTCCGAATTACGAAGGGCCGTATGTCGTCAGCAAGGTCTTCTCAGGAGGAGCTTTGTTGTTATCCACGATGGATGGTGAAGATTTTGCATCCCCGGTGAACGCGGACGCAGTTAAAAAATACTTTGCTTGAAAGAGACCCGCTGGACAAAAAAGAAAGAGTCCAGGCAAAAAAGGGGCATCCCGGCGAACCAAAAACAGAATAAAAGGTTCGGGCAAAAATTAGGGATATATTGAAAAATGTACACCCGCGAAGTCGAAAACCTACACTGGGCGGCTTCGGCAAAAAAGGGTATCCCGGTGAACTGAAAACCCGAAAGGGCGGTTCACGCAAAAGTTAGGGATTTGAATAAGCAAATGACTGCGTTCCGCGTATGGACTTTCATTGTTTAGTGGTTCGGAAGACCTGAGGGCCGTTTATCTGAATCAATCTCTTCCAAAGCTGAAGCATCGGAAAAAGTATCAAAGTCGAGTGGGTCTTAGAGGGATCAACTCATGGTGTTCGTCTACACCTCGATTGCCGACATTTGCATATACTGATGTATATTTATGTTTTCTTTTTTGCGCGGCTTCCTCATTCCAGGAGCTTGCCTCTGTTGTAAAACATTTTTGCCCATTCAGGGGTTCATCATCAATAAAATGCACATTATTCAGCCATTCTACTTGTCTGTTTAGCATTTATCTGTTTTGTTTGCGAATGAAAACGCCGATGTTTTTTGATAAAATGTACATACATAAACTTGCGGGCCTAGGCCCATTGATTGTTGAATCGATTGATTAAATGAATATTGTCACGAGATAATAACTTGGATAGGCCCCTTTGAGGAGGGTATCTTGTCTGTTTGTTTGTGTTGTTGCAGGTGTAGCACTGGCCAGAATATGTGTCGTGCGTATCCCCGAAGCAGGAGGAGCCCTCCCTCTCCAGCTGAGTTCAGTAGTCTCTCCTCCGTGGAATCAGAATAGTGAGCATTGATATGTCTCCCCAGGTAAAGATGATTCTCTTCCCCAAGCAGACGCATCCTGAAGGAATGTCACCTCATCGGCTGAGCCAAGCACCGAAGAATGATGCCGTCTTCCCCCCGCACCGGGTCACAAGTGCAGGTTTCGCAGGAGGCTGTTCGTTAGCCGAAGGATGCAGTAACTGATGGTGCCAGACTGAAGTCTCCAGTGGAATTGAGATTCCTCACCAGAGTCAGGCTCTCTCCTGAAGTTCGATGATTCCCTCTTCCCCAGTAGAGTGTTGGAACAGCTGATGTTGTATTCCCCTGCAGAGTTGTACTCTTCCCCCGAAGTCAGATGATCCCTTCTTCCCCGGCGAAATTGAGTTTCCTCATCGGAGTTGCACTCTCCAGCGAAGTAGAATGATTTCTCTCCCCGGCTGAGTCCGCAGAAAAGCAAAATCCTTGGAAGTTGATCAGATCATGATCAATTTTCCCCAGCAGAGCGTGGGGCGGCTAATGCTGTGTTTCCCCAGAATCGCACTCTCTCCATCAAAGCAGAGTGATTTCTCCTTCCTCAGCCGAGTTTGCAGATGTCCAAGGGATCCGAATCCTTGGAAGTTGATCAGATCATGATTGGTTTTTCCCCAGTGGAGTGTTGAGCAGCTGAAGTTGTTTCCCCACAGAGTTGTTATCCCCAGAAGAGTAGCCGAGACGGCCGCGCAGTTCATTCTCGCGATTGATATCAGCAGATCCAAGTTCTCGTAGAGCTTCATCCCCTGCAGCAGTCAGCTGAAGTTGTTCCCCTGCAGCAGTTCGCGGAAGATCAATTCCCCATACAGAGCCTGATTGATATTGGCGTGTTCACGTTCTCCTCAGCAGGATGATTCCTCTACCTGAGTGGTTCTTTCTCCTTGACAGGAGGATTCCCCCCTTCGGCATTCATTTTGCTGACGGGATCGCATCATTATGCATGACTGCATAGCATTTAACGCTGCATAGCATTGCGCATGATTGCATAGCATTTAGCATAAACGCATAGCATTTCCACTAAGTGGAGCATGGTGTCGAAGCATACGCATCATAAGCATGATCTAGGTCATTATCATTCTTGCCTTCCAGGTGTGCGACCAAAAGACCGGCTGCTCAGGACGATTCTTGATATTCTCCCCAGCAAGGTCGCTTTTGAGATGATTCTTAAAGACCCTGGTGTAATCCCCACGGTCGCTCGCTCAAGATGATTTTTGAGATCCCCAGCGAAGTCTTCAGTTCAAGATGATTCTCAAATCCCTTAGCAGGGCCATTTGCTTAAGACGATTCTTAAGACCTCAGTACAGCTTCCCGAGTTGTTCGCCTAGTATGATACTTGGGCTCCCCAATAGCATCCCCAGCAAGAGTTGCCCAGGAAGATTCCTGGAATACCCAACAGAATGTTTGCTCCAGAAAGGTTATTAGTTCAGGACGATTCTTGAAGATGCCCGACGGATCTGTTTGGTCAAGATGATTCTTGAAGTCCTCAGCGGCGTGATATGTCTGCTCCAACAATGATGTCTAATCTGAAGATGGATTTCGTAAGCGCCTGAAAGTGATATCAGAAAATTCCTGTGAGTTCAGATTTCCGTGTTGGTGAATCAACAGGTGGCTGAAGACAAGGTTCCAGAGTTTGTAGATACAACAGAGTGATCCGTGTGGGTCTGAAGACCAAGTCAGTTATCCTGAGGTGATGATTGGTTGCGATCAAGTGAATGATATGTCTTCTGATTGAAGTCGAAGATGTTTCTCCAGCGGTGACGCAGGATATTTCGATCGTCCGACGGTGATGTCAGGTTTAGTTCTCCAGCGGTGACGCAGGGTGCTTCGATCGTCCGACGGTGATGTCAGGTTTAGTTCTCCAGCGGTGACGCAGGGTGCTTCGATCGTCCGACGGTGATGTCAGGTTTAGTTCTCCAGCGGTGACGCAGGGTGCTTCGATCGTCCGACGGTGATGTCAGATTTAGTTCTCCAGCGGTGACGCAGGGTACTTCGATCGTCCGACGGTGATGTCAAATTTGGTTCTCCAGCGGTAATGTTGGGTATTTTGATTGTCTGACGGTGATGCCAGGTCGACATTTCTCCAGCTAGTTGTTGAGCAGCTAATGTTGTAGTATTCGAAGATTTGTTCCCCGCAGAGTACTGTGTGCTCGTGCAGTGGGCAAATTTTCGGGTTTATCGATATTCAACCGTCTCGTACCTTGATTGGTTGAGAGCCGTTCACTTCTCACCCAGTCAGGTTCAAGCCGTTTGAATAGGGGCAGCTATTGCACCCCAAAATTTGACCAACAATTATTTATTCATTGAGTGTTTGAAAGTGGATACCTTCATCAGAAAGTTCAAGAGATCCTCAGAGGAATTGGTTGAAACCAGGGTTGTGTGCTTCATAGCTTGAGAGTTGTGGGTGTTCCTTAGATGATTCTGAGACCTTGAGAATGAACTTGATGTTTTGGGAAAGCCTATGAGATGTCTTGATAGCCTTCATGAAGTCCAGAGAAGTCATTATGCAAGAGTTCAGAAGATTCAACCATGAATGGTAGAATTAGGGTTTTGACTGGGTCAACCCTAGGATAACTGAAGATTTGGGGAAGGTTGAGACCCAATCCAAGGGCCATGAGATCATGGAATGATGCATAAAGATGATATAAAGATGATTCCTAGGCCAACTCATCATGAGTGAAGAGTTTGAGAAGTTTCAAGTTAGGATCCCCAAGGATTGTCAGTGAAAAACCCTAATTTGATCCCTATCTTCCAGGCAGTTTTAGCTCAAGTTGTGATTGATATCTCACCTTCCCCATAACATGAATGTTGTAGAGCTTGTTATAAGCTTTAATTTGAGTGGTGGAAGTACTTGATAGGAGTTACAGAGCTCAAGTTATGGTTTTGACAAATTACAGGTCAGCAGAGGTGTGTGAATCTGGGTCCTTGAAAGTCACCCAACTTACAGACAACTTTTGCCCTAGTAGGGTGATTCCTATGACTTCCTGGTCAACATGAATGTTGAAGAGCATCTTCTTAGCTTTAATTTGAGTGGTAGAAGTCCTTGATAGGATTCATGGAACTCAACTTATGGTTTGAACAAGACAGGGGTATTTTGGTCATTTGTCAGTTATAGGTCCTTTTAGCCAATGCCTAAAACTCCTATTTCCAAGCCTCAAATGGAAAAACTAAAAAAATGAAAGTTGTTCAAAATGGGATTTTAAGTCTAGAAAGAAGGCCACCAAATTGTTGGAAAAGCTCATAGCATGAAGTTACATGATTGGTCAAAAATGAACTAAAAATGGCATATAAGTTTGAAAAGTTGAATTTGAAAATTGGTTTGGAAGATCCACAAATCCAAAATAGGTCATCCAATATATCATTTTGATTGGAAACATCATTTTGAGAACATTGGTTTAGATAGAATTTTGATTTGAAGCTTTAAAATGGGTGATGCTTTGAAAACTTGTTACTTGCATTATAAGGCAATGTTGAAAAATCTTACACAAGCCAAAGGTGAGCTTGTTTTTCACACATATCCACTCAATATCTCTCATAAGGAGAATTTGGCACAAAATGGTAAGGCATAAGGCATGAGATGTAGCTTGTTTAAAATCTCATTAAAGGAGAAGTTCCACACTTTTCTAGATGATTCTAGAAGGATCCAGCTCCTTCCATCCATCATTATATAAAGAGTGATCCACAAGGAGTTCAGGGTTGGTGATAGAGAGAGAATTGAGAGAGGAGAGAGAGAACACAATTGCATTTCTTCACTTGCAAGTCACAACCAATTTCTGAGTTCCACATCATTTCAGTTGATAATTTCAACTACAACAAGTTCCATTGGTATTACTGAGTGTGTGCATAGCAAACTGAGGGAGAATCCATGGATAATTGATGATCTTGCATTCGAGTTTGGCAGCCTGCATTTCAAAATCAGTTTCAAGGAATCAGACACTTTCAAGGAGTTTTATTGCAAACAGAAGCAAGATATTGGTCCATTGAAGGAATCTGGAAAGAATCAAGCCTTGATTTGAAGAATTCCTTGGTCTGTTCATCTCATTTTATCAGGTTGGTATCTTTCTCTCTACTCCTTAATTTATTCACAATTTATTGGAATTGATAGGCTAGAATAGTTAGGTATTAGTAGTAGATCATTTCTGGAGAATTTGGCTTGATTTGGTGATGATTCATATGGTGACCTAAATTCTGTTGAGATCAAGAACTCCCTTAATAGTGAAAGATAGTCTTAGTTCTTTGGCTAGAAATGCTCAGTGTGAGATGAGGAACATGTTAGCACATTCAATTTTGAGAATTGACAACATTGGTTCTTGATCAGTTTTTAGGATCTTTATCGTGTTTAGAGCTAGGGTTCATATTAATGGATTTTGAGATCATAATTAGAACCAGGGTGAAAAATGGAGCAAGTATGGGTTTTGTTTTGTTAATTTTAGTGGAGAATTGAGGGAATACGAGTGGCTGCAGATGAAGTGTTCTTGAGTGATCATCAATGGAGTTGGCTCCAAAATATTTGAAATTGGGGAAGACGACTTGGTGGCCCTTGGATCCAAGTCTGACCCTTGACCAAAGCCAAGATCTCACGGCCACGATTTGAAGTTCGTTTATGAGGGAACTCTGAATACATCCATACGCGGTCGTTTCATTTAAATTGGTGATTGGGCTTAAGTCGAGTATTGTTACCCACACCCCCGTTTCCAAAGCCCATTTGATTTGAACTGAATTTGGTTTCTTTTCGCACCAAGTATTTTTC
This sequence comes from Lathyrus sativus, assembly GCA_963859935.3. Lineage (NCBI taxonomy): Eukaryota > Viridiplantae > Streptophyta > Magnoliopsida > Fabales > Fabaceae > Lathyrus > Lathyrus sativus. Next base: position 539,194,438 of record OZ012736.1, read on the forward strand.
TTTTTCTTTTCATTTTACTAATTGATTTTTTGGTTTTAACATGGGCCTACGTGCTATCCACACCCCCCCTATTCTGGCCCAACTAATTTGAACTGGCGTGTATTCCTGTTTCCACCCCCTCCCTTTAATTGTTTTAAATTCTTTTATTTTCTTTTAATATTTTTCTTGTCTTTATAAATTCATAAATAAATGAAAAATAACTCTTTTTTGGCCATTCTTTTTTATATGATTAGATAATTTTGTGTAGAAAAATATAAAAATAAAAATGGAATTTTATTTTTAATGTAGAATTTTTAGTGGTATTTTCTTTAATATAGTGTATTTTCTTTCTTTTAGTTGATACCTTATTTTGCAAGAATTGTTTTAGGACCTTCTTTTAGTCTTTTTAATCCATTCTTTTTTGTGCAATTAGATGATGAATCATAGTTCCCCATAGGATTTATTCTAGAATTTTAGAATTAAATTTGGATTAGTTTAATTAGGGTAGATTTAGGGTATCCTAATTAGGGTTTAGGTTGTGCTTAGGTGAAGAATTCCTCTTCTTTGAATAGTTTTGTCTTGATTTTTGGGTAGAGGCCTATGTGGATGTTATGGGTAGATGTTGAAGACCCTTGTGAATAATCGTTAGATTTTTCCCCATTGGTTTAGTATTTTTAGGTATTTTCTGAAGTTGCCTATTGATTTTGTCTGCCCTGTGGTTATCTGTTCATATCTGGGGTTTGTTTTGGGGAATTGGTGATGGGGCTTGTGTTGTCTTGAAGACCTTGTTGGAGAGCATGATGGAAGAGAAGATTGTAGATCAAGACTCAGAGACCCAGAGCTTGGCTTGTTCCCTGTCTGTGAGGTTTGAGATCCTGAAGTTTGAAGGAAGTTCATGGTACTTTCCTGAGGAAGGCACTATGAATGACTTTCATTCTTTCTTCTCACCTCTTTCTTAAGTATCCAATGATGTTGGAGCCAACTTGTGAGTTTAATTTCTCCTGAGGAGGAATGTAAACTGATCACCTGTTGTTGAGCCACATGGGATACAATTCCTAAGTGGAAGCCTCCCAGTACTTTCCTGAGGAAGGTCCTATGGGTCTATTCACTTAGTTCCCTTAGCTTATCTAGGATTTCTCAAGTATCCAATGATGTTGGAGCCAACTTGTGAGTTTAATTTCTCCTGAGGAGGAATGTAAACTGATCACAGTTGTTGAGCCACATAGGATACAACTCCTAAGTGGAAGCCTCCTAGTATTTTCCTGAGGAAGGTCCTATGGGTCTATTCACTTAGTTCCACTAGTTCAGATAGGATTTCCTAAATATCCAGTGATGTTGGAGCCTGCTTGTGAGTTTAATTTCTCCTGAGGAGGAACGTAAACTGATCACAGTGGTTGAACCACATAGGGTATGACTCCTGAGTATACACCTCCCAGTGCTTTCCTGAGGAAGACACTATGAGTCTGCTTACTTAGCTCCCTTTCTTTGGTAAGCTTGTTCTGAAGCTTGAAGACTGGGATTGATCTCCTTTGGTTAGGTTTTGCTTTAGGGCTTTGCTTAGATTTGATTCAGGATTCTGTGTTAGGGTTAGGATTAGAGAGTAGATTCTTTCTTTCTCAAGCATGTGTGTTTGTTTGCCTGAGGGCACTTCACTTCCTTTATCTGTATATGGCTTGATAGCATGTTGATTATCTTCAGTATGATTGCTGTTATTTCATGACTGGCTTGAGGTCGAGACGAGCTTGTGGAGGCTGAATCCCCGCACACATTTCCTCCCTCACTTGCATTGCATGCATTTTAAAGCTGATGTTTTTGTCTGTTTTGGTGTATCATTGACATGATCCCTTAGGACTCTCATTTCCTCAGATGAGGATTTGATGATAGACTTTTAGTTTGAAACCTATGCATGACAACATCTAGGAGTTCCCTGTTCAAACCTCAACCATAGGATGAATCCATGGCATGATAACAGTAGGACTTGATAGTCCCCCTCCTAGTTGGGCCTGTTCTCTTCTCATCTCGAAGCAGTTTAAGATACAGTAATCATGAATGATTTCTCTCGTACGCTACGAGCCTTAAGCTATCTGAGATTGGATGTTTAGTATGGTACCCTTTGGGTGACATGCGACGCATTCACTCTCAGGTCATAGTCTCTAGTGCGGTTGAGATCGCAAACACAATAAAAAACACTTCTTTTAGGAGATAACCCGTAGTTTCCCGAACTACGTTTGCTCTGATCTTTCATACCAGATGAAAGTACGTAGGCATAGGATGCGATATCCTAGCGAGCAACCTTCCCCATCTTCCCCCGTAGTTAGCCGAACTACGTTGACTCTGATTTCTCATTCTCTGATGAGAATACGTAGGCATAAAGTGCGACGCTTTGCCGAGTCATTTTTCTTTTCTTTTTCAGCCAGCCTTGATAGGTAGATAGATTATAACCAACCCGTCCAAGTAAACAAACAAGCGAGGATCCCGTCGAGTACGACGGACGTGAGGGGTGCTAATACCTTCCCCTTGCGTAACCGACTCCCGAACCCAGACAATGGTTGCGATGACCTTGTCTTACCCTTTTTCGTCAGGTTTTTTCCGATCGTTTCCTTTCCCGCTCTGAGGGATAAATAACGAAAGGTGGCGACTCTTCTGTCATGCCGGCACCTTATTTTCGCGCAAGCGACAGTAGTAAGGAGGGAAAACGAAAATTTGAAGTGGGGTTTGGATGTATGGTGATGGGAAGTTGATAAGATGGGAGTGGGGGAAGAAACGTAACCTCTGTTATAGCAGACATCAAGTTTTGGACTCGTGACGATCGTCATACATCTGTGACGGTCGTCACCCGTGTGACGGGCGTCATGCTTCTGTGACGGTCGTCACACCAGCAAATTCTGCAGAACGCAGAATTTTGCTACAGGGGTGCTTTTAACATGGTTTTAAGGCTTGTAAATGATATCGCAATGTAATAAATCAGCCAAGAAGCATATGATAACATAAAAAAACAGAATAAAGGACTAATGAATAACATTAAAATAACATTCAATTAAAATAATTGTTTTTAATGTAATACATAAGTGAAGCGAAACAATACGAAAATAAAAATAATTGAAAGCGTACAGAAAACAGGAAAATAAACTAAACGAAAGCTAAAATCTCAGTCCTTTTGTGCCTTCAATTCGTCAAACTTCCAGGCGTAGTAATCGAGCTGATCACAAACTAAGTCCATGAAAACTGCTAATTCGCTGTGTATGCTGGTTATTTCTTCTCTTACAGTGGTCAGAGCTGCGTCGACGTTGTCTAATCGGTGCAGAACAGTATCCATTTTGTCAGTGTTTTCTTCAGGAATGGGCTCAGGATAGGTGTTGTAATGTGGAGGGGTCTCAGGGTCTACCTCAGCTTCTAATACAGCATCCTCATAGTGTAACACCCATTTTAATTATTTAGTCATTTTATTATTATTTTAAATATTATATGTTGATGTGCCCTTTGGTAGGGTGTATTTGATGATGTTTGGTGGGTGTCCCTGAGATGGGAGGATCATTGGTGGTAATTTGGTGAGTTTATAATAATATAAGAAATAATAGTAATCTTGGTGGTGGTAATATTATTATTATTATTATTATTATTATTATTATTATTATTATTATTATTATTATTATTATTATTATTATTATTATTATTATTATTATTATTATTATATTTATGATTATTATTAATATTTGTAGTAATATTATAAATATGGAGAATATAATATTATTATTAATATAGTTATTATATTATTATGATTTTTGGTGTGAATATGATAATATAATGAATAATAGTAATATTGGTGGGGGTATTATTATTATTATTATTATTATTATTATTATTATTATATATTATTATATTTATTAGTATTATTAATATTATTATTATTTTGGTGAGATAATAATATTGTTACTATTATTATTATTATTATTATTTTGGTGAGATAATAATAATAATATTATTATTATTATTATTATTAATAGTATTATTATGATTAGTATTATTAATATTAGTAATATTATATTAGTATTATTAATATTAAGATTATTATTATTAATATTATTTTATTATTAGTATTAATATAATTGTTATTATTATCATTATTATTATTATTATTATTATTATTATTATTATTATTATTGTTGGGTGTATTACTATTATTATTATTATGTTGAATATTACTATAATATTATAATAGCATTATATTATATTATATTATTATTATTATTATAATGATTATTATAATTATTATATTAGAATTATTATTGGGAATATTAGTGGTTGAAATAAGTAAAATAAGAGGTGGAAGGATTATTGGGAAGTTAGAATGGAAATATGAAAAGTCATGATAGAAACCGTGAGGAAGGAAATATGAAGGGGTAGCAAGGAGATATTAGAAAAGTTGGAATAGAGAGAAAAGGGATTACCATAGATTGTGGGAAATTGGTGTGATAATAATAATAATAATAATAATAATAATAATAATATTATTATTATTATTATTATTATTATTATTATTATTATTATGTTATTTTTATTAGTTATTATTATTATTGGGATAGGAAATAAAAAGGAAAATAGAATATGAAGGGGTGGGGGAAGTATTAGAGAAAATAACACGATAGAAAGAGGGAAGAGAGAAAGAGCGATAGAAAGAGAGAAGAGGAAAGAACGAGAGAAGTGAGAAGAACGAAGGAAAAAGGGAACGAAGAACGGAAAGAAAAGAGGAGGCCAAGAGACCAAATCCAGGAAGAATTTCATCGATCAACCGATTAACAAGGTAAGGGGGGAGAAACTTGATTGGGAATGGTATATACATGTATAGGGTAGTGGGGATTCCTTAACCCCGTAGGAATGTATCGTTGATGAAGTTTTATATTGACATGCTATTGATTGTTGAATTATGTTGATGTTGATGGATTGAAATATGTTGATTGTTGGTGAATTGTTGTTTTTGGTTAATTTGGCGTATAGGTTGGGTTTACGGTTTTAGGGAAGTTATGTGTGACCTTTTTGATGTGTCGATAGATTGTTTAAGTGATGACTTTGGAATAATATGTATATGATGATGTACGGATGTTTGATGTTGCCATTGTTGATTGACTGTTGGTGTTGGTTTGGTTTGAGTAAGGTTCAGAGTAACTCTAAAGTGTCGGTAGTGTGCCGTAATGTTGATCTGGAGTAGAATTATAGGAAGATTGATAATCCTAATATGCATTGGTCGTAATACGGATAGTATAGGAAGTGGATGTTATAGAATAGGCTTGAATCGGAGAAGAGTGAGAATTCTGAACTGTGAGAACTTGAGAAGTCGCAGGCAACTCGCTAGCACTTCGCTTAGCGAGAAGGCAGCGAGCGTTCGCTAGGTGCTCGCCTAGCGAGTGAGGTAGAGAGTGAGTCCAGTAGGTTCTGCTGTCATTCGTGAGGAGGTTCGCTAAGCGAACAGGTAGCGAGCATTCGCTGGGAGCTCGCCTAGCGAGGGTGTAGCGAGCGTAGCAGAATGTGGTTTTTCTATGCTGTAATGTTGTGTGCGCTAAGAGTGTAGTGCCCTTGGACTTTGTTGATTATAGGGGAGATGATTGAGTGTTATAGAGTGAGTACTCGGTGATAGTATGTGATTTCCGTTACTAATTATTTAAATGGATAATTAGTTGGTGTATGAATCATGCGGAGCATGGTGTAGTGATCAGTAGGATCGTGTATTCCTGAGTGGTGGGACGTGTTTATATCTTGGTGATAAAGTATGAACTTGTTTACTTGGTGATGGTACTCGTTTTCCTTGATATTGTTGGTGAACAATTGGTTAACGTATATGTATGTAGTGATCAGTAGGATCGTGTGTTCCCGGATGTTGGGATGTGGTTATATATGGTGTTATAGTATGAATTTATTTACTATCTGATTGATTTATATGGTGTTGGTGTAATATATCTACACATATATGCATTGATGTATGATGATATGATCAGGAGGATCGTGTGCACTTAGTGTGCCTAAATATGATAGTTATGCATTGGTGTATGCATATCATGGTGTTTTGGTGGGATGAATCATGTCTCAGGAGGAGCGTAAGTGATTCATCCGTACTCCTTGGTGGAGAATGGTGGGGGATAGATCATGTCTCAGGAGGAGCGTAAGTGATCTATCCAGGTTCGATTGAATGAACCAATGAGTCGGTACCGCATGCATGGTGTTGAGTTGCATATTTTCATTATAATATGTTATATTGTAATTTGAACAGTAGGTTCGTTATATGGAGTTGTTGGGGTGAATATTGGTGTGTTGGTGTGTTTTACTACCTTGTTTACATGTATTACATTACCAATATATTTTTGATCATGTTTTCTCACCCCTTAGTTGTTGTTGTGTCTGTGCTTCTCCGGAAGTACAGATAATCCAGGTACTTAGATAGCTTGGATGGTGGTGTGCCAGTTGAGTCTAGGATGCTCTGATACGTAACATGGGATATGGGTGTTTTAATTGTTTTATGTCAAACTTGTTGTAATCCTGTGACGTATCATTTTTTTTTGTGAGTTATAATAATAAAGATTTTACGAAATTTGGCGGATGGCCGAGAATGTTGGAATAATGTTTTCCGCTGTATTATTTTTGAGAATAATTAATAAAGTATTTTTATAAAAATTTGGTGATGTGATATCCCACTATTTTGGTGAAAACTCATATGTTTATTTATAATGTTTATATTTTATTTAATTTGGGAAGTGGGGTGTTACAATTGGTATCAGAGCAGGTCGGTCCGTCCGGCCAATGTTGTCTAGTGTTATTGTTTCCTGGTATGCGACATGTGTGTAAAAACACTGTCGGTACATGTTGTTGGTTAACTTCATTGGTAGAAGTGGAATGATTCCAGTGGGGGAGAAGTTGTATTTCTTCGAAAAGCTACAGTGTGGTGGCTTAGTGTGTTGAGGAGTGATATCATAGTTTGGTAAAGATGGTTTATACCCCATCATGATTTCGGCTGTCTATTAACAAATTGAGGAACTGATCACCCTTAATCTCTTGTTAATAGTGGACGGGATTGTGTTGGATGGGATAGACGTATCTTGCAAGCTTGGGTGGCGTGAGCAGTGTATAGTCTTGAGTTAAGCTAAGTGCTTAAGGGATTATTTTGAGGAATTTGGCGTAAGACGGTGTTGAAGTGTCTATTTTGACTGAAACTTGGAATGAGAAGGAAAGTGAGAAAAATTGGGATTTGTCAATTATTTGCGATTGCCGAAGGTTTCCGGATGAGGTAGGTGATTTACTATCGGAGTGTGAAGTAAAGCTCACACGTTGACTTTGTTGTTGGAACGAGTCCGATATTAGTGACTCCATATGGTGTGTTTTCGTTGGGATTGGAGAAGTTGAAGAGTCAACTTGAAGACCTTCTAGGAGAGAGGTTCTTTTGTTTGAGTGTGCTACCGTAATGTGCACCAATTTTGTTGGTTAGACAGATAGAAGGTTTTGTGAAGCTTTGGGTGAACTATAGATAAGTGAACAGGGTGACTATCAAGGATAGGTGTTCGCTTCCAAGAGTTAATGATTTGATGGAACAATTGATCGAGGGATGTGAGTCCCTTGGTCATGTGATCTCGAGTAAAGTTCTTGTGGTGGATGGGACGAAGGTCAAACGTTCTATCGTATTAGGAGGCTCAAAGATCTGCTGTTGAGATTGGAAGTAATTGTGTTTTAAATTATTCATAGATTTAAAATGTGTTGGATGGCTTCCTAAGTATAAAATTGTTGTTGTACGTTAAATTCCGAGATCGCAGCTTTTTACGGAATCGAAATCGGACACTCGGAAGTCGGGTAACGGTTGAAAAGAGGATTTTGGGACTGTCATGTTCGCCTGGCGAGCATACTGGCGAACGTCCATATTCGCTGCGGTGTTCGCCTGGCGAAGGGGTCATGGGCAGAAAATGTTATTCTGGTGTTTTTGCCGTAACGGGAGAACCGTAACTCGGAATGACGCGCGGTTCGAAGCGTTGTAAAGCTATTCAAATTATCTATGAGATGGTGAAGTATTGACATAGATTTAAGCTATTTATTGATGAAGTGTGTTTGAATGTTGTGTTAAGGACGGGCGGTACGGTATGTGTTCCCGCTATAACTCACAACTTGTTTGTCCACTTGGCATGGGATCTTCTTTAATTATTTATATAAGGCAATGGTTGTGTTAATAAATGATATTTTAAGGTATTCGAAGCGTATAGAGGATTATGTTGAGCATAAGGAACTGGAGTTATCAGTGTTGGAAAAATAGCGGTGATATACTTCCGTAAGGAAAGTTCTGCCGAATCCGATAGAACTAATTGTGGTGTTTGTGATGCTTGTTGATATAATTAGGGGATTTGCTAAATACAACTTCAGCGAGTTTCAATTATGCAAAAGGCAACTTGAAGTGTATAAGAGAAATCATCCGACCAGTGATTTAGAGTTGGTTACTATTGTGATTGTACTGGAGTCGGAGTCTTCAAAAGTTCAGACTGAGATCGGAGATGTTTGGTGATCTTAAGAGTTTAAGGTGTTTGTTTAATTTGAATAAGACGAATATGAGGCATAGGAAATAATTGGGACTTCGAAAAGAGTACGACTTCGAGTTGAATTACCATTCGGGTAAAGCGGACATGGTAGATGATGCAGTGAGTTAGAAATATTTGCATATACCGAAGATGATGGTGAAAAGAGTTAGAACTGATTGAGAAATTTCATAATATGCGTTTTGTGAGTAAGGATACTTATTATGGAGTTAAGCTTTTATTATTAAGATCTGACTAGTGATATCCTTGAGAAGAATCGAGAAAGTCAAAAATCTGGGTTGAATAGTGAATTAGTTGAAATTGATAAATTAGAGTCGAAGAGTGGATTGTCGGGTTTGTGGAAATAATACCATGAGATGTTATGATAGAGTATGTATATCAGATGTTGTTGAAGGGAGTAGGAGTACTCGTGAAGAAATACATTGAGGTAGATGGAGTATCCATCTCGGTGCTATGAAGAAGTAACCGAACTTGAGTAGATTGTTTTTGAGACCATGGATAAGGATAGGTGGAATATGCTAGTTAGAATTGTCGGAACTCGAAGAGTGAACATCAGAGACTGTTGAGTCTGATGTAGTCGTTAAATATTCCAGAGTGGAAATCAGGTAGTATTTTCACGAAATTGGTGTTGAGATTTCCAAAGAATTTGTAAAGACATAATTTTAATTTGAATTGTTAGGAGTGGATTAACTATTCCGTGTTGAGGATATACGAGATGCATATTGAGAAAGTGGTGAAGTTGGATGAGATACTGACGAATATTGTGTCAGATGGAAATTTGAGGTTTATATTGAGATTTTGGAGGGGCTTACAGAAAGCTTCGGGTACTAAGTTGAAGCTGAGTTCGACCTACCATCCGCAAACTGATGGTCAGTCAGAGAGGACTATTGAGTCTGTAGAGAATTGGTGAGAGCTTGGGTGTCGGATCAAGGTGGAGCGTGGGATGATTAATTATCGTTGATTGAGTTACCTATAATAACGGTTACCATCCTAGTGTCGGAATGACACTATATGTGGCTTGGTGAGATAGGGAGTGTAGGACTCTCCTGTGTTGAAATAAATCGAGTAAGAGTGTTGTACTCAGACTTGAAAATTATGCTTGAGATGGCTGAGAAGATCGAGAGGATCCGAGGCAATATGTGTTTTGAGGGTCACGTCGGTGACTGGTGTTGGTCGAGCTTCGAAATCTCAGAAGTTCGCACCGTGTTCTGTAGTTGTATCAGAGTGGCGCAGCGGAGGCATGAGAGGAGTAACATGTTAGACTGTTTTTCCGTTGTCGCTGTGAATTGGCATGATATGTTTCATGTGTCTTAGTCGAGAAAGTACATTGAACCAGGTGGATGATGTACAAAGGAAAAATATTCCGATTGTTGAGGCATTGTTAGTTCGTTTTGGCGAGCGAGGAACAACTCCGAAGGGAGGAGATATCTTTGGTGAAAGTAGTATGGGGAGGTGCTGCAGAAGGCAGTGTGACCTGAGAATTGGAATAAAAGATGCGGGGAGCGTATCCGGAATTATTTCCATCAGGTAATTTTCGAGGACGAAAATAATTAAAGTGGGGGAGAGTTGTAACACCCATTTTAATTATTTAGTCATTTTATTATTATTTTAAATATTATATGTTGATGTGCCCTTTGGTAGGGTGTATTTGATGATGTTTGGTGGGTGTCCCTGAGATGGGAGGATCATTGGTGGTAATTTGGTGAGTTTATAATAATATAAGAAATAATAGTAATCTTGGTGGTGGTAATATTATTATTATTATTATTATTATTATTATTATTATTATTATTATTATTATTATATTTATGATTATTATTAATATTTGTAGTAATATTATAAATATGGAGAATATAATATTATTATTAATATAGTTATTATATTATTATGATTTTTGGTGTGAATATGATAATATAATGAATAATAGTAATATTGGTGGGGGTATTATTATTATTATTATTATTATTATTATTATATATTATTATATTTATTAGTATTATTAATATTATTATTATTTTGGTGAGATAATAATATTGTTACTATTATTATTATTATTATTTTGGTGAGATAATAATAATAATATTATTATTATTATTATTATTAATAGTATTATTATGATTAGTATTATTAATATTAGTAATATTATATTAGTATTATTAATATTAAGATTATTATTATTAATATTATTTTATTATTAGTATTAATATAATTGTTATTATTATCATTATTATTATTATTATTATTATTATTGTTGGGTGTATTACTATTATTATTATTATGTTGAATATTACTATAATATTATAATAGCATTATATTATATTATATTATTATTATTATAATGATTATTATAATTATTATATTAGAATTATTATTGGGAATATTAGTGGTTGAAATAAGTAAAATAAGAGGTGGAAGGATTATTGGGAAGTTAGAATGGAAATATGAAAAGTCATGATAGAAACCGTGAGGAAGGAAATATGAAGGGGTAGCAAGGAGATATTAGAAAAGTTGGAATAGAGAGAAAAGGGATTACCATAGATTGTGGGAAATTGGTGTGATAATAATAATAATAATAATAATAATAATAATAATAATAATATTATTATTATTATTATTATTATTATTATTATTATGTTATTTTTATTAGTTATTATTATTATTGGGATAGGAAATAAAAAGGAAAATAGAATATGAAGGGGTGGGGGAAGTATTAGAGAAAATAACACGATAGAAAGAGGGAAGAGAGAAAGAGCGATAGAAAGAGAGAAGAGGAAAGAACGAGAGAAGTGAGAAGAACGAAGGAAAAAGGGAACGAAGAACGGAAAGAAAAGAGGAGGCCAAGAGACCAAATCCAGGAAGAATTTCATCGATCAACCGATTAACAAGGTAAGGGGGGAGAAACTTGATTGGGAATGGTATATACATGTATAGGGTAGTGGGGATTCCTTAACCCCGTAGGAATGTATCGTTGATGAAGTTTTATATTGACATGCTATTGATTGTTGAGTTATGTTGATGTTGATGGATTGAAATATGTTGATTGTTGGTGAATTGTTGTTTTTGGTTATTTTGGCGTATAGGTTGGATTTACGGTTTTAGGGAAGTTATGTGTGACCTTTTTGATGTGTCGATAGATTGTTTAAGTGATGACTTTGGAATAATATGTATATGATGATGTACGGATGTTTGATGTTGCCATTGTTGATTGACTGTTGGTGTTGGTTTGGTTTGAGTAAGGTTCAGAGTAACTCTAAAGTGTCGGTAGTGTGCCGTAATGTTGATCTGGAGTAGAATTATAGGAAGATTGATAATCCTAATATGCATTGGTCGTAATACGGATAGTATAGGAAGTGGATGTTATAGAATAGGCTTGAATCGGAGAAGAGTGAGAATTCTGAACTGTGAGAACTTGAGAAGTCGCAGGCAACTCGCTAGCACTTCGCTTAGCGAGAAGGCAGCGAGCGTTCGCTAGGTGCTCGCCTAGCGAGTGAGGTAGAGAGTGAGTCCAGTAGGTTCTGCTGTCATTCGTGAGGAGGTTCGCTAAGCGAACAGGTAGCGAGCATTCGCTGGGAGCTCGCCTAGCGAGGGTGTAGCGAGCGTAGCAGAATGTGGTTTTTCTATGCTGTAATGTTGTGTGCGCTAAGAGTGTAGTGCCCTTGGACTTTGTTGATTATAGGGGAGATGATTGAGTGTTATAGAGTGAGTACTCGGTGATAGTATGTGATTTCCGTTACTAATTATTTAAATGGATAATTAGTTGGTGTATGAATCATGCGGAGCATGGTGTAGTGATCAGTAGGATCGTGTATTCCTGAGTGGTGGGACGTGTTTATATCTTGGTGATAAAGTATGAACTTGTTTACTTGGTGATGGTACTCGTTTTCCTTGATATTGTTGGTGAACAATTGGTTAACGTATATGTATGTAGTGATCAGTAGGATCGTGTGTTCCCGGATGTTGGGATGTGGTTATATATGGTGTTATAGTATGAATTTATTTACTATCTGATTGATTTATATGGTGTTGGTGTAATATATCTACACATATATGCATTGATGTATGATGATATGATCAGGAGGATCGTGTGCACTTAGTGTGCCTAAATATGATAGTTATGCATTGGTGTATGCATATCATGGTGTTTTGGTGGGATGAATCATGTCTCAGGAGGAGCGTAAGTGATTCATCCGTACTCCTTGGTGGAGAATGGTGGGGGATAGATCACGTCTCAGGAGGAGCGTAAGTGATCTATCCAGGTTCGATTGAATGAACCAATGAGTCGGTACCGCATGCATGGTGTTGAGTTGCATATTTTCATTATAATATGTTATATTGTAATTTGAACAGTAGGTTCGTTATATGGAGTTGTTGGGGTGAATATTGGTGTGTTGGTGTGTTTTACTACCTTGTTTACATGTATTACATTACCAATATATTTTTGATCATGTTTTCTCACCCCTTAGTTGTTGTTGTGTCTGTGCTTCTCCGGAAGTACAGATAATCCAGGTACTTAGATAGCTTGGATGGTGGTGTGCCAGTTGAGTCTAGGATGCTCTGATACGTAACATGGGATATGGGTGTTTTAATTGTTTTATGTCAAACTTGTTGTAATCCTGTGACGTATCATTTTTTTTTGTGAGTTATAATAATAAAGATTTTACGAAATTTGGCGGATGGCCGAGAATGTTGGAATAATGTTTTCCGCTGTATTATTTTTGAGAATAATTAATAAAGTATTTTTATAAAAATTTGGTGATGTGATATCCCACTATTTTGGTGAAAACTCATATGTTTATTTATAATGTTTATATTTTATTTAATTTGGGAAGTGGGGTGTTACACATAGTACATATAATCATGTGCTTCAGAGATGTGATCACTGTCGTACATGTAATCCTGTGGTGTGGATTGAGGTGAAGGAGGTCCCATAGGCTCATCCAATTCATAAACCCAATGTCCGTGTTATGGATACTAGTCATCTGATGATTTGGCAATGTGAATAGCTGGACAGGTTTGTCATTGATAAGGTACTCGTAAGGTCCAGGTCCCATGGTTCTTAAAATGCGCCTGTTAAAGCAGAACTGGATATTCATGGGTCGGACGGGGCCAAAACTAGTGCTTGCATGTAGGTGGAATCTAAGGCCAAGCTCGTGGGCAATCATTGTCACGAGGCCTCCTATTAGAATAGGTGATTGTGGTTCCTGAGTGAGGCGTAGGAAGGATCTCATCATAAAAGGCACGACATTCACTGGAAGGCCCTGAGAAGCACAGAACAAGAAAAATAACTCTTCTTTAGATACTGTAGTAATGTTTTCTTCTTTTCCGAAAAGGGTGTGAGCTAGGATCTTATGAAAGTATCTGAAAGCGGGGTTATGAATCTCATCGTTATACATGCCATTTGGGTCAGGGTGATAGTCGCCTGTGATTTTACCCCAGAACTGGTTTAGTTCAAAATCAAGATCGTCATCTTCGGCACTGATGAACACATGTGGTCCGCTAGGAAATCCTAGGAGGTTAGCTAATGACATACGGCTATGGGTTTGGTCCATTCCAAACATCCTAAAGGTGATCAGCTTTGTGTTTGATCCAAAACCATAGTTGGGTAAGTACCTGAAGGAACTAAGGAATTCGTAGGTGAGGTCCTTATAGGTAGCAAAACGGGTTTTCAAGGAGGTGTTCTCCCAGCCTAATTAATTAAACAGGAATTGAATGCTATCAGTAATTCCTAGCTTCTCCATGGTAGATGATCGGGAAAATAGCAAGTGTACTATTTTTACCAATTGTAGTAATAAGGGAAAAGTCCCAAGTATCGATCTCGAGGACTGCGTAGTAATTAACGGAATTTTTAGGATTCAATTGAACAAAAGGTCTAGTGGTTTGTTTGGTAGCAGAGTAATATCACAAGTAAATACGGACTTAATTAATCAATCTAAGAACAGTGTTAGGGGAGTGGAGACGATGCGAGTAAAGACCCTGTATGATTATTCTACTATACTAGTTATTAACCTTAATTTATCAGTTGGCCACTTTAGTTGCCTTAATTCCTTAATGGAAACCCTTTGATGATTTTCCTGTTTACTAATTCCTCAGTGTCCCTGAAAAACATCAAGCAATAGTTCCGACCATATAATACGTGATACAGGATATCCTCATTCCTAAGCAATATCGACCGTAATACTATTTTGCAAAAGTGTTAGGTTGACTTTCCAGACTAACGCCTAAGCACGATTCGAATTCTACTTTCCAATATGAATACGAATAAGATTAATGCAAAATAAAATATATTAAGGTGAAAACATAGTTCTCATAGAATAATTAAACAAACGTCATTACATCGCACTAAGGACCACCCCCTAACAACTTGGGGTTTAGCTGCTCATGTTCTTGGTAAACATAAAAGTAATTAGAATTAAAAAGGAGAAGATCATTACAATGCAAGTTGAAATCCTTGGATCATCAATTGCTTCCGCTTTTGATCGATCCTCTGTTTCCAGCCGAACTCTCCTCTCAGTTGTCAATCCTAATATCAGTTCAAAAGTGTCCCCTACTTTCTAAAATGTGCCTCTTATATCTAAATTCAAATTACATCGCGAAATGTCTCAAATGCCCTTCAAAATAGGTCTGACAGCAAAAAATCAGAAAACAGAGAAATTTCACTTTCAGTGGCCCTGACACGGGCCGTGTTGTGCAACACGGGTGGCCGTGTCAGGCTGCTGACTTCTTCAGGGCGTGTTCCTCTCCAAGGGCTACAACACGGTCCGTGTTGCATGACACGGGCACCCGTGTTGCAAGTCTGAGTCTTATTTTTTCTTCTGCTTTGGTCCACCCGTGTCTGCCAGCCGTGTCCTTCATGACACGAGTCGTGTTGTGCAACACGGGTACCCGTGTTGCAGCTCTGAGTTCCCTTTTTCGACTTTTCTTTGCCTCCGAATGCGGTGCGATTGTCGTGCTATCCATTCCTGCCAAAAACACACTGAAAGAAACCAAATCAAACGCACCAGCGGAAAAAGCAACATAAACTTAAACATAAGACTCGAAGACACACAACTACGATTAATGCAGATAATAACAACTAAAGCTTCGAAAAATAGATAAAAACATTGCGAAATTAACCACAAACAGCGTTTGAAAACACAACTGAAATCCACCGATCAAACTCCCCCGAACTTGAACTTTTGCTTGTCCTCAAGCAACAAGCTCACCAACCCGAACTTAATATCTTTTTTTTCTCTTCATAACGGAACCGTCCATAGAATTGTGAGTTACGGTGATAATACTCATACTTGAACTTCTCATTCCAAGTCCCCTAGGATTAATCTCGGCTTTTCCCTCAAAATAGGTAACATGCAAACACTAGACTGCGGTAAACCACAGACCTCAGTCTCCCTATGGGTAACCTCTCCGACTATGCTTTGTACTTAAGTCTTCTTTTTCGATTTTCCTCCCTTTCATTCGGACAATCACTATATGGCTTTTATGATTTTCCTCGTGTGCACAAGATTTATCAATGACATTTTTCTTTTTCTGGCACTGTTATTCTTTTTGAATGGCTTTCAGGTTCGACCGCCGTTGGGCTGAATAACCGGGTGAGGGTTACCCAACTTAGAAGGATTAGTCGCCTAATTGCCCCTTTTTGTTTGTTTTTTTTCTCTGTGCCTTAACTCCATATTTTTCATTACCCTTGCACACACGATTATTTTTTGATGGAGCCTGATTGTCGAAATAAACTACTCAGGGGTACTTCTCAGATTAAAGCACTATGGTACAAATCTACACGTCGAACTCGTTCCTATTTGGGAAACCCAGGGTGTTGGCCTTTTACCTATCTCTCAAGATTATCCCGATTTCATCCTCACGGTTCTTTTCTGAGTATTCTATATACTTTCTCATCACCTCACTCAACATCTTCACTAAACAGTTCCCCAACCAACAATTTTATTAATTTTATTAGCTCAATGTCAGGGGGGTCTTCCTGTGGATCGCCATCATGTTCTCAAACTAACACTGGAAATTAAA
The DNA here is from genome assembly GCA_963859935.3 of Lathyrus sativus. Taxonomy (NCBI): domain Eukaryota; kingdom Viridiplantae; phylum Streptophyta; class Magnoliopsida; order Fabales; family Fabaceae; genus Lathyrus; species Lathyrus sativus. The sequence continues at coordinate 539,210,994 of OZ012736.1, forward strand.
TAAACAAGTAACTGCAACCGAATTGAAAACACACAAATAACATAAACAAATAAAAACACAAATAAAATAAAACACAAATAAAATAAAACACAAATAAAATACCCCCACACTAGAATTCAACAGTGTCCTCACTGTTGGAACACTAGTCGCAGAGGACTCACAGGATTCATGGTTGCGGAGGTTGGTCGCGCAGCATCATCTGCCGCATCCATTCATGCATCTCACCGATCAACCTGCCTTGTCAGATTTGTTCGTTCCCTTGTCTTGTCTGCTCCTCGCCTTGCCTCGTCTGCTCACTTCGGAGATGGCACATCTCATTCTCCATCCAATCCTATTCTTTTTTAGATAAGCTCCAAGAGCCTGAGCCGGATTCCTGATGGGGTGAGAATCGAGTAGGCGGTATAGGCGCTTCTTCTACCTGATCGCCTTCATCCTCAAAGAATTCTGCACCTGTACCATCATAAAATTGGTCTTCTTCATCCTGCATGGGGCTCTCATACAGCCAGTTATTCACATTTTGAATACTAATAAAGTCAGGGGCAGGTAAAGCAAGGAGATGACTGTTTCTACTTACCAAGGAGTAGTAATTATCAAAGACTCGAATCATACCTTGGGCAGTCAGTGTGGCATGATCTATTTTTGTCTTACCTGCAACAGTGGGTTCCTCTCTCAAGAGAGCACCGTGGCCAAAGTGATTCGCGATTTGAGTAATCATACCGCCTACACTTATTTCGCCTGAAGGTGCATTCGCAACCCTCTTCAGGTGATCAGCTGCAAAGGCCGCTACATTAATGAGTTCGTGATTGGCCATGCCGTACATGAAGTACAACTCCCTCTGAGTCGCCACTCCAGTGCTGTCACCCCTGTCGAACAGTGTATATGCCAATCCCTTTTGAGCGTACCTGAAACAAGGGTTATGGATACAAGAGGCTTTTGCCGCTTTCGCGACATAATCAGTTCTGCCTGTAATAGCCTTCCAGAAGTCTCCTACACTAAAATTTCCCAGAGGGGCTCCGGGACCAAAATTGGGGAGCTTCAGAGTATCTCCCAATTCGGCTATGGTCAGGCTATGGTCAGTATCAAATAACCTAAACCTCAGTGTACCATAATATTCTTCCTCCAGCCCCGTCCACCTGTGCTTCAACTGAAATTCTAAAGTGCTCAAGAATTCAACAGTTATGCGCTCATAAGTTGGCGCTTCTAATTGCATAAGTTCTAACATCCCCAGAGTGTGAAACATCCTATGGACCTCTATTCTCAGCCCTAGATTATCAAGCGTAGTGTTACAGATATACCTTGTGGGCGTGAGCTTACGCTTGATGATGTTAGAGTACTTTTTCTGATGATCCGGGTCTTCAAAGAGTATGCCGTGAGGGTTCGCCATACGGTGTGCTCTCTTTCTGGGGTGTGAAGTTTCCGCCACTACTTTTCCGGTATCTCTACGAGGAGGCATTCCGAACCTGCAAAACACAAACAACACAGATGGTTCGAAAAATTTCGAAATCCCTGTTAGTGAAAAACGCAACCGTAGAATTAATCACAATGATGAGTAGAGTGTTTTTTGTGAAGGACGGAAGTGGTTCCGGTGAGTGGGTGTGGTAGATAATGAAGCTTTTGTGTAGAGAGGGTTATGGAGGTTAAGGGTTTTGTGAGGGAGAAGAAGGAGGAAGATGAAAAATGATATGAATTGTGTGCTGGGTAATGATAAGTGGGGGTTAATGTGGTGGGCCCCATGGGTTAAAATTTGAAAAATCTGACTGCGCCTCGCAACACGGGCCGTGTTGCACAACACGGGCACCCGTGTTGCTCCTCCTGTAGCATATATTTTTTTCAAAGTCACGCCTCTGCAACACGGGCCGTGTTACACAACACGGGCACCCGTGTTGCTCCACTGCTCCACCTTTTTTCCAACTTTCTCACATCTGTCATGCTGGGCCTGACACGGCCCGTGTTGTACAACACGGCCACCCGTGTCAGGGTGCTGTCTTTCAACTTTTTCCCTCTCCTCCGGTCTCCGACATTCTTCTTTCACCGATGAACTGCGAGTTGATCAAAACATGTTAAAACAAAAACAAAATGAAAGCGTGAATGTGAAATACGTGGGTTGCCTCCCACGAAGCGCTTCGTTTTACGTCGCCTGGCTCGACGGTCGTCATCGTATCATGTGAGATGAACGACATCGTTTCGATCTTTCTGCTGTCCCTCGTAGTAAGGTTTCAGACGCTGACCATTTACTTTAAAAATGTCTCCATTTGCTGGATTTTTCAGCTCGACTGCTCCGTGCGGAAACGTCTTATGTACTACAAAAGGTCCCGACCATTTTGATTTAAGCTTTCCCGGAAATAGTTTCAGTCGGGAGTTGTACAACAATACTAATTGTCCTTCCCGAAATTCTTTCTTCTGAATACGTCGATCATGCCATTTCTTTGCTTGATCCTTGTACATTTTTGCATTCTCATACGCCCGGTTCCTGAATTCCTCTAGCTCATGGAGTTTGAGGGTTCTGGACTCTCCTGCTCTGGTGAGGTCTAGGTTAAGAACTTTTGATGCCCATAATGCCTTGTGTTCTAACTCTAGAGGCAGATGGCAAGCTTTACCATAGACCAGTTGGTAAGGGGACATACCAATGGGTGTTTTGTATGCAGTGCGATACGCCCAGAGAGCGTCGTCCAACTTTACTGCCCAGTCCTTACGGGATGCACGCACTGTTTTCTCTAATATCTGTTTGAGTTGTCGATTTGACACCTCGGCTTGCCCGTTGGTTTGAGGATGGTACGGAGTAAATATTTTGTGCTTCACATTATACTTAAGGAGTAGCTTTTCCATGAGATGATTTAGGAAATGAGTTCCTTCATCACTTATAAGGGCCCTTGGTACTCCAAACCGCGAAAATATGTTCTCCTTTAGAAATCTGACCACTACTTTAGCATCATTTGTTGGTAGTGCCACTGCTTCTACCCATTTCGAAACATAGTCAACTGCTACCAGTATGTAGTGTTTTCCAAATGATGGTGGGAATGGTCCCATAAAATCAATCCCCCAAACATCAAACAACTCTACTTCTAACATGGAATTCTGCGGCATCTGGTTTCTTTTCGAGATATTTCCAGTCCGTTGACATCTGTCGCATTCCTTAACTATGTTCTGGGCATCCTTGAACAAAGACGGCCAATACAACCCTGATTGGAGGACTTTGGCTGTGGTGCGGTCGCCACTGAAATGCCCTCCATAATCTGAATTATGACATGCTTCGAGCACCTTCCTTTGCTCGTTTTCCGGAACGCATCGTCTGATCAGTCCATCCACCCCTTTATTGTAAAGAAACGGATCATCCCATAAGTAGAACCTGCAGTCATGAACAAAATTTTTCCGTCTGTTAGAATCAAAATCGTCGGGTATGAGACCACCGACTAAATAGTTGGCGTAATCCGCAAACCAAGGAACGCCATGAATAACTAGGATGTGTTCATCAGCAAACTCATCCTTTATCGGGCGCTTTTCCTCGTTCTCTTCAATTGGTGACATTCGCGAGAGGTGATCAGACACAGTATTTTCACATCCTCTCTTATCCCGAATCTCCACATCGAATTCTTGGAGAAGAAGGATCCATCTCAGCAGCCTGGGCTTCGACTCTTGTTTAGCAAAAAGATATTTTAATGCAGCATGGTCAGTATAAACAATCACTTTAGAACCCAACAGATATTGCCTAAATTTGTCAAAGGCATACACCACCGCTAGCAACTCCTTCTCGGTAGTTGCATAATTCATCTATGTCGGGTTCAAAACGTGACTCGCATAGTAAATCACATGCAAAAGCTTCTCTTTCCGCTGCCCCAATACAGCTCCTACTGCGATGTCACTGGCGTCACACATGATCTCAAACGGCAGCGACCAGTCTGGGGCTATCACAATTAGTGCTGACACTAACTTATTTTTCAGGTTCTCGAATGCGTCAGCGCATTCCTTATTGAACACAAACGCCGCTTCCTTGACTAACAAGGACGTCAACGGTTTAGCTATCTTGGAGAAGTCTCTTATGAACCTGCGGTAGAACCCTGCGTGCCCCAAGAAGCTTCGGATACCTTTCTCGTTTATGGGTGGTGGTAACTTGGATATTACTTCCACCTTTGCTTGATCAACCTCGATCCCTTTGTGTGAGATTTTGTGACAAAGGACGATGCCCTCTCTCACCATGAAATGACATTTCTCCTAATTCAGGATCAAGTTACTTTCCTGACATCTCTGCAAAACAAGTGATAGGTTAGTTAAACAATCATCAAATGATGATCCGAAAACCGAAAAATCATCCATGAAGACTTCCATATGTTTCTCGAGCATATCCGCAAAAATGGAAGTCATGCATCTTTGAAATGTGGCCGGGGCATTACATAACCCGAATGGCATCCTCCTATAAGCAAAAACTCCGTACGGGCATGTGAAAGCTGTCTTCTCTTGATCCTCCGGCGCAACCGCGATTTGGTTGTATCCGGAGTATCCATCTAGAAAGCAATAGTAATCGTGACCAGCCAATCTTTCTAACATCTGATCAATAAAGGGCAACAGAAAGTGATCTTTTCTGGTGGCTAAATTAAGTCTCCTATAATCAATGCATACCCTCCAACCAGTGACGGTACGCGTAGGAATCAACTCATTCTTGTCATTAGTCACCACAGTTGTACCTCCTTTCTTAGGCACCACGTGAACAGGGCTCACCCATGAACTGTCGGATATAGGATAAATAAGCCCAGCATCCAATAATTTCCCCACTTCCTTTCTTACGACTTCCTTCATAACTGGGTTCAGTCTTCGCTGGGGCTGCACAACCGGTTTATGGTCCTTCTCCATAAGGATTTTGTGCATGCAAACTGTAGGACTTATACCCTTTAAGTCTTCTATTTTCCAACCAATAGCACTCTTAAATTTTTTTAGAACCCCAATCAGTTGTTTCTCTTGGACACTTTTCAAACTAGAGCTGATAATGGCGGGACACTTTTCCTCGGTGTCTAGAAACACATATTTGAGATTTTCCGGCAGTTGTTTCAATTCCGAACCTTTAGGCTTTTCGTCATTACCCTCAAGCTCTATAGGTTGTCGTAAGTCCTCCCATCGGTGTGGTCAGGATCCCCTTTGGAATGGTCGAGTGTCCAACATTTCGACTACCTCTCTGTCATTCTCATCTACTTCTTTGTCTTCCTTAAAGATTAACATGCTTAGCACTCTCTCCAGGGGTAGTTGGGTTACACTCTCCAAATGTTCGCTCTCTACGACCTGTTCTAGCACTTGGGTGTTGCTACTGGTGCCACGATCCTGTTTATGCTTCATGGTATTACTAACATCAATTTTTAACTCCTCGTCATATACTTTCAAGGTCAGGGTGCCGCCTTCCATATCTATCATGACTCTCCCGGTTTCCAAGAATGGTCGGCCCAAAATTAACGGCATTTCTTCATCTTCCGGCATCTCTAGGATCACAAAATCAACCGGAAACACAAATTTATCTACCTTAACTAGTACATCTTGAACCACTCCATATGGCCGCTTAACTGAATGATCAGCAAACTTGAGGGTCATCCGAGTGTCTTGAACCGCACCAATATCCAATTTTTTGTAGATGGACAAGGGCATGAGGCTAATACTTGCTCCCAAATCAATTAAAGCTCTGTTGAATGACCTATCGCCAATAGTGCATGGGATAGTAATAGCTCCACTGTCTTTCTTCTTGACCGGAATCTTCAGACCCTGCAAAATAGCACTACAAGTTTCCGTTAGAATAACAGGTTCAGACTCACTCGTCCGCTTCTTAGCAATGATGTCCTTCATGAATTTTGCATAGGTGGGCATCTGTTCTAGTGCCTCCAACAACGGAATGTTCAGCTCCAACTTTTTAAACAGCTTCAGGAACTTCTCGAAATTCTTCTCTTGTTGTCCTTTCTTCTTATTTCTTGAGGGGTATGGCAGCTTGATCACCGGTTTCGGTTCTACCACTTTTTCTTTAGTTACCGGTACCGGTGTCACCACTTCTTCCTCGACTATTTCATTCTCTTTAATTTCCAGCTCCACTTCAATCATCTGATCATTCAGTTCCGTTTCCTCTTCTCCTACTTCCTTGGCTTTTCCACTTCTTGTTACTACCGCCTTAATTTGGTGGTGATCCTTTGGATTTGGTACTGTGGCACTTGGAAGTGTACCAGGCGCTTGTGAACTTGCTAGCTGTTGGGCAATTTGACTCATTTGTACTTCAAGATTCTTTATGGATGCTCCAGCATTCCTGAAGTTACTCCTTGTCTCTTCTTGAAATTGAGAACTTTGGGCGACCATTTTCTCAATGGCCACTTCCCAATCAGCTTTTCGAGGCGCTTGTGGTTGATATTGAGGTTGGTACGGTGTCTGCTGGTACTGCTGTGGCTGAGGTTGATACGGTTGTTGGCCTTGAACAGGTTTTTGCACATTACCTTGTTGATCTTTCCATGAAAAGTTTGGGTGATTCTTCCAACCAGGATTATATGTGTTGGCGTAAGGATTGTTCTGCCTCAACATATTAATCTGTTCCACTTGCTCTTGAGTTGCTACACAATGCATTGTAAAGTGTGGCCCACCGCATATTTCACAAGGTGCTGCTTGAACTGGCTCAACCTGTGCCACTACCTGAGTTTCAACATTCATTTTCTTTAACCTTCTTTCTACCTCAGCAGTGATCTGATCCTCCATTTTAACAACCTGGTCTGCCAGCTTCAGATCAATCTTACCTTCCGGTTGGTTAACCGTGCGATCATACAACTCAAGGTGCTCGTTCGCGGCGATTGCTTCTATGATCCTTCTGATACCTGCGGCCGTTGAGAAGTTTGTTGAGCCACCGACAGCAGTATCTATGAGCTGTTTCGTTTTGAGTCGTAATCCATTCACAAAGTTTTGCATCTGCTCCGTGGCGACCATGTTATGAGTAGGACATGCTGTAAGACATCTCTTAAACCGCTTATATGCATCCCCTAAAGATTCTCCTTCTTTTTGCTTGAAGTTGACAATGTCGTATCTTTTTCGGATGAACACTGAGGCAGGGAAATACTCATTCAGGAACGCAGTTTCCATCTCTTGCCATGTTGTGATACTCCCAGCGGGAAGCGAGTAAAACCATTCTTCTGCATCATCAGTGAGTGTGAACGGGAACATAACTAATCTCTTGGCCTCTTCGGAATGTCCTTCTATTTTCAGCGAGGTGGTGGTTGTGAGGAATCGCTGAAGATGTTTATTTGCATCTTCGTTGATTCTTCCGGCGAACGGCTTGCTCTCCAACTGACGGATGGTGGAAGGGTGTAGCTGAAAATGCGCAGCATTCACCGGTTGATTCACAATGGTCATCCGGTTTGGTTGAGCATTGGCCCCTCCATAGTCTCCTAGCAGTCTTTCAGGCTGAGGTGGATTTCCAGCCATTTGAGCAGTTTCAGGTGTTGTCTCTCTCTCTCTTCGGAGTCGCTCTGCACGGATATAATTTCCTCTATTTCTTCCAGTCTTTTAACTTTAGCTAATCTCCGTCTTTCGTGTAATGCTCGTTCTGGTTCTGTATCAAAAGAATATTTAGCTGAGGCCTGACCTCGCATACACAATTAGACAAGCGTTAGATAATAAGCGGATAAAAGTTATGCAGTAAACAATAAAATTTTAGTCGCAGAGCAACAAAATTTCTTTTGGATTCTAAAAATAATGTTAATTTGGCAGTCCCCGGCAACGGCGCCAAAAACTTGATCGGAAAAATAGCAAGTGTACTATTTTTACCAATTGTAGTAATAAGGGAAAAGTCCCAAGTATCGATCTCGAGGACTGCGTAGTAATTAACGGAATTTTTAGGATTCAATTGAACAAAAGGTCTAGTGGTTTGTTTGGTAGCAGAGTAATATCACAAGTAAATACGGACTTAATTAATCAATCTAAGAACAGTGTTAGGGGAGTGGAGACGATGCGAGTAAAGACCCTGTATGATTATTCTACTATACTAGTTATTAACCTTAATTTATCAGTTGGCCACTTTAGTTGCCTTAATTCCTTAATGGAAACCCTTTGATGATTTTCCTGTTTACTAATTCCTCAGTGTCCCTGAAAAACATCAAGCAATAGTTCCGACCATATAATACGTGATACGGGATATCCTCATTCCTAAGCAATATCGACCGTAATACTATTTTCCAAAAGTGTTAGGTTGACTTTCCAGACTAACGCCTAAGCACGATTTGAATTCTACTTTCCAATATGAATACGAATAAGATTAATGCAAAATAAAATATATTAAGGTAAAAACATAGTTCTCATAGAATAATTAAACAAACGTCATTACATCGCACTAAGGACCACCCCCTAACAACTTGGGGTTTAGCTGCTCATGTTCTTGGTAAACATAAAAGTAATTAGAATTAAAAAGGAGAAGATCATTACAATGCAAGTTGAAATCCTTGGATCATCAATTGCTTCCGCTTTTGATCGATCCTCTGTTTCCAGCCGAACTCTCCTCTCAGTTGTCAATCCTAATATCAGTTCAAAAGTGTCCCCTACTTTCTAAAATGTGCCTCTTATATCTAAATTCAAATTACATCGCGAAATGTCTCAAATGCCCTTCAAAATAGGTCTGACAGCAAAAAATCAGAAAACAGAGAAATTTTACTTTCAGTGGCCCTGACACGGGCCGTGTTGTGCAACACGAGTGGCCGTGTCAGGCTGCTGACTTCTTCAGGGCATGTTCCTCTCCAAGGGCTACAACACGGGCCGTGTTGCATGACACGGGCACCTGTGTTGCAAGTCTGAGTCTTATTTTTTCTTCTGCTTTGGTCCACTCGTGTCTGCCAGCCGTGTCCTTCATGACACGGGCCGTGTTGTGCAACACGGGTACCCGTGTTGCAGCTCTGAGTTCCCTTTTTCGACTTTTCTTTGCCTCCGAATACGGTGCGATTGTCGTGCTATCCATTCCTGCCAAAAACACACTGAAAGAAACCAAATCAAACGCACCAGCAGCAAAAGCAACATAAACTTAAACATAAGACTCGAAGACACACAACTACGATTAATGCAGATAATAACAACTAAAGCTTCGAAAAATAGATAAAAACATTGCGAAATTAACCACAAACAGCGTTTGAAAACACAACTGAAATCCACCGATCAGTAGACTTATCATAATACAGTGTTAAGGCTATGTCTCTCTCAGTTAATGCTTCAAATCTTGCCTTTTGAGCTAATCCTCGAAAATGAACCTTAGTGAAGTCGTACGCGGCCATACTCGTAGGTTAGTCGGAGAAAAACAGGAGGAAGGTTTGAAGGCTTTTAAAATCCTGAAAAGTTTAAAACAGAAATTTTAAGTCAGAATTTTTAGAAACAAAAGGTGGTAGAAATAAAAACAAAGTTTAAATAAAAGAGAAAATAATGGAACAAAAAATAAAAAATAGTAGCAATTTAAGTTTAAAATTTTTGTTAAAATTTCAAAGTAAGATTTCAAATAAAAATGAGAATGAAATACAGTAAAGAGGGAAATACAGGAAAATTGGGTTGCCTCCCATTAAGCACTGTTTTTAACGTCAAGAGCCTGACGATAGCTTGGTGACAAGCTATTCGGGTGTTTGAGCAAGAAGCTCGAGCAATGTTATACTGCTGACTTGAGGGTTGTTTTCTTTCTTATTATAATGTTTTAAACGTTGCCCGTTTACGATAAACGGTGCATTCGTCTTATCGGTAATTTCAACAGCTCCACTTTGAAGTACTTTAGTCACTTCAAAAGGTCCAGAGCACCTAGATTTTAGTTTACATGGGAAAAGTTTCAGTCTTGAATTAAATAGAAGTACGATGTCTCCCACACTAAATTGTTTCCGGACTGAACATTTATCATGCCATTTCTTAGTTCGTTCTTTGTAGATACGAGCATTTTCGTAAGCGTCCAATCTAAGTTCTTCTAACTCGTGTAGGTTCAAGATTCGTTTCTCTCCTGCCTCAGTGTAGTTGAAATTAAGTGTCTTAATGGCCCAAAAGGCTTTATGCTCTAATTCTACATGGAGATGACAGGATTTACCGTAAACTAATTTGAAGGGTGTAGTACCTATTGGTGTCTTAAAAGCGGTCTTATAAGCCCATAAAGCTTCATTCAGCTTTGATGACCAATCTTTCCTTGAGGTAGCGACAGTCTTTTCCAATATTTGTTTTATTTCCCTGTTCGAGACCTCTACTTGTCTGCTACTTTGCGGATGATAAGGTGTAGCTACTCGGTGTCGGACTCCATATTTAGAAAGAAGTTTGTCAAAAATTCGCGATATGAAATGTGATCCGCCGTCACTAATGACGAGTCTGGGTACACCGAATCTAGGAAAGATTGTGTTTTTGAAGAGTTTGATTACTACTTGTGCGTCATTTGTTGGAGCGGCAATGGCTTCTATCCATTTAGACACATAGTCTACAACGACGAGTATGTAGTTATTCCCAAAAGAAGACGGGAAGGGTCCCATGAAATCTATTCCCCATACGTCAAAGATTTCTACCTCTAAAATTCCTTTCTGGGACATTTCATTGCGTCGTGAGATGTTGCCAGTTCGTTGGCATCGATCACATTTTAGCACAGCGATGTGAACGTCTTTCCAGAGGTTAGGCCAGAATAGGCCGGCTTGGAGAATCTTAGCGCACGTCTTGGATGTACTGGCATGACCACCATATGGTGCTGAATGGCATTGGGAAATGATATTTTCTATTTCTTCCTATGAGACACAGCGACGATATATGTTGTCGGCCCCTCTCTTGAAGAGTAGAGGTTCGTCCCAATAATAGTGTTTCAGATCGTGGAAGAATTTCTTCTTTTGCTGATAAGTGAGATCCGGTGGAAGCACGCCTGCAGCTAGGTAATTAACGATGTCGGCATACCAAGGTAATGTAACTTGGGCATAGACGGCTTCTACGGCTTTTTCGAGTTCTGGATCTTCCGAGATTAAGTTAGGCATGTCACTTTCTAATTTGGCTATCAGATGTTCGTATGGAAAATCGTCATTTATCGGTACTGGTTCATGTTTAATGCCTTCTATTCGGGATAAGTGATCTGCAACTACGTTCTCGGTTCCTTTCTTATCTTTAATTTCTAAGTCAAACTCTTGTAATAATAGGATCCATCTCAATAGTCTTGGTTTGGCATCCTTTTTGCTTATTAGGTACCTAATGGCAGCGTGGTCTGTGTATATGATAATTTTTGCTCCTACTAAGTAAGAACGGAATTTGTCAAGCGCAAATATAACTGCTAGAAGTTCCTTTTCTGTTGTAGCATAGTTCATTTGGGCAGGATCTAAGGTTCTACTGGCATAGTAGATGGCATGAAGCTTCTTGTCCTTCCTTTGTCCTAGAACTGCGCCTACAGCATAATCACTCGCATCGCACATGATTTCGAACGGTAGTCGCCAATCGGGTGGTTGCATAATTGGTGCGGTGATAAGGGCTGATTTTAATGTTTCGAATGCTTTTAGACAGTCGTCGTCAAAGACGAACTCAACATCTTTCATCAACAGGTCGGTCAGAGGTTTTGTGATTTTTGAAAAATCTTTTATAAATCTGCGGTAGAAACCGGCATGTCCTAGAAAACTCTGTATTTCTCGTACGGATTTTGGAGGTTGGAGGTCTTTTATAATTTCTATTTTAGTTTTGTCGACCTCAATCCCTTTATTAGATATGACATGTCCTAGAACTATTCCTTGTCGGACCATAAAATGGCATTTTTCCCAATTTAGGACGAGGTTCACTTTTACACAACATTCAAATACCATTTCTAAGTTTTGTAGGCATCCTTCGAAACTTTGTCCACATACTGAGAAATCGTCCATAAATACTTCCATGATGTCGTCTATGAAATCTGCGAAGATTGCCATCATGCATCTTTGGAAGATTGCTGGAGCATTACAAAGTCCGAACGACATTCAGTGGTAAGCAAAAGTACCATAAGGACATGTGAATGTAGTCTTTTCTTGGTCATCAGGATGAATGGGAATTTGGAAAAATCCCGAATAACCATCTAGATAGAAGAAATATGAATGTTTGGCTAATCTTTCCAACATTTGGTCTATGAAGGGTAAGGGGAAGTGATCTTTTCGTGTGGCTTTGTTAAGCTTTCTATAATCAATGCACATTCTGCTTCCAGTCACGACTCTTTTTGTTATTGATTCGCCTTTTTCGTTCTTAACTATTGTGACTCCTTCTTTCTTAGGTACGACATGAACTGGGCTGACCCATTCACTATCGGAGATTGGATAGATGATTCCTGCATCTAGCAATTTCTTTACTTCTTCTTTGACTACTGTGCTTAGGATGGGGTTCAGTCTCCTCTGATGCTCTCTAGAGGTTTTACAGTCTTCCTCTATTGTAATTCGATGCATACAGATCGAAGGGATTATACCTTTTAGATCGCTTATGTTATACCTAACGCGGTGGGGTACTTCTTTAGGACTTCTAATAGCTTTTCGGTTTCTAGTTGTCCTAAGTCGGCGTTGACTATCACTGGTCTTTTTAGTTCATCGTCTAGGAATTCATATCTAAGATTTTTGGGTAGTGTTTTAAGTTCTAAAGATGGGTTCTTTGGACCTGGCATATGGTTTGGGGTTAGTGCTAAGCTTTCGCTTAGACTGTCATCTTTATACGGTTTACGCTAATCATCGTCTTCAGAAATATCGGGTATTTGAATCTTTATTATTTCTGAATACGTGGTCTCTTCATTTTCAAGTTCTCTTATGCATTCGTCAATTACATCTACTAAATAGCAGGTACCGTCTATGGCTGGTGCTTGTAAGAACTTTGTGAGAATGAACTCTATCTTTTCTTCTCCTACTTCGAATGTTAGCCTTCCTTTCTTTACGTCAATTATAGCTCCGGCTGTAGCTAGGAACGGTCTTCCTAGGATAATTGGGGTAACAGAGTCCTCTTTGATGTCCATGATTATGAAGTCGGTTGGGATGTAAAATTATCCTATGCGTACTGGAACATTTTCCAGTATTCCGACGGGGTATTTGACTGATCGGTCGGCCAATTGAACGGACATTTTGGTTAGTCTTAGTTCTCCCATATTCAGCTTTTTGCATATAGATAAAGGCATAACACTGATACTGGCTCCTAAATCGCATAGAGCTTTGTCTATTACGAACTTTCCTATGATGCAGGGTATGGAGAAACTACCTGGGTCTTTTAATTTAGGAGGCATTTGGTTTTGAATAATAGCGCTACACTCTGCAGTAAGTGTAACTGTTTCGTTATCCTCTATTTTCCTTTTATTAGACAAAATTTCTTTAAGAAATTTAGTGTATGACGGCATTTGAGTTATCGCTTCTGTAAAAGGAATAGTGATATTCAACTGTTTAAGGAGCTCTACAAATTTCTTAAATTGTCCTGAAGTTTTGGAGTTTATTAATCTTTGAGGATAAGGGATAGGTGGTTTATATGGCGCTGGAGGTGCTTGATTTTTTTCACTTGCGGTGTCCTCCTTCTCGTTGTCTTCCTTCTTCTCTAACTCGGATTCCTTTTCTGCTTATTTAGTTGGTTTTTGTTGCATGGCTGAGTTTTCGGTTCTCGGATCGATCGGTTTGTCCAATTCTTTTCCGCTTCTTAATATTACACCATTTGCTTGACCTTTTGGATTTTGTTCGGGTTGTCCAGGAAATGTACCAGCGGGTGCGGCAGCAGAGGCTTGTTGTTGGGCCACTTGTGATATCTGTGTTTCTAGCATTTTGTTGTGGGTGGCTAAAGCGTCTACTTTTCCGGTCAGCTGTTTAATTTGCTCGCTAGTGTGTATGTTTTGATTTAGGAATTCTTCGTTTGTTTGAGCTTGAGTAGCTATGAATTTTTCCATCATCAATTCGAGGTTTGATTTCCTAGGGGCAGTTTGGGCAGCAGCTGGTTTCTGATATCCTGGCGGAGCAGCAGGCATCTGCAATGCATTATCGCTTTTGTAAGAAAAGTTTGGATGGTTTCGCCAACCTGGGTTGTAAGTATTTGCGTAAGGGTTTCCTTGAGCGTAATTTACTTGGTCTAGTGGGATTCCGGCCAGCAATGGGCACTCGGGCGTATTATGGGTGGCGATTCCGCATAACTCGCAGTTTGGAGTTACAGCAGCGACGGTTGCAGTGGGGTTAACGGTCAGACTGTCGATCTTCTGTGCTAGAGCATCTACTTTAGCGTTGAACTTTTCAAGGCTGCTGATCTCGTACATCCCACCTTTCGCTGCGGGTTTCTCTGCTGGAATGTGTTCACCTCCCTATTGGCAGTGGTTCTGAGACATGTTTTCGATTAGTTGATAGACTTCGTCGTATGGCTTATCCATAAGTGCACCGCCCGCGGCGGCGTCTACCGTTAATCTGGTGTTGTATAAAAGCCCATTATAGAAAGTATGGATCGTCACCCAGTCTTCTAGACCGTGGTGAGGACATGTTCTCATCATATCTTTGAATCGTTCCCACGCTTCGTAGAGAGATTCAGTATCTTTTTGTCGAAATCCGTTGATTTGAGCTCTAAGCATAACAGTTTTGCTTGGCGGAAAATATCTCGCTAAGAAGACGTTCTTCAACTGTTCCCATGTCGTAACGGAGTTGGATGGTAAGGATTGTAACCATGTCCACGCTCTATCTCTAAGAGAGAAAGGGAAAAGACAAAGTCTTATTGCGTCTGGAGTTACTCCATTTGCTTTCACTGTGTCTGCGTATTGTACAAACTTCGTTAAATGTTCGTTCGGATCATCAGTTGCATTTCCTGAGAGTTGATTTTGTTGTACAGCTGACAGCAATGAGGGTTTTAGCTCAAAGTCGTTTCGAGTTATAGCTGGGGCAGCAATGCTACTTCTAGGCTCCATCTGAGAGGGTGTAGCGTATGCCTTCAGCGGTTTGTTTTGAGGTCCTTCAACCATCTTTGGTTCTTCTTCAGATTTGGGAATGTGAGTGAGAGGATCGGGAATGTTATGTTTTTGTTGGTACTCAATGATGCGACTTCTTAAATGTAAGAAGCGCTCTAGTTCTGCGACTGAAGGTTTTAATATATCGCCTTGTGGGCGATTACTTGGCATACAAATCGACAGAACCAGTAGAGGGAAAATAAAAATAGTTAACCTAGTCTATACGGCGTAACAGAAGGTTACACTATTGACTAAACGGGTCCCCGGCAATGGCGCCAAAAACTTGATCGCGCCTTTCTATGTCTAATACAACTTAACTGCAAGTGCATAGTCTATCGCGTAGTAATAAAAGATATCGATCCCACAAGGACTCGTAATCAAACTAGTGTTCTCGGGAGTTACTATGTTTAGCTAGGTAGATAATGTTTAAGGGAATAATTACTATTACTAAAGGGAACTAAAAACGTTACTTAAATTATAATTACGCGAATCGATATGCAATAATTATGTCCTTCAGGGATTTGACAAGTTACCGGTATATAAAATATTTTCAGAATTTATTTAAGAAGAAAATAGTGATCTAAAGACCTTCGTCTCACGATGGTTGTTGACGCTAGTCGCAACTTTAAGGTGGAACGTATGCTGTCGCTATCCCGTTCGGGGTTAAAATCGCTTTTTGGAAATCTCTAAGTTCTAATCTATTTTAAAGTGCTTTCGCTGTTATTAAAACAAATGCCTAGTGTTTACTATCTGGTCCTAGCCGCAGCTGTCGCTTGTTGGTTCGTACCTTGATTAATTTCCCACTGTCGTGGCAAAACTACTTTTAAATAAGTTCTCGCTGTCGCGACGAACGTTTATTCAGGAAATAAGTTTAAACACTCAGGCCATAAACAACTTTTGAAAAAGAAAGGTTTTAACCGGTTATTATCAAATCTCGTCTGAATTATTATTACATACCGATTACTCTGGTTTAGCTAGACATGGATTTGGAATAAGTAAAGCGTAAATAAAAGCAGAAATTTAGAACGTTCATACTGCTGGAAATTAAAGTTACAATTAACGAAATAATAAAAAACCTGTAACGTATCCAATTGGCTTTTGGCCAAATCCCAACGATGTCGGCAGGATTGTGTCTTCAAACCAATAGAGCGCACAAATGAATATTGCAGAAATGGAATACAGGAAAAAGGAAAGGAAAACAAAAACAAGACTTAAACTAAATTTGCTCTGGAAAATATTTGGGCAGCACTTCGTTATCTGAATGCGGCTCCCCTTCTCAGCTCCCCTTCTTCTTCTTTTATATAGGTGAAATACTAACGGTTATAATTTTCAGAAGGTGGACTTGGAGTCAGAGAAAATAGGAAGTAGTGGTCCATTATTTTGGGACTTGGAACTGATTTTTGCACGTTAAATGAAGTTCTGCGTTTTTGCCTGCATGATGGTCGTCATGGTGTGTGACGGTTGTCACCTGTGTGACGGTCGTCATGGATGTGTGACGGTCGTCACAGCAGCAAAATTCGCATCTGCTGTTTTTCATGTTGTTTTCATCTGGTTTTCGTCCATATTTCATCTGTAATTGCTTCTTTTCTTCATATTGCTTTGTTTGGACATGATCTTCAAATACCTGCAAAATATCAGACAAATAACATGGAAAAACCCGAAATCGGATTGAAACCAGTCAAATATTAGTTGAATTATGCGTCAATATATATATATATATATATATATATATATATATATATATATATATATATATATATATATATATATATATATATATATATATATATATATATATATATATATATATATATATATATATATATATATATATATATATATATATATATATATATATATATATATATATATATATATATATATATATATATATATATATATATATATATATATATATACGATTTCGCGTTATCATCCTCTTAAGGAAATCCTTTACAATCAATGTAAATCTAATACAAGAGTAAGAATGCTTCTAAAAAGCTTTTATCACAACAGTGATATTTCTCTTAAGTTTAAGTACAATTAATTCTAAGAATGAATATGAAAGTATGAGAGCTTGAATGTTTTAATTCTTTTTCAGCAAGATGTCTAACTGAAGAATTTGGTGGAGTCTTGCTTTTATAGGCAGCTGATCCAAGGTGAGCTGCACGTTGAGAAGAGTGTCCCAAAAAGGTCTGAGCCTTTTTATCTTCACATCAAGTGACCTTTCCTAGAAGAAGAAAGCACAGAAAAATCCTTTTTGTCTGTGTTCTTATGTCTAGCACAAATAAGGAAAGAGACGTTTGATTTACTCCAACGGATATAATCTTTGAATATTTCTTCTTCAGTTTTCAGCAAGTTCATCAGAGTCTGATTGAGTCAGAGTCTTCTAATGATGATCAGAACTTTGCTGTATCAGAGTCTTCTGCAGCATGTATGCTTTCAGCGTGTTAAATATCAGAGCATATTTGAAACAGAACTTCAGTACTGGCAGCTTTAGTACTTTCAGAATCTTCTGTAGAAACTATGCTTTGAAAAACTCTTCATACAATATTCTTCTTTGCTTCAGATGCTTCTGACTTGCTTCAGATGCTTCTGCTTGCTTCAGATTCTTCTGGAGCTTCTGCTTCAGAATCTTCTGGAGCTTCTTGCTTCAGATCCTTCTGGAGGCTACGCTCAGGATCTTCTGTCAGCAGCAATCAGAATCTTCTAATGTATGCATCTGGCGCTACAGATTCTAGTTAATATCTTGTATTCAATTCTGATTTGCTTCTAGAGTGTTAATTTCTTTACTATCTGCAGTAAAAACTCTCAAGCAAATTTTAGAGTATATAATTCTTAAATACAAAATTTCCTAATAGTTATCATCAAAACAAAGAGATATTATTAAGAACCAATCTGTGTTCTAACAATCTCCCCCTTTTTGATGATGACAAAAAGCATCAGAAATTTTGTTTAATTGAAAATATTAGAATTGTAACTCCCCCTGAGATGATGAATCTCCCCCTGAGTTAAATACAAATAAGGAATAGAAACTTCCCTTTTGTCTTGAGTAATCTTCAGAGTTAGATCTTGTTTGTTCTTTTAACATTTGAAGGTCAGAATGTATTGTAGATTTAAGATTCAGAGTTTGATAATAATCAAGCGATCTGAGAGACTCAGAGTTTCTTTTATAGAATGTTCTTATCAAAAGTTCTGAAATACTCAGATTAAATGTTAGATAGAATAAATATGTCTGAAGTTTCATTCTGGTGAAGTTATATTAAACAGTTCAGATCTTTATATTTTCTCCCCCTTTTTTGTCATTAGCAAAAAGTAAAAACTTTAAAAAGACAAATAAAATGAAACAGTAAATGAGATAATTCAATGGAGAAAACTTTGATTCATTCAATAGAGCAGATCAAGAGTACATGCATCAGAAGATATATCAATAAAGTACATAGGCAAACATCAGATGCAAAAACATTAGAATGAAAAAAATGAAAATCTAAGAGTGTTTGGACAAAAGCATCTTCAATAGATCTGTAATCTCAAAGGATGATTGCTCTTGCTTGGACATCCACTTAGCCATAGTTTCATTCTTTTGGTCTTGCTTTGACATCCATTCTGTCATATCCTCAGACTTCTTATCCTGTTTTGCCATCCAGGACTTGATCTCTGACTGGCCAGCTTCCAGAGCAGCAATCTTATCTTCAAAATCTGGATGTTCTTTCTTTATCTCAGATGAAGAAGTATGATTAGGTTCTGGAGCGTGAACAGAGTCAATTTCCATTGGTTTTGTAGAGTCTGGAGCAGTGGAGTTAGAAGGAGGGTCTACCAGAGTCATAGCTAATGGATTTTCCTCAGATGCAATGTCAGTAGATTCTGCTGAAGGTGGAGGAGCATCTGTAAGAAGCAGAGGTTCAGATTTCTTGACAGTCCAGAATAGAGTCCTTGTAACCTCAGCAAATCTGAGCTTCGCATCATCAGAACAGATGTTCTTCAGATTTGAGGCCACAAAGTTGAATCTGTTGATGAATCCATTCCAGATGATGTCAGATTCTTTGGCATCCATTGTTGCTGAGCATTTCTTCTGTACAGTACCTAAATACAACTGTATTTCTTGCAAAAATGATTGAAATAAAGGATTAATATTAAGTCTGGGCTTTGGATGTAACAGAGTCTCCAGAGTTACAGGTTTTGGTTGGGGAGTTGGTGGAAAAATTGATTTTTGGATGGAGATCAGAGGAGGAGGATAGTATGGAATGAAAGGTATTTTAGGAGCTTTTTCTTTGGATCTGATTAAGGCATTTAGCAAATGAGGTTTTGCTTTGGTGTGAAGGGTAACTACATCAAAAGGTTTATTTGAGTAGGTTTGGAAGGCAGATTTGGGTGGTTCATCAGATGCAACATTGGTATCAGATGTAATTGGTAGAGCTGAAGCAACAGCTTTATCAGATTTTGCAGAATAGGATATGGTTGCTAAGGATCCTACATCTGACATAGATTTTATATAGTCAAGAATCACAGATGGAAGGGTCATGGTGAGTTTTGGTTTCAGAGGGTTGATAGGGTCAGATGGTTCAACTATGTCATAAAAGTCTTTCAGTTTGAAACCATAAGCCAGATTATGAATTAGAGATGATACTTGGGCACAAGATATAGATGATCTTGGGTTTGAATTTGGGATCAATATTTCAGATGATGGTGCAGGTGTGGGAATTGGATCTGGAATGAGAGCTTTTGAAGGTATAATGGGTTCAGGTTGGTTTACCTCAGAGTCTCTGTGAGATGGAAAAACTAGAAAATCTGGGTGAATGTCTGATTCAGAGGAGTTTGAGGAGGTGGTTGGTGTGCAGGAAGTAGAAGATACTTGAAACACAGTTTTTAAGGGTGTGACATCAAGAACTTCTGTCTCAGGAATGTGAGGTTCAGAAGTGTTGATTGGTTCTGAAGGAATTTCAGATGGTTTTGATGGTTGTTCTGAGATGGGTGAATCAGATGGAATTGTGATTGGTTCTGATGAAATTGGAACAGAAGTGACTTTTGTAGGTTTAGAAATAACAGGTGCAATGGGTTCAGATGATTTTGATGGTGGATTTTCATAGGCTTTTTCTGGTTGAGATTCTTGTGGTTTTTCTTGTTGTTTTTCTTGTGGGTGCTTTTGTTTAGATGGTTCAGAGGATTTTTGTTGTACAGAAGGTTGTGGTTGTTGTTCTGTAGGTTGTTGTTCTGATAGTTATTTCTGTGAAGATTGTGTTTGTGGAACAAACTGTTTGATTTGGATTTTTGGTTGAGATGATTTTGGTACAGAGACTGTTGGTGTTTGAGTGATTTTTGTTGTTGTTGGTGTTGGAATAGAAGTTTGTTTTTGTGGTGACTTAGAACTTGGAGTAGTAATAGAAGTAGTTTGTGTTGAGGGTGGTTTTGGAACAGACTTAATATTAGAGTCATTTATAACAATTGTATTTGCAGAAGATACAGAAGATTTAGTACCTTTTATCTTGATCCTCTTGGCTGGTACAGATTGTTGCACCCCAAAATTTGCCCTCACAATACAAGACTTTGTGTTCCAAGAAGGTTCACAAGGTTCACAAAATTCACAATTGGTCAGAAGAGTTGACAATTCCCTCAGACAATGCACCTCCTAAGCAGTGCATCCAAAACTAGGGTTTTGACTTTAATCAGGCTAAATGGACTTCCAAGACTTCAAGTGAGCTTCATAACATCTTATATGTGTATAAGAACCCCCATGTCAAGTTTCAAGACTTTTCTCAAAAGTTTGCTCAGTCAGATGATCAGATAAGTCAAAAGCAGTCAATGCAGTTAAAAGGTTAAACTGAGGTCAAACCAAAGTCAAACTTCATGATTTTTTTTTGCCAACATCAAAGAGAGGTTGGGTGAGAAATATTATCATAATAACTGTAATACCCCAAATTTTGCCCTAAGATTTGTCGTCGCATTTCATTGCATTTAATCAATTACTAACAAATTTGTGTAGTCGTTTGACTTTTTGCAGGTAAATATCATATGGCATGCATTTTTTTTCTAAAAAGTAAAAATGGCACAATTGGCAGGAGGACATGTGTAAGGAGTTATGAGTGTGAGAGGTTGAGAGTTCGAATCTCACCTTTGTCACTTTTTTTTTGTTTTTTATTATTTTTACTCTAAATTTTTCTATCTTTCATTAAAAAAATAACAAAAATAGTTTTTTATTATTATTTAATTATTATTTTCGTATTTTAATTAAATCATTTTTTAAAATATTATTTTTTTCACTTTTTTCTAAATTATTCATAAAAATATCCAAAAAATCATAAAATAAAAAAATATTGAAAAAAATTTTGTTCTTTTTATAATATTTTTTATTTTAGGAATCAATAGGATTATTAGTTTTTATTTTAAGTTTATTTTAATTATTTTAAATTATTTAAATTTTATTTTTTCTTAACTAATTATTTAGTTTGGGCTTTAAAATGGGCTTTAGGGACATTATTGACAATTTGGTGTTAACCCTAATTTGTTCCCTATATATACATGTGTTGCCTTGTTGGAAAAAGGGGAGAGAATGAAAAAAACCTAAGAGGAGTGAGTGCCGTTTGCCGTTATTTAGTTTTCTTCTTCATCCATTACTATTGTTTCTTTTTCTTCATCGTTTACCGTTATTTCTTTTCCTTCATCTATTACTGTTGTTTCTTTTTCTTCATCTTTTACCGTTATTTCTTTTTCTTCATCTATTATCGTTATTTCTTTTTCTTTATCTATTACTGTTACGTTTATATATATATAATTTTTAAATTGTTAGAGTTTATATATATAAGATTTTTGATCGAATTATGTCGATACGATGTTTGCACATTTGTGTGCATGACGCGTGATATTTGTGTTAGTTCGATCTGGTTGCGATGATCGCATTTTTGTGTGAGCAATAATACTATTTTTTGCTTAATTTCTTTTTCTTTGCGATAAATTTTGTTTCGTCCGATTTAGATTTGGTTGCGATGAGCGCATTTCTGCGTTAGTAACATTGTTGGGTTATTTGGCACATTTAAAATTCATTATTGCTTTATTATTATTATTATTATTATTATTATTATTATTATTATTATTATTATTATTATCATTATTTATTATTATTATCATTATTATCATTATTATTACCATTATTATTATTATTGTTATCATTAATTTATTAAAATTTGTTATAATATAAAAATCTGTTTTTTAAAATAAATAACATTAACATCTTTTCCAAATTAATATGAAAACCTATTATTTTTAAGAAAAACTTTTTTTTAGATAAATTTAAAATAATAACTAAAATCTTTTTTTAAAATAATAACTAGAACCGTTATTTATTTTATTTTATTATTGTTCAATTCAAATTTCATTATCATATTGTATCTGCTCCTCTCATGTAACCTCGCGAACTTAACAATCGCTCTTTAAATTCTGCCTTTAAATTTCTGCTTGCATGGTTTAAATTATGACATTATCTCTCTGTTTGCATGATTCAATTATCTCACGCGTTTACCATTATTTCTGTCACATTGCACACATCCGAAGGTTAGGTTTAACTGTTTGGCCGCCGCGCCAATAGTCCGTAAAACTTCACACATTCAATTTCAAATCCTCAAAACTACAAACTACAAACCCTAATTTTCACAAATGCCTCGCGGCAGGCAAAATTACAATTTTACCCTTAGCATTAGGTCAAAGAGCCGCCGCGCTCATTTTAGGGTTTCCCGCCGTGGAATCCCTAATTTAACCCTAATTACAACTTAACATTTCAACATAGAGATTTGGAGTTTCTACACTCCACGTAAGCGTGTCCTTAAGATGCGTTTATTCCCCTTGAGACCTTGACCACAGTCAAGAAGTTTCTAACCTCCCTATTGAGGGGAACTACGATTACTCTGATTCCACTCCCGTAAGGATACGTAGGCACAAGATGCGATGTCTTGCCGAGTAAACTTAGAATTAACCCCCTTTATTATTTATTATTGCTTATTTATATTTTATTTATCTTTGCTATTTAATTATTTTGCTTATTATTTTGTAATTGTTTCTTGGATGTAAAGTTGTTTAATTATTTAATTATTATTATGGTTAGTAATTAGGGAGTGTAACAACATGTATGTAATATTAAAATAAATTTAGATCACTTTTAAATAAAGATAATTAAAATAAACACGTCACACACGTAAGTCGATTTTAATCGCCGTCTCACTTCCTAAGGATATCCCTCAAGTTGCCTACGAATAATGGTTAAGTGGGGTGTATAAAGCAAGTCCCTCAAATAGAAAAAATCATCAAAGTCCCTTATGGTTGCCTTTACGAATCGAGTCCCTTTCGAAAAATGATGATGGTCCCTTATATGTGCTTATTACATCCCACAATGGCCTTCAAAGTCAAATTGTCCCTCACATATCCCTTAACATCCAAAGTAAGGACTACCTACTCCATTATAGTAGGGATAGTCTTACTAAAGGAAAGAATGAAGAATAAGAAAGACCTTTAAACATTAGGGTAGGTTACTCCTAGGTGCTTGCTCACTTCAAAACTGTTTCGCACTTAAACAAATTTTCAACAAGTTTTCAAACAAGTTCTTAACACATCCTTACATGGATTATTTATTAACTATTCTGAAAATTTTCTATTCACACACTACAATTTCAAAACAATTCAAAAGTGAGCTTAAGTACCTAAGAGCCCATGGATAACCATGGATGAAAAGGATGCTAATACCTTCCCTTTTCATAACCTACCCCCCGGACCCAAAATATTCTCTAAGGTCTTTCCTGTTCTTTTATAACCTTTCCTTATGGATAAAATAAAAGTCGGTGGCGACTCTTGCTATCCGCAACATTGTTTAAAGTCAGTTCTCCCACCGTGTTACAGAACTGGCGACTCTGCTGGGGATTTATTTAAGAGGGGTACCCTTAGGAATTAAGATCACTTTAAATTGTTTGCCTTGTTTGCTTTATTATTATATTGTTGGGGTGCTCTTATGTGTGAAAGGTCCTAACCCGGATCTAGTGTACCTTAGGTAAATGGCAATAGACCAAGGAAACTGTACGACGTATATCGATACGGTTAATCTGGTGGCCATAGTTAGTGCGACTTCTTGGTTGGTGCTTATATTCCTCAAGTCAAGTTGAGGATAATATTGAGGCTGCCATATGTTGTCAATGCACTAACTGACTTTTAGAACCCTAGTTAACTCATCTTGGCCTTTAGAAAGTAGTGAGGTAACCGGCTTTGGTGCAGACTGAAGTTGGTTGACACTCGATACTACGCTCATTGAGATCTTAAACTTGGAGGGTTTTGGTTGGCAAGTAAGTTGCCTTCTGAACAACCACCCTTGTGAAGGATCAATGATATTGAGATCCCTTAGAACCTGGTTACTTTTGTAGGACAGGATGAACCATCTAACTTCAGGGGAGGGTACTTGCCTTTGAACCTCATGCAAGCCTTTAAACCTAGGGCTATGGTGTGACTTGTTTGTGTGTGCCACATGTTTGTGATTGAGCATGACATCATGACATCATCATGCATCATAAGCATATCATTTTCCCTAACCATTTCAAGGACCAAAGGATTTATCTTTGTTCTTTGTTGCAGGTCATGGCTTCTGCTCGTAGAAACACCATCAGGATCAACTTTGTAGGGATACCTGCTAAGCTCAAGGAGTTGGTTTCCCCAGTGCCTGATCATTCCCAGTTCAACAAGAGACATGGTCACTTATTGGATCTAGTTACTTCAGGGTTCAGTGAAGACATGATGAGTGTGCTGTTTCAGTTCTTTGACCCTAAGCACCATTGCTTTACATTTCCTGATTATCAGCTGGTTCCAACCATGGAGGAGTTCTCTAAACTTCTGGGTATACCTGTTCTTGATCAGAAGCCATTCACAGGCTTAGAGAAGGAGCTTAAACCAGAAGTTATTGCTGCAGCTCTACATCTGAAGAAGTCTGACATTGTTCTAGAGACGAGAAGTGGAGTTAAAGGTATTCTTGCCAAGGTATTAGTGGATAAAGCTCAAATGTTCTTGAAGGCTATGAGCTATGATGCTTTTGAGGAGATCTTAGCCTTATTGATTTATGGCTTAGTGTTGTTCTTCAATCCTGATCAGTTCATAGACGTTCATGCCATCAACATATTCCTGAGTCACAATCCAGTGCCTACCTTACTTGGAGACATCCTACATTCTCTTCACACCCGTACTACAAGGGCAAGAGGAACTTTGATGTGCTGCATACCTTTACTTTCTAGGTGGTTTATTTCTCACCTTCCTCGCTCAGTAATAAAGAATGAGCAAAGGTTCAGATGGTCCAAGAGGATCATGTCACTTTCTCACTCAGACATCCATTGGTGCTCCAGATCTATGGAGAATGTCACCATCATTGACCGTTGTGGGGAGTTTCCTAATGTGCCACTTCTAGGCATAAGAGGAGGCATCACCTACAACCCATCTCTAGCTTTACGACAGTTTGGTTACGCCCGGAGCGATGGTCCACATGACATGTTGATTCAGGGCATTGTGTTTGACTACGACAACGATCTTCAGGGTTACCGTCAGAGATTCATACGAGCTTGGGGAAAGGTAAACAGGATTGACAGCAAGACACTGGAGCCTAAGTACACCATTCCTATGGAGGCTTATCTCAGATGGGTACGATTTCGTGCTCAGACACTCATGATGCCATATCCTGCCATCCTACCAGTTACCATGGAACCTGTTGCTGAAGGAGACACAGCTTATACCATCCTTCACCCAGACATGCCTACTGATATGGAAGACTTGCAGAGATCATGGATCCAACTGAAAGAGCAAAGGGATACTTTCGAGGCTCATTACAAAGCAAGCCAAGCAAGGATCCTAGAGCTAACAAAGCTACTTCATGAGGAACGAAACCTCAACTCATACCTCAACACAAAGAGGAAACGTCCATGGGAGACTTAAAACCCCATCTTTTGTACTTATTTCGTTTTCATTTTTTGTAAGCCTAAAAGGCAAAACAAGTTATTACTAATAAAAAGTTACTTTCTTGTTTGTTTAAGCAAATTTAAATCCTGCGGTCCTTGAAAACATTGCATATGCATTCCCATATCATTGCATCACAGGTTTATAATTGTGCACAGGTTTCTCATCTCCTCGCTGTTTATTTCAGCAATGGCTCTTGAACAATCAGTTAAGGATCTCCAGGCACAGAATGCACAGTTCCAAGAGCTGATCCTGAACCTATCCAAGGGGCATGATGAATTGAAGACACTGCTGGCCAAGAAGACTAAGAAGGCTAGAAGGTCTGCTGGGTTGCTCAACATGGGAAGAAGGTTCAAAGGTCCTGTCAAGACCAAGGAACATGTTGAAGACTATGAATCTGAAGAATCTGAGCAGGAGAGAGGCAGTCTCCACAACACTATGGGGGACTCTGATTCTGAGGCTAACTACTACCATGAGCCTAACGAAGACAAATTCAAGATGCTGGTGGATAGAATGGATGCTATGGAATTACAGAAATCATCTGGGCTGGATTTTGAGGATTTGAGCTTGATATCTGGGGTGGTCATACCCATTGGGTTCAAAGTTCCTACATTTGTTGTCTATGATGGGGTCTCTTGTCCCAAATTGCATCTGAGGTCTTATGTCAGAAGAATTCAACCCCACACTGCTGATAAAAAGTTGTGGATCCATTTCTTTCAAGAGAGTTTATCTGGAGCTCAGCTAAAGTGGTATTATCAGTTGGAGAGTGTCGACATCAGAGATTGGAATGACCTTGCTGAAGCTTTCTACAAGCAGTATCAATACAATGCTGACTTAGCCCCCACTCGCATGCAGCTTCAAAGCATGTCTATGGGTGCCAAAGAAAGCTTTAAGGAGTATGCTCAGAAGTGGAGAGACTTAGCTGGAAGAGTTCAACCCCCTTTGACTGATAGGGAGTTGGTTGATATGTTCATGTGTACGCTGAATGGTCCGTTTTACAGTCATCTCATTGGAAGCTCATCATCTGGCTTCACTGAGTTGATCATGACAGGAGAGCGAGTAGAGAATGGTATCAAGAGTGGTAAGATCCAAGTGGGCACTTCTTCATCAGGTGCTGCAAAGAAGCCTCCCACTGGGAAGAAAGAATCTAATGCTGTGTATGGTCAGCCTGATCGTAACAGAAGGCATCAGTCTGTTAGTGCAGTTCATATTTCAAATCCAACTCCTGCAACAACAGAGCAGCCTCAAGGCAACCAACAGAGGGCTAGAAGACAGTTCACGAAGATCAACATGTCAATGGCTCAGGCATTGCAACACTTGTTGAAGGCTGAACTTATTACCCTGAGGGAGGCTCCTCAGAATCCCAATGTTACCTCTCCCAAGTACAATCCCAATGCACGATGTGCATATCATTCAAACTGTCCAGGACATGATACTAATAACTGCTGGGTCTTGAAGAACAAAATTCAGGATATGATTGATGCTGGAGAAATTGAGTTTGATCCACCAGGTACTCCAAATGTGATTACAGCTCCAATGCCAAATCACGAGAAGACTGTCAACGCCATTGATGAAGATATTGATGAAGATCTGCATGTCTATTCAGTTATGGAGTTGAGCACACCATTGTCTGTTATCAAAAAGAGGTTAGTACAAGCTGGGATCTTTCCAGGTTGTCATGAAGATTGTCTATATTGTACCTATAAGCCGGATAGTTGCTTCATTTTGAGAGATGGGATTCAACATCTCATGGATAAATATACTATAGTGTTTGAAAGAAGACCAGCATCTGTAGAAAGTATGGTGGATCATCCGACTCAGGGTAAGAAGATTGAAGAGGTTGACATGGTTGACAAAGTACCACTAAGACTCACTTCAAAGGGTCCCATTAAAATCACTCATCAGGGCCCAATCAAGATTACTGCTGAAGGTCCTGTGAAAGTTGTTGCTGAAGCCAGAGTAGCTCCTCTGATCATTACCACTCCTGGTCCTATTCCTTATACATCTGACAAAGCTGTGCCTTGGCACTATGGGTCTGATGTTTACATCCATGGTGTCAAGCAGGAGCCCTTACCTGATATGCCTGTTGACATTGATAATATTGCTGGATCTAGCAAGATCACTCGTAGTGGAAGAGTTTTCTCTCCTCCAGTTGCTTCTAAGAGTGCAGTTACTCCTGCTGTTACTTCCACCACTGATGCTCGGGGCAAGGGTCCTGTTATTGAGCCTGTATCTACTGATGTGCCAGCTGCTGATGACCTCTCTAAGCAGATGGAAGAAGTATTGAAAATCATTCGCAAGAGTGATTATGATATTGTTGATCAGCTGGGGCATACTCCCTCAAAGATTTCTATGCTCTCCCTGTTATTATGTTCTGAGGCTCATGCCAAGTCATTGATCAAGTTTCTAAAGATGGCTCATGTACCCAGTGCAATTTCTGTGGACCAGTTTGAGAATTGTGTTGCTCACCTGACCTATGACAACGGGTTAGGATTTTCTGATGCTGACTTGACCCCTGCCAAGAGGGATCATAACAGGGCCTTGCATATTTCAATTGAATGCAGGGGCACTACCCTGTCTCATGTGCTGATAGACAATGGTTCCTCTCTGAATGTGTTGCCTAAGGAAGTCCTGAACAAGCTGAGTCCTAAAGATACGGTATTGAAGCCCAGTAATATTGTGGTAAAGGCTTTTGATGGTTCTAGAAGAGTAGTGCATGGGGAAATTGATCTTCCAATCAAGGTTGGCTCTCAGGTGTTCACTGCTACATTCTATGTGATGGATATTCGTCCTTCGTACTCATGTCTGCTTGGTCGTCCCTGGATCCATGGGGCAGGTGCTGTGACCTCCACATTACATCAAAAGTTGAGATATCCGGTGAATGGAAAAGTTGTTACTGTCTTTAGAGAGGAAGAATACTTTGTCAGCCATGTAAACACTTTCAAGTATCTGGAAGTAGAAGGTGAATACATTGAAACTCCATGTCAGTCATTTGAAGTGGTTCCCTGGGCTGTTAAGGATTGTGTGACTCCTCCTGCTGTGAAGAAGGTTCCTGTGGTCATCAGAAACCCTCCAACAATGGCAATGGCCTCCCTCAATGATGCAAAAGCTGTGGTGGAAGAAGAGTCCCAGAAGGCTGTTCGTCGTGCTCGTGCTGTTCGTATCACCAATCAAGGGGTTATCAATGCTGTGGGAGATCAAGATGAAGACTACAACTTGGAGGCATGGATTTTTCCTACTGTGTGTGCTGGACTCAATAATTGGAAAGCTGAAGATGTTATCCCTATCTCCTTTAGTCAGGAGTAAATACTATTACTGTGTTATGTTTTTAAATTTATAATTTCTGGAACAATTAAAACTTTCAAGCCATGTGCCTTACCCGGGGCACAATGGTGTGCTTGTTACGGGTTGTCATTTCATTTGCATACTTCATTCAATAAAATCAGTGGACGTTTCGTTTTCGTAAATATTGTGTTCCTTGTCTTTCTTTTTCTTTTATTTTTGCTTTATCAGCTATGTGTTCTTACACACACCCACGTCACTAAAATGCAGATCCTCATCCACTCTGGATCCAGTTGATAACAGTTCTACTATTGCCAATTACAATTTCGAGAATCCGATCTATCAAGCTGAAGACGGAAACGAGGACGATTGTGAAATACCTGTGGAGCTTGCTAGGTTGTTACAACAAGAAGAGAAAGCTATACAGCCACATGAAGAGCCAGTCGAAGTTGTGAATCTGGGAACTGAAGAAAACAGAAAAGAGGTCAAAATAGGGGCTGATTTAGAGGACAGTGTCAAGAGCAGGTTGATTCAGATGCTACGTGACTATGTGGAGATCTTTGCTTGGTCTTATGAAGATATGCCAGGGTTGGATACAGACATTGTGGTTCACCGTTTGCCAGTGAAAGAAGATTGTCGTCCAAAGAAGCAGAAGGTTCGTCGTATGCGTCCTGAAATGTCAGAAAAGATCAAAGCAGAGGTAATGAAACAGTTCAATGCAGGGTTCTTGGCCGTAACTTCTTATCCTCAGTGGGTTGCAAATGTGGTACCAGCTCCTAAGAAAGATGGTAAGGTACGTATGTGTGTAGACTACAGAGATCTGAACAAGGCTAGCCCTAAAGATGACTTTCCACTTCCTCATATTGATATCCTGGTAGACAACACTGCTCAGCATAAGGTATTCTCTTTTATGGATGGTTTCTCTGGTTACAATCAAATCAAGATGGCACCTGAAGATATGGAGAAGACTACATTTGTGACACAGTGGGGCACCTTTTGCTATAAGGTAATGCCATTTGGTTTGAAGAATGCAGGGGCAACATATCAGCGTGCCATGGTGGCTTTGTTTCATGATATGATTCATCATGAGATAGAGGTATATGTGGATGATATGATAGCCAGGTCTCAGAATGAAGAACAACATCTTGATCATCTGCACAAGTTGTTTGAGAGGTTGAAGAAATACAGGTTGAGATTAAATCCAAACAAGTGTACTTTTGGAGTTAGATCTGGAAAGCTCCTGGGTTTCATGGTCAGTGGAAAAGGTATTGAAGTGGATCCTGCAAAAGTGAAAGCTATACGAGAGATGCCAGCTCCCCGTACTGAGAAGGAGGTTAGAGGTTTCTTGGGACGATTGAACTACATTGCAAGATTTATTTCCCAATTAACTACCATCTGTGAGCCAATATTCAAGTTGTTGAAGAAAGATCAGGTGATGGAATGGAATGATGAGTGCCAGACTGCCTTTGATGAAATCAAGAGATATTTGCTAGAACCTCCAATTTTAATGCCACCAGTTGATGGAAGACCCTTGATTATGTATTTAACAGTATTAGACAACTCAATGGGGTGTGTATTGGGGCAACATGACGAGTCTGGTCGAAAAGAGCAGGCAATATACTACCTTAGCAAAAAGTTTACCGACTGTGAAACAAGATACTCACTGCTCGAGAAAACTTGCTGCGCTTTGGCATGGGCTGCTCGCCGACTGAGACAGTATATGTTGACCCATACTACCTTGTTGATTTCAAAAATGGATCCAATCAAGTACATATTTGAGAAACCTGCTCTCTCCGGAAGAATTGCAAGATGGCAAATGATCTTGACGGAATATGATATACAGTATACTACTCAGAAGGCCATTAAGGGGAGTGTTGTTGCTGATCATTTGGCTCATCAAGCAGTAGGTGATTACCAGTCAATGAATTTTGAGTTCCCTGATGAAGACATTATGTCTGTTACCAAAGAACCTGGACAATATGACGGACCTGAACAAGGATCCCGATGGACTATGGTTTTTGATGGTGCCTCCAATGCACATGGTAATGGTGTTGGTGTTGTGATTAGTTCCCCTGAAGGTTGTCATACCCCGATTACTGCCAGACTTTGTTTCTATTGTACCAATAACATGGCTGAGTATGAGGCATGTATCATGGGTATGCAAGTTGCTATTGATATGAAGATTCAGTTCCTTGAGGTGTATGGAGATTCAGCTCTGGTAGTAAGTCAGATTAAAGGAGATTGGGATACAAAGCATGATAATCTCATTCCTTACAGAGAGCATGTGTTGTCTTTGATCCCACATTTCAAAGAGATTACTTTTGGACATATTCCACGAAGAGAGAATCAGTTGGCAGACGCATTGGCCACCATGGCATCTATGTTTGAGATCAGCTGGGATGATGAAGCTCCCAAGATCACCATTGATAGATTTGAGAAGCCTGCATACTGCAATGAGATTGACACTGAAGGGGCAGAGGAGAAGCCTTGGTTCTATGAAGTGAAAAACTATCTTGAAGCTCAGGAGTTCCCTGAAGGGGCATCTGTCAAAGATAGGAAGTTCCTGAGAAGGTTTTCTGCTAAGTTCTTTCTGAGTAATGGCATTCTGTATAAGCGTAATCATGATTCAACTATGCTTCGTTGTGTGGATAAGAAGGAAGCTACAGAAATTATGGAAGAGATGCATGATGGGACCTTTGGCACTCATTCTAGTGGTCATACCATGGCAAAGAAGATTTTGAGAGCAGGTTACTATTGGTCTACCATGGAAGCTGATTGCTATCAACACTCCAGAACACGTCACAAATGTCAAATCTATGCTGATAAAGTACATGTACCTCCATCTCCATTGAATGTGTTGACTGCTCCTTGGCCCTTCGCCATGTGGGGCATTGATATGATTGGTGAGATCAAGCCTACTGCTTCTAATGGGCATCGTTTCATTCTGGTTGCTATTGATTACTTCACGAAGTGGGTAGAGGCAGCTTCATTTGCATCTGTGACTAAGAATGTTGTGGCTCGGTTCATTAAGAATAATCTCATATGTAGGTATGGTATCCCTGAAAGGTTTATCACTGACAATGGCTCTAATCTGAACAACACTATGATTACTGATCTCTGTACGCAGTTCAAGATTAAGCATCACAACTCTTCTCCGTATCGTCCAAAGATGAATGGGGCAGTTGAAGCTGCTAATAAGAACATTAAGAAGATTGTACAGAAGATGACTATTACTTACAAGGATTGGCACGAGATGTTACCATTTGCTCTGCATGGTTATCGTACTACAATACGTACTTCAACAGGGGCAACCCCATTCTCCTTAGTCTATGGTATGGAAGCAGTTCTGCCTATTGAAGTTCAGATCCCCTCCTTGAGAATTATGAAGGATGCAGGCTTGGATGAAGATGAGTGGATTCAGACTCGACTTGACCAGATAAATTTGATTGATGAGAAAAGGTTAGCAGCAGTTTGTC
Source organism: Lathyrus sativus (assembly GCA_963859935.3). Classification (NCBI taxonomy): domain Eukaryota; kingdom Viridiplantae; phylum Streptophyta; class Magnoliopsida; order Fabales; family Fabaceae; genus Lathyrus; species Lathyrus sativus. Next base: position 539,243,592 of record OZ012736.1, read on the forward strand.
ATGGCCAGATGTACCAGAAACGGATGATCAAAGCTTTTAATAAGAAGGTTAAGCCAAAGGTATATCAGGCTGGTGACTTGGTAATCAAGCGTATCATATTACCACAGGGTGATCCTAGGGGCAAGTGGACTCCAACATATGAGGGACCATTTGTAGTCAAGACAGTGTTCTCAGGAGGTGCCATGATACTGACTACAATGGATGGTGAAGACTTCCCACAACTTGTAAACGCAGACATAGTTAAAAAATACTACGCATAAAAAGAGACCCGCTAGGTTGACAGGCCTAGGCAAAAATAAGGGCATCCCGGCAAACCAAAAGGGTTTGGGCAAAAATTAGGGATATATATATAAAAAGATGTACACCCGGCAAGTCGAAAACCTGAAAAGGCGGCTTGGGCAAAAAAGGGTATCCCGGTGGATTGAAAACCTGAAAGGGCAATCCAGGCAAAAGTTAGGGATTAAAGCGTATGACTATGTCTCGTTTGGATCACTCATGAAACTGCAACCAGTTGTACTACTTACTCAAGCTCAAACAGATAAAGCTCAATCCAATCGTTTCCGTCTCAACAGCAAGAAGATGAGATACTTGAGTGGCAATAGTAGAATTGAAACTCAATGGGATTATTTCCCACATAGCTGATTCTTTTTGTAAAACTTCATGACAAAATTCTCTTACTAGGGTTTATGTCTCCTTGTACAAACTTACCCGTGTATGGGTCACTTTTGATATAAATAAACTCCATCTTCTGAATCCAGATTTACTTTTACCCTATTTACATAAGCGAAACGTCCATTGGTTGTGTTTGAATGTATGTATGCCTTTGAATATGATTGATGTTTACCAGAAATGCATGTATGCTTTTAATATGATTGATGTTTACCAGAAATGCATGAAAATGCAGTAATAGTATTTACTAAGGACGAACGAGGGAAGGATTTCAACGAAGCTTCGCCGGTTCATCTTTACAAGACAGTTATAAACCATCAGTAGGACTAATCCATTTTCACAAAGTCTAATCTCCCCTGGAATTTATATCCATCTCTTTTATCCTCATACGGATATACGGGAAATTACTTTCCAATAAGGGCACGATGAACGAAGACGGGATGTTATACTTATCCTACTATCAAACGAAAACGAAGGTTATCTATACCCTACTATCCCCAACAACGGGAGGTTGTCTATACCTTGTTATCCCCAGCAGATGGAGGGTTATATATTCTTCAACAACGAATCGGGATTTATTTTCCTTGGCCAGCAGTTGTTATACAAGGATATCCAGACACTTCCAGCAGTGTCATAGCATACATACATCATTTACATCATACCATAACATATATGTCTATAGTACATTACCTAAGTGCATCATGTCATACATGCATACATAAAGCATAAACTAATGTTGTTATACAGAATGCTACCTTGTTTTCAGGTTAATTATCCAACAAACAAGCTTATGATCTTTGGGACTGCTTTATTGTAACCTCAGGGTTACTTTATCCTCCTGATGAGCTTCTTATTACTTTGGGACTGCTTTATTGTAACCTCAGGGTTATTTTATCCTCCTGATAGACTCTCATGACTTCAAGACTGCTTTAGAGCTACTGATTGCTCTATCCTCCTGAAATCATCCTATTACTTCAAGACTGCTTTAGAGCTATTCATTGCTCTATCCTCATGAGGTCATATTACTACTTCAAGACTGCTTTAGAGCTATTCATTGCTCTATCCTCCTGAAGCCATTATTATTTCAAGACTGCTTTAGAGCTATCCATTGCTCTATCCTCCTGAAATCATTACTTCAAGACTGCTTTAGAGCTATTCATTGCTCTATCCTCCTGAAGCCATTATTATTTCAAGACTGCTTTAGAGCTATCCATTGCTCTATCCTCCTGAAATCATTACTTCAAGACTGCTTTAGAGCTATTGATTGCTCTATCCTCCTGAAGACATATCACATTATTATTTCAAGACTGCTTTAGAGTTGTTGATTGCTCTATCCTACTGAAGCCATTCTATTACTTCAAGACTGCTTTAGAGCTATTGATTGCTCTATCCTCCTGAAGCCATTATTACTTCAAGACTGCTTTAGAGCTATTGATTGCTCTATCCTCCTGAGGTCAGATTTATCACTTCAAGACTGCTTTAGGGTTATCATTATTGATTGCTCTATCCTCATGAAGACATGCTGTTACATCAGTATTACTCCAGACTCCTGACAGTTCTCATTATACTACTGAAGAACTTTCCCCTAGTGGCATCTTTAAGCCCACTCAATCATGTTCAACCAACCATCAATATCACTCCATGCACTGGTGAGTGCAAATTTTTGGGCTTTTGTGTTCAATCCCCTTCAACCTTCCACGTTACGACTGGCAAATATACCAATCTAACCCCCCAGGTTTCAGAAAATTGAACAGGGGCAGCTGTTGCACCCCAAAATTTGCCCTCACAATACAAGACTTTGTGTTCCAAGAAGGTTCACAAGGTTCACAAAATTCACAATTGGTCAGAAGAGTTGACAATTCCCTCAGACAATGCACCTCCTAAGCAGTGCATCCAAAACTAGGGTTTTGACTTTAATCAGGCTAAATGGACTTCCAAGACTTCAAGTGAACTTCATAACATCTTATATGTGTATAAGAACCCCCATGTCAAGTTTCAAGACTTTTCTCAAAAGTTTGCTCAGTCAGATGATCAGATAAGTCAAAAGCAGTCAATGCAGTTAAAAGGTCAAACTGAGGTCAAACCAAAGTCAAACTTCATGATTTTTTTTTTGCCAACATCAAAGAGAGGTTGGGTGAGAAATATTATCATAATAACTGTAATACCCCAAATTTTGCCCTAAGATTTGTCGTCGCATTTCATTGCATTTAATCAATTACTAACAAATTTGTGTAGTCGTTTGACTTTTTGCAGGTAAATATCATATGGCATGCATTTTTTTTCTAAAAAGTAAAAATGGCACAATTGGCAGGAGGACATGTGTAAGGAGTTATGAGTGTGAGAGGTTGAGAGTTCGAATCTCACCTTTGTCACTTTTTTTTGTTTTTTATTATTTTTACTCTAAATTTTTCTATCTTTCATTAAAAAAATAACAAAAATAGTTTTTTATTATTATTTAATTATTATTTTCGTATTTTAATTAAATCATTTTTTAAAATATTATTTTTTTCACTTTTTTCTAAATTATTCATAAAAATATCCAAAAAATCATAAAATAAAAAAATATTGAAAAAAATTTTGTTCTTTTTATAATATTTTTTATTTTAGGAATCAATAGGATTATTAGTTTTTATTTTAAGTTTATTTTAATTATTTTAAATTATTTAAATTTTATTTTTTCTTAACTAATTATTTAGTTTGGGCTTTAAAATGGGCTTTAGGGACATTATTGACAATTTGGTGTTAACCCTAATTTGTTCCCTATATATACATGTGTTGCCTTGTTGGAAAAAGGGGAGAGAATGAAAAAAACCTAAGAGGAGTGAGTGCCGTTTGCCGTTATTTAGTTTTCTTCTTCATCCATTACTATTGTTTCTTTTTCTTCATCGTTTACCGTTATTTCTTTTCCTTCATCTATTACTGTTGTTTCTTTTTCTTCATCTTTTACCGTTATTTCTTTTTCTTCATCTATTATCGTTATTTCTTTTTCTTTATCTATTACTGTTACGTTTATATATATATAATTTTAAAATTGTTAGAGTTTATATATATAAGATTTTTGATCGAATTATGTCGATACGATGTTTGCACATTTGTGTGCATGACGCGTGACATTTGTGTTAGTTCGATCTGGTTGCGATGATCGCATTTTTGTGTGAGCAATAATACTATTTTTTGCTTAATTTCTTTTTCTTTGCGATAAATTTTGTTTCGTCCGATTTAGATCTGGTTGCGATGAGCGCATTTCTGCGTTAGCAACATTGTTGGGTTATTTGGCACATTTAAAATTCATTATTGCTTTATTATTATTATTATTATTATTATTATTATTATTATTATTATTATTATTATTATTATTATTATCATTATTTATTATTATTATCATTATTATCATTATTATTACCATTATTATTATTATTGTTATCATTAATTTATTAAAATTTGTTATAATATAAAAATCTGTTTTTTAAAATAAATAACATTAACATCTTTTCCAAATTAATATGAAAACCTATTATTTTTAAGAAAAACTTTTTTTTAGATAAATTTAAAATAATAACTAAAATCTTTTTTTAAAATAATAACTAGAACCGTTATTTATTTTATTTTATTATTGTTCAATTCAAATTTCATTATCATATTGTATCTGCTCCTCTCATGTAACCTCGCGAACTTAACAATCGCTCTTTAAATTCTGCCTTTAAATTTCTGCTTGCATGGTTTAAATTATGACATTATCTCTCTGTTTGCATGATTCAATTATCTCACGCGTTTACCATTATTTCTGTCACATTGCACACATCCGAAGGTTAGGTTTAACTGTTTGGCCGCCGCGCCAATAGTCCGTAAAACTTCACACATTCAATTTCAAATCCTCAAAACTACAAACTACAAACCCTAATTTTCACAAATGCCTCGCGGCAGGCAAAATTACAATTTTACCCTTAGCATTAGGTCAAAGAGCCGCCGCGCTCATTTTAGGGTTTCCCGCCGTGGAATCCCTAATTTAACCCTAATTACAACTTAACATTTCAACATAGAGATTTGGAGTTTCTACACTCCACGTAAGCGTGTCCTTAAGATGCGTTTATTCCCCTTGAGACCTTGACCACAGTCAAGAAGTTTCTAACCTCCCTATTGAGGGGAACTACGATTACTCTGATTCCACTCCCGTAAGGATACGTAGGCACAAGATGCGATGTCTTGCCGAGTAAACTTAGAATTAACCCCCTTTATTATTTATTATTGCTTATTTATATTTTATTTATCTTTGCTATTTAATTATTTTGCTTATTATTTTGTAATTGTTTCTTGGATGTAAAGTTGTTTAATTATTTAATTATTATTATGGTTAGTAATTAGGGAGTGTAACAACATGTATGTAATATTAAAATAAATTTAGATCACTTTTAAATAAAGATAATTAAAATAAACACGTCACACACGTAAGTCGATTTTAATCGCCGTCTCACTTCCTAAGGATATCCCTCAAGTTGCCTACGAATAATGGTTAAGTGGGGTGTATAAAGCAAGTCCCTCAAATAGAAAAAATCATCAAAGTCCCTTATGGTTGCCTTTACGAATCGAGTCCCTTTCGAAAAATGATGATGGTCCCTTATATGTGCTTATTACATCCCACAATGGCCTTCAAAGTCAAATTGTCCCTCACATATCCCTTAACATCCAAAGTAAGGACTACCTACTCCATTATAGTAGGGATAGTCTTACTAAAGGAAAGAATGAAGAATAAGAAAGACCTTTAAACATTAGGGTAGGTTACTCCTAGGTGCTTGCTCACTTCAAAACTGTTTCGCACTTAAACAAATTTTCAACAAGTTTTCAAACAAGTTCTTAACACATCCTTACATGGATTATTTATTAACTATTCTGAAAATTTTCTATTCACACACTACAATTTCAAAACAATTCAAAAGTGAGCTTAAGTACCTAAGAGCCCATGGATAACCATGGATGAAAAGGATGCTAATACCTTCCCTTTTCATAACCTACCCCCCGGACCCAAAATATTCTCTAAGGTCTTTCCTGTTCTTTTATAACCTTTCCTTATGGATAAAATAAAAGTCGGTGGCGACTCTTGCTATCCGCAACATTGTTTAAAGTCAGTTCTCCCACCGTGTTACACAGATGAAGTGTCTTCAGATTCTTTTCTCTTCAAGAGCTTCTTTGGCTTCTCAGCAATCTTGATCTTCTTCTGAGCAGGTGCAGCTTCTGCTTCAGGCTGAGTCCTCTTCCTCTGTAGTTGTGCTTCTTCTTCTTCTTCTTCTACATCAGGCAGTGGTTGTCTAGCTAGCTGTATTACATTTGCAGGAACAGGCTTTCCTTCCTTCTTACATTCATCAATGTACATCATAACAATGTGTCTGGGCTCTTCAGCAAAGAATAATGGAAAGTCATCAACAGGAATCCTTTTCTTACTCAGTTCAGATACATTCAGCTTCTTGGGAGCTGTTGTGAGTTCATCAACTATTTTGAGTCTCTGGAGACTTTTAGCATTCAGAGGCTTTCCCATTATGAATTCCAATTCCTCTATAACTCCAGCAGCGTACAGAGCAGTGACCAATCCATTTTCAGTTAGAAGATCTGAGATCAACCTTCCAAAAGGGATCCAGGTTCTAATCTTCTGTCCTTTTTCTTTCACATACTCTCTAGATGCATTTATATGGTTCCGCAGATGCATAAACAGAATATATGGAAGATCTACCTTGGTGCTCTGACTGAGGCAATACATGAAATAGAGTTGTTCATTATTGACATAGTCTGGCGAATTTGTTGACTTCCTATGATGGATGCATCCCATGAAGATCTTGGCCCAGATCTTGTAGTCAGGCTTCAGATCCTTGAATTTGTTAGAAACTTGACCAACAGTCATCACTTCTTCATACACCTCATCCATATCCACACGCCCAGCTGGCAAGTGGGAAACACCATCTGTTTCTTCATATCCAATTAACTTTCTGATCAGATCTTCTGTTATAATGATTTCTTTTCCCAGTACAGAAGATAGGACGAACTTAGGGTAAATTGATGCATGGATCCAGAATTCTTTCACAAGGAGGGGATAAACTGGTCCAAAGAGTCTATCAAAGTACTTTACCCATCCTTGAGCACCAATGATAGAACAAAACTCAAAGCCATTTTCTGCAAGTGAATCAAATTCTACCATTGATTCACATAAAACCTCCAACTTCTCAATAGGGGTCAAAAGAGTTCTTTTGGGAGGAGAATAAGGAGCAACACCCATGTTTGCAGAATAACTGCAGCCATTGAAGATTGGAATTGAGCAGCTGTTGAAGATGAAGTTGCCATTGAAGATTGCTTTGTCACACGCTTAGGTTTAGGGTTTTTATGCAGAGAGAAGAGAAGATGAAAATGCATAAACTTTCTGAGATTGTGAAAAGTGTGAAAGTGAAGATAGGTCAAGTATTTATACTAAAACATTTAGGCATACCATCAGTCAGAAATTGCACGTTTTAACAAGCATTAAATGAAAAGAATAATAATCATTTCAAACATTTATTGCTTCTGACAATTTTGGGGGGAAAATCAAGATTTTCACTATTCAAACTTCACCTCAAACGTCTCTTCAGTAATGTACACGCCACCTCTTCAGATTTGGTGTGACACGTGTTTGCTTGCATGTGTTCTGAATTCTTTGGAGAAATGAAACGTTAACCAACGTTCAGATCTTCTAAGGATTGTTAGTTCAGAGTTTCACAAAAAAAATATTAAGCAGAATAAATAAGCAATCAGAAGAAATACTTCAGAACATTAGGCATTTTTGCATCTGTAAAAATTTGCTTCTGACAAATATCATTTTGGACAAAAATCCATACCAATATTTTTCAGAATAAATTTGAATCTATCTTCAACAAGGGGTTTTGTAAAAATATCTGCCCATTGATGATCTGTATCAACAAAGGCTAAATTTATGATTCCCTTCTGAACATAGTCTCTGATGAAATGATGCTTAATTTCTATATGTTTTGCCTTAGAGTGTAAAATGGGATTCTTGGACAAACATATAGCAGACGTATTATCACAAAAGATAGAAATGTTACTTTCAAAAATTTGATAATCTTCTAGTTGACTTTTCATCCAGAGCATCTGCGTGCTACATCCAACAGCAACAATATATTCTGCCTCTGTGGTTGAAAGTGCAATTGTGGGTTGCTTCTTGCTGTACCAGGAGATTAGATTTCTTCCTAGAAATTGACAACTTCCAGAAGTACTTTTCCTTTCCACTCTGTCTCCAGCGTAGTCAGCATCACAGAATCCAACTAATTTGAAATCATCAGATTTTCTGTAACACAAACCCACATTAGAAGTACCTTTCAGATACCTTATAATCCTCTTGACAGCTATCAAGTGTGATTCTCTAGGATCTGATTGGAATCTAGCACACAGGAAAACACTGAACAATATGTCAGGTCTAGAAGCAGTAAGATAAAGAAGAGAACCAATCATACCTTTGTAGAGCTTCTGGTCTACTTTCTTACTTACCTCTTCCTTGCCAAGTGAGCTAGTTGGATGCATGAGAGTCTTTGCCAGCTTACTATCAGACATGTTAAATTTCTTCAGAAGTTCTTTAACATACTTGGTCTGATGTATGTAAGTGCACTCTGGAGTTTGATTAACTTGGATTCCTAGAAAGAATCTGAGTTCTCCCATCATGCTCATTTCAAATTCTGCCTGCATACATGTAGCAAACTCCTTTCCAAGCATAATATTTATTGATCCAAAAATAATATCATCTACATAAATTTGACAAATTAGAAGATCTTTCTTAATTGATTTACAAAAGAGTGTTGTATCCACTTTGCCTCTGATGAAATTTTTCTCCAGAAGAAAATTGCTCAATCTCTCATACCAAGCTCTGGGAGCTTGTTTTAAACCATACAGAGATTTCTTTAATTTGAAAACATGATCTGGAAAATTTTCATTTTCAAAACCTGGAGGTTGGTGGACATAAACTTCTTCTTCTATAATAACATTAAGAAAGACAATTTTAACATCCATCTGATACAGAGTGATGTTACTTTGTGCAGCAAATGAAATAAGAAGGCGTATAGATTCTAACCTTGCCACTGGAGCATATGTCTCAGTGTAATCAATACCTTCTTGTTGACTGTACCCTTGAGCAACCAGCCTTGCCTTATTCCTTTCAACTTCTCCTTTCTCATTTAGCTTATTTCTGAAGACCCATTTTGTACCAATTATATTGAATCCTTGAGGTCTTGGAACTAGATCCCATACATCATTTCTGGTAAATTGATTTAGCTCTTCTTGCATAACAATAATCCAATCATTGTCTTGCAGAGCTTCATCTACAGAAGATGGTTCAATTTCTGACACCAGTCCAAATAGTAATGCTTCAGATGATCTTAGAAAGGATCTTGTTCTGATGGGATCATCCTTCTTTCCAATAATGACATCCTCTGGATGAGAAGCTTTAATTCTGGATGATGATCCTCTAATAGTTGATTCTTCAGAAATGTTTAGATTATTCATCTGAGAAGTTAAAGGAATAGCATCTGGCGTTGCTTCAGGTTCCTTCACTTGAATTTTGTCTGCTTCTGGGACATCAGAGTCAATGAAGACTACTTCTCTATCTGTAGAGTTTTCAGACTGCTTTGGCTTTTCAGAGCCAAGCTTATCATCAAATCTGACATGAATGGATTCTTCCACAATTTGTGTCTCAGTGTTGTATACTCTGTAGCCTTTAGAGCGTTCAGAATATCCAAGCATGAAACACTTCTGTGCTTTGGAATCAAACTTGTTCAGATTATCCTTAGTATTTAACATATAGCAAATACATCCAAAAGGATGAAAATATGAAATGTTGGGCTTTTTGTTCTTCCACAGTTCATATGGAGTCTTCTTCAGAAGAGGTCTTACAGACACTTTGTTCTGAATGTAACAGGCTGTGTTGATTGCTTCTGCCCAAAAGTGTTTTGCCAGATTTGTCTCATTGATCATGGTTCTGGCCATTTCTTGCAGAGTTCTGTTTTTCCTCTCTACAACTCCATTCTGTTGTGGAGTTCTAGGACAGGAAAAATCATGAGCAATGCCATTTTCAGAAAAATATTTTTCAAAATATTTATTTTCAAATTCACCACCATGATCACTTATGACTTTTATAATCTTGAAATCCTTTTCATTCTGGACTTGCTTGCAGAAGTCAAAGAACACAGAATGTGACTCATCCTTGTGTTTTAAGAACTTTACCCATGTCCATCTACTATAGTCATCAACAATGACTAATCCATACTTGCCTCTGATGGATGCAGTTTTCACTGGTCCAAACAGATCAATATGAAGTAATTCTAGTGGTTTGGAAGTAGAAACAACATTTTTTGATTTAAATGAAGATTTTGAAAACTTCCCTTTTTGGCATGCTTCACAAAGAGCATCTGAAGTGAACTTCAGATTTGGGAGTCCTCTGACAAGATTAAGTTTATTAACCTGAGATATACGTCTCATATTAATATGACCCAATCTTCTGTGCCAGACCCATGCTCTTCATTAACAGACAAGAGGCATTTAACATTTTGAACTTTAAGTTCTGAAAGATTTATCTTATAAATGTTGTTTTTCCTCTTACCACTAAATAGGATAGAGCCATCCTTTTGACTAATAGTTTTACAACATTTTTGATTAAAGGTAATATCATAACCATTGTCACTTAATTGACTTATGGACAATAAGTTATGCTTTAACCCTTCAACAAGTAAAACATTAGTAATAGAGGGAAGTTTACCATTTCCAATAGTGCCAGATCCAATGATCTTGCCCTTCTGGTTCCCTCTAAACTTCACGTCACCTTCAGATCTAAGTTCTAGGCTTTGGAACATAGACTTTTCTCCTGTCATGTGTCGTGAGCATCCAGAGTCCAGGTACCATGATTGGCGTCCTGACCTTGCTGCTAAGAACATCTGCAACAGGAATTATTTTATTTTTAGGTACCCAGATCTTCTTGGGTCCTTTGGGGTTAGTTGGTTTGTAGGTTTGTCTAAACTTCTGTTTTTCAACATAATGTTTATTATGACTTGCCTTGGGTTTAAACACATAAGTATTCTTCTCAGAGCTTGTGTGTTTAATGTCATTTAAGTGACCAAATTTAAATTGAGAATACAGAGGTGTCTTCTTGATGAAAAGTTTTTCAACATATTTTGGATTACTTCCAAATGAAGATTCATATCCAATACCTCTTCTGTTGTTCCCACTAACACCATAAATCATAGAAGCCATCTTGCTTCTGTCTATGCTCTTAGTAAGGAATCTCTGAAAGCTAGAGTCATATTTTTCTAAAATGTTTTCACATGACTTAGTCTCAGATTCAGATTCTTGTTGAGTTGTTTCAAAGTCATTTTTGATTTTCAGATTAATTTCTTTTTGCTCAACAAGTTCTGTCTTCAGAAGATCAATCTCAGATTCAAGACTGCTTTTCAGCTTCTTGTATTTGAGTTTGATATTGTTATAACTTTTCAGAACTTCTGATAAAACTTTTATCAGTTCTTCTTTAGTAAGTTTAGCCATTACCTCTTCAGCATCATCATCAGATTCAGAATCTGATTTATATCCTGAGGTTCCTTCCTCCTGATCTTCTGTGTTGGCCATCAGTGCAACGTTGGCACATTCTTCTTCTGATTCAGAAGATGATTCAGATTCATCTGAGTCATCCCATGTTGCCATCAGAACCTTCTTCTTTTTGTTAAACTTCTTCTTGGGTTTTTCTTTTTGAAGTTTGGGGCATTCATTCTTGTAATGCCCAGGTTCTTTGCACTCATAACACACAACTTCTTTCTTGCCAGATCTTCTGTGCCCAGAAGATTCCTTTCTATGATCAGATCTTTTGAAGTTGTTGAACTTCTTTCCCTTGTGCTTCCAGAGTCTGTTGATCCTTCTGGACAGCATGGATAATTCATCTTCTTCTTCAGAAGAAGATTCTTCAGAGCTTTCTTCAATAACCTGTAAAGCTTTAGCAGATTTATTAGATTTTAAAGCAACAGATTTACCTTTTTCTTTCTTCTGAGGTTCATCTTCCTCAAGCTCAATTTCATGGCTCCTCAGTGAGCTGATGAGTTTTTCTAAAGAGATATTGTTCAGACCTTTATCCATCTTCAAGGCATTCACCATTGGTCTCCATCTGGTAGGTAGACTTCTGATGATTTTCTTTATATGATCTGATGTAGAGTATCCCTTGTCCAGGACCTTTAGCCCAGCTGTGAGGATCTGAAATCTGGAGAACATAGCTTCAACAGATTCAGAGTCTTCCATCTTGAAGGCCTCATACTTCTGGATCAGAGTCAGAGCTTTTGTTTCCTTGACTTGAGAGTTTCCCTCATGAGTCATCTTTAAGGATTCAAACATATCAAAAGCAGTTTCCCTGTTTGTAATTTTTTCATACTCAGTATGAGAAATTGCATTCAATAATATTGTTTTGGCCTTGTGATGATTTCTAAAATCTTTCTTCTGAGCATCTGTCATAGATTTTCTGTCTATCTTCTTGCCATTCCCATCTATGGGATGAACATATCCATCTATGACTAGATCTCATAGATCAGCATCATATCCAAGGAAAAAACTCTCAATTATGTCTTTCCAGTAATCAAATTTCTCCCCATCAAACATAGGGGGTTTGGTGCTGATTCTGTCCCTTTCTTCATATTTATTGTTAATGTTGGATATTGTATTATCAACCAATGTAACAAATAAATATATATCAAAGTATTTCTCTCTGGATCTTTACTGTCACTGTTAAGTGGTAGCACACACGGAACCGGAGCTCTGATGCCAACTGAAGGTGAGATAATACTTAGAAGGGGGGGGGGGGTGAATAAGTATGAAAGATTAAAACTTAGAATTAAAACACAATTATTTTTATCCTGGTTTGTTGAACTCAACTACTTCAGTCCACTCTTCCTAGAGTGATTTGCCTTTCTCAACAAGGACTTAATCCACTATTTAATCAAACAGATTACAATAGTAACACCTAAGAACAACTGTTCTTAGTCTTCTCAAGGGCTACTGATTCCAACTGAATCCTCTTAAGGAAATCCTTTACAATCAATGTAAATCTAATACAAGAGTAAGAATGCTTCTAAAAAGCTTTTATCACAACAGTGATATTTCTCTTAAGTTTAAGTACAATTAATTCTAAGAATGAATATGAAAGTATGAGAGCTTGAATGTTTTAATTCTTTTTCAGCAAGATGTCTAACTGAAGAATTTGGTGGAGTCTTGCTTTTATAGGCAGCTGATCCAAGGTGAGCTGCACGTTGAGAAGAGTGTCCCAAAAAGGTCTGAGCCTTTTTGTCTTCACATCAAGTGACCTTTCCTAGAAGAAGAAAGCACAGAAAAATCATTTTTGTCTGTGTTCTTGTGTCTAGCACAAATAAGGAAAGAGACGTTTGATTTACTCCAACGGATATAATCTTTGAATATTTCTTCTTTAGTTTTCAGCAAGTTCATCAGAGTCTGATTGAGTCAGAGTCTTCTAATGATGATCAGAACTTTGCTGTATCAGAGTCTTCTGCAGCATGTGTGCTTTCAGCGTGTTAAATATCAGAGCATATTTGAAACAAAACTTCAGTACTGGCAGCTTTAGTACTTTCAGAATCTTCTGTAGAAACTATGCTTTGAAAAACTCTTCATACAATATTCTTCTTTGCTTCTGACTTGCTTCAGATGCTTCTACTTGCTTCAGATTCTTCTGGAGCTTCTGCTTCAGAATCTTCTGGAGCTTCTGCTTCGGAATCTTCTGGAGCTTCTTGCTTCAGATCCTTCTGGAGGCTACGCTCAGGATCTTCTGTCAGCAACAATCAGAATCTTCTAATGTATGCATCTGGCGCTACAGATTCTAGCTAATATCTTGTATTCAATTCTGATTTGCTTCTAGAGTGTTAATTTCTTTACTATCTGCAGTAAAAACTCTCAAGCAAATTTTAGAGTATATAATTCTTAAATACAAAATTTCCTAATAGTTATCATCAAAACAAAGAGATATTATTAAGAACCAATCTGTGTTCTAACTCTCTTGATTCTCAAAATTTTCTCATGATTTAGTGTATGTTGTGATAAACGCATGATTCGATTTGATGTTGATTTAATTTTTCGGATGAGTGTAAGAAAACCCTTATGATTATTCATCATCACTATGATATGTGTGTAGTTTTGATTCAATTTGGACATGTATTACTTGGAATTTCTTGGTATAATTTTTGTAGTCAACCATTATTTGTATTCATGTTTTGTCTAATATTGAAAGTAAGTGTATCAATAGAGTGTTGTATGATTTTGAACCATTTGAATATCATCCTCTAACACTTGTTTCATTTCTTACTTTCGTAAATTGGTTTGCTTTAACGAATGACTTTTGTTTAGGGACAAACAAAATGATAAGTTGGGGAGAGTTGTTAGGGACCAATTGATACTAATTTTTATATATTTTTATCGGTCCCTTTTACCAATTTCTTATTAAAATCACACAATTTTTATCACAATTTTTGCAAACATTTAATTTAAGTTATTTTATTTTGTTCGATTAGATATTTCACTTTTTCTCTAGTTTTTGTAGAATGTATGTCAAGAACAGAATGATCTCCAGAGCAACTATTGAGGATAAAAGCTTGGAAAAGGAATTGATGAGAAAAGACAAACAAAACAAAGCAATTCTGTTTTTGACTGTTCGCGCCGCGACCAACCTTCGAGTCGCGAACTGGGTGAAATCAGCCACATGCAAAGTTGGTGACATATGTCATGTCTTGGGAGAAAAACCACTTTTTGTAGGGTGGCGCCCCATAGCTTATTTGTGACACTTTTCCCTTGCATGTAACACATAATCATTCCACCTTTTAGTCTTAGCATCTCTTAGGTTTGTAGAATATCTTAGAGAGATTTTTCTGGTTCTTGGAGAGTTTGGCATGCAAGAAAAAATTCTTGAAGAATTTTTCATGGAATCAATGAAGATGATGAGTAGCTAAACTTCTTTCTTGTCAAGCTTGAGGTAGTAGCTATCCTATGTTGTTTATGTAACATTACTATTATTGCATGTAACAAACTACATTTGATATAAGGGATTATATTTTCTCTTTACATTGAAAATTCAGAATTAAATTATTGTTGAGAAAGATAGTTTGTTTCTTGACCTAAGATATTTTTTCAAGTAGATAATAAATTGTAGAAATAGATTTATTCACTACTTCTCTATTGTGTTAAACATTCAAGATTATTATATCAATAGTTAGATGGAGAGATCGTCTAAGGATTTATATAGTAACCATCACAATTTTATTTAGACATAAATATTATTGAGAGGACACTTGAATTTTATCATTGGAGTTTGAATGCATGCATGTGGTATTAAGAACATATAAAGAACAAAGATAGTGAAACTCAATCTTGACAAGACTTCTAAACTCTATTCTAAAATCAATTTTATTGTCTCAATTTTCTTATAAGTAAAAAGAATACTTTAGTCATAAACAAACAATTCGAACACCTTTTGAACTTACAACAATCGAAATTATAGAACGGCGGTAGTAAGACCAATCTCTGTGGATACGATATTAAAAATATTTGCCGGAAATATACTTTTCAACAAATGTACAAGTTAATTAGAATATTTACAGGATAATAATAATATACAGCATATATAATATGTACAAAATATAATGACTGAAAAATAAAGCAATTAATATTTGACAGAAATTAAAGCAGTTGTATATTGACAAAAATTAAAGCAGTTGTATATTGGTTAGTGTATCGAATCGGGACACAAAAGAATGAGATCTCGTCTTAACCACAAACAAAATGTCGATTAATTGAAGGTAGCCTATCGCGATCCCAAAGTAAGGAAGATGACCCAAATGGTTATCCCCCATAGATTTGAAATCGGGAAGGTTATCGACTTCGAAAATCTGACGCTTGCGGATAAAAAGACTTCATCGATCCACAAGTCAAAAATAAAATTGAATCGGAATAAGAAATAAGAAAGAAAAGAAGTGGTCTCGGATCCTTTGTTTCACGTCAATAATTTGACGGCTAAACGATGGAAATCTCTTCATCGACCACAAAGGCAAAAATGCCCAATAACAAATGAGAAGTGAAAATCAACTCTAAGATAAAAAAATAAAATGTTTAAATTCTAAAAAGAAAAGTTTATACAATTAAAATAAAACTGTAAGAAATTCTAAAAGAAAAAAAATATTTAAACTCTTAAAGAAATTTATAAAACAAAATAAATACAATATGTACAAACTATAAACCTTTTTTAAAACAAAATTAAATATATATCTATAATACAAAATAGAATAATAAATTAAATACATAAAAAATAATTTACAAGTTTTCTTAAATAAAAAAAGGGGTTAAAAATGAGAAATGTGGGGTGTGAAAGTTTCTATGGGCTTTACAACCCAATAACTATAATCCATCAGAAAATAAAGAAAATAAAAATATAAAAATAAAAAATAAAAATAGTCAACCAGATGAAGGAAAAAAATAAAATCATCTTCTTCGCATCACTCTTCTCTCTGCTTTTTTTCAATCTCACCCCAACCTACCCTCACGAGCTCGTCTCCACCTCTCCAAATCATGTCGAAAATTTTCTCTCATTCTCGCTCTATTTCCGTTTGGTTTCTCTTTTTCTTGATTTCATCTCTTTTCTCTGTTTCTAGTTTTTTGTAATTTTTAATAAAAGGTTTGTTTTGAAGGATGGGTAAGCTCAAAAAGGGGTTTTGGTTAACGATAATTTTCGGAAGTGGAAGAAGATGAAATGGACTGGTTTCTGTACAAGTTTCAGCAAAGGGTTTGTGTTGAGGTTGGTATACGAGTTCATTTGAGAGTTGGATTTGGAAGGTGAAGGCCGTGTTGAGGGTTTGGGGGAAACTGAGTGATGGTTTTGAAGTTTGAAATCGATTTGGGGTTTATTGCTGAAGGGGTTTGAAGTTTGATGATGTTGCTGAGGTTGGGTTGAGATTGTTGTTGTTGGTTTTTGTTCGTGATTTTTTTACGGCGAGCTCATTAACGGTGGTTTGAGGCTGTTGAAGTGTTGTTGTTTCTGTTAAGATTTGGGTGTTTTGTTCGTTTGAAGTGAGTTTCTGATGAAGACGATGAAGTGTAGGAGGTAGGGCTGGAAACGAGTCGAGTCGAGTCGAAGTCACCTCAGCTCGGCTCGACTCGTTAAAATTGGTTCGAGTTCGAGTTTAACACGAACTTTTTTTTAAGCTCAAACTCGACTCGTTATAAGTTCACGAACAGTTCGGTTCAACTCGTTAAGTTCATCTCATTAGGTTCAGCTCACATGATTCACGGACTTAAAAATTATTTTTTTAAATATATATATTTTTTAGTATATTTGACATTTTAAATAAATATATTTTTTAAAAATAAAATATTAAAATAAAATAAAAGTTATCATATTGAAATTTAACTTTATCATCGAAATCTACTAATTCAAAACCTACACAACTTTCAATAGATACATTTGAGAGTCTAATTCAAAAACTACTAAATTGAAGATTAAATTTGTCTAAGATTTGGAGTAAATATTTAAACCTAATCGTAAAGACATTATAATTCTTCTCAAATGTAATCGAGTTGACTCATGAACCTAACGAGTCGAACTATGTATAGTTCAAGTTCAGCTCATATAGTTAACGAACTTAATTTTTCGCTCATACTTAACTCATTTGGTTCATGAACCTAGTTCAACGATTTAATTGTCGAATCGAATTCCGAACTATTTTCGAGTTGGTTCGGTTCATTGCCAGCCCTAGTAGGAGACAATAGGTGGCGGCTGGTTTTTTGCAGCTAGGGTATGTTGGTTTAGGGTTGATGGATCTGAGGGAGACAATGAATAGGATCTTATACCCTACAAAAAGGACACGTGGCCACTTGGTTTAAGGCTAATCCTGATTAAGAAAAAGCTGATAAACGAGAAATTGCACTTAAACTCCTAATTAAATAACAAAAAATTACTTAATAATAATCATAAATTAATCCTAATTAATCCTATACTATTTACAAGTTAAAAGATATTAAAAACTAAACTAATCCTAATTAAATAATAATAAAAGAAAATAATTTGGATAATAATAATAATCTAATTAATAATTAAAGCTAATTACTCCTAAACAAATAATTTAAACTAAATTTATAAAAAAACTCTATTTAAAATAAAACTATTTACAAAAGTTTTAAAATAAAATAAAACTCTATTTAACTTCTAATAATAAAAATACTAAATTAAAATAAAATTCTAATAAAAATCTATTCTAATAATAAAAATTAATTCTAATAACTCTAATAAAATTCTAACAAAATATAATTCTATAATAAAATAAAACTCTATTTAGCTCCAAAAATAATAAAAAAATACTAAAAATTATATTTAATCTAAAAACTATTTCTAAACTATATAATTAAATCTATTTTAAACTCTATTAAATTAATCTAAATGAATATGTAAAAAAATAATTAATTACTAATAATCTAATTAAAATTAAATAATTCTAAAACTATTTCTAATTCTAAATTTAAAATTCTAAATTAATTCTATTCCATTAAAAATTCTAATTAATTTTAAACTAATTTCTAATAACAATTTTAAAATTACTAACTTAATTCTAAAATCCTAAAATATCTCTAAAATTATTAACTTAATTCTAAAATCCTAAAACATCTCTAAAATTACTAACTTAATTCTAAAATCCTAAAATGTCTCTAAAATTACTAACTTAAATCTAAAATCCTAAAATAATCCTAAATTAAATCAAATCTAATTAATTCTAAAATCCTAATTTAATAATACTAATAATTACCAATTATTTCTAAAACTAAATTCTAATTAATTTTAAAACTAAAGAACTAGCTAAATAATAAAACTAAAAAATAATATCTATTGATTCTAATAACTAATCTAAATTAATAATTAAAAATAGTTCTAAACAAATAAATAAATAAAACTTATTTAAAACCTAACTTCTATTTTCTATCTAAAACAAAATAATAAAATCCTATATTAAATTCTATTTAACTATTAAAATAAAATAAAATCTATTCTAAAAACAAATAAAATTCTATTCTATTTCTAAATAACCTATTCTAAAAATCTATTAAAATCCTAATAACATAACTCTAAGAAAAAACTTTAATCTAAGCTAATAAGTAAATAAATAAATAAATAACTACAATAAAACTAACAATAAAAATCTATTTCTATTTAAAACAATATGAAAAACGTATTTAAACTAAATAAATGCTAAAACACAAATATATAAAAAAAAAATATTTGCAAGAAAAAAGGGAAATTAAAAAGGATTGAAATTTATAAAAAAAAATACCCTTAAGCCACGTGTCACGCTCCCATTGGGCAAAATTGTCGAGATTTGAAAAACGCCCAATGGGGGGCGGACACGTGTCTAAACGGCACGAACTTAAGTAAATAATGCGAAATGGAAAAATGCGAAAATATTTACAAAAGTCGGCGGGCAAATTTAGGGTATGACAACTAGAAACCATGTAAAAGTAGGACAAATTTGAGATATGATACTATAATGAGAACATAGTTGACAAAGCTAGCTAGTTAGATATGAGAGATTTTCAGATCAAGCAATCGTTACAGATGGTGACTTCATAGAAGAAGTGCTGAAATTGTTGAATAAGAACCAATTGATTTAGGTCAAGTCATAAATAATTCAAATTGGTTTACGACCATGCAAGAAGAGCTCCGAACAAGTGAGGAGAACAAGACTGGATTAACTTTCCAAAATAGATCTTGTTAATCATTGTTTCTATTTAGCCACAAATTTAATAACTAATTTTTAAGTTTTTTATGTGGCTAATTAGAGGGGAAAAATTAACATAATATATTTTTAAGAGTTAAGGTATCAATATAAATGTTTTTTTTTATATTAAAGAACCGAAATCGACTATAAAATTATATATGAAACTAAAAATAATATTAAACAATATTTTATTATAAATATAAAATAAAAATATTTTTAAAATAATTAAATCATATTATATCTAATCAAGTATATTTGTAATTACTATGGTTTGACAATTATTACATTTTGATTTTATATAGTTGAATTTTCATATTATTCATTTTTTATTATTTAATTATTATTATATATTCTTTATTTTTATATAAAATAAAATTTTCTTCCTATTATTAATATTAAAAAAATAGATAAAATAATCTTTATATCACCATTGACTAACATTCATTTAACATAAATGACATAATCTTAAAATTTGATTAAAGTATTTTTAATTTAAAGATTTCTTTAAAAAAAATTTAACAAAAAAAATAGATAGTTATATATTTAAATTTTGACAAAACTAAATCAAGAAAATAACTTAAGTAAGGGACTGTTATATATTCTATATAACAAATAGGGCAATTAGGTTATATAACAACCCATGCGGAATATTCTATTTTTTCTCTCAACCTAATTGCACTATTAATTATATAAACTAACTCTCGCTCTTCGCATGCATTCTCACTCTCTCTGTCCTTCTTTTTGGTATGCATTTCGTTTTTCAACTCTAATTACGTTAAAAACATGGTTAATTTAATTCACGGATTAATTCAATTCTAACATTTATTAATTATGAACGTGATCTATTATTATGAACGTGATCTATTATTCTACAGCCAGAGTGTTTGCTTTCTTAAAGTTTTTAACTTTGTTGTTTTTTATACTATTGCAGAGAAAGATGGTTGCTTTTGGGAAAAGTTTGAAAGAGAGACAAGTTCAAGAATGGCAAGAGTATGTTCTCTTATTACATAATATGGATTCATTTTTATTCAAACATGCTTGTAAAATATAATTTTGATTTTTGATTCAGATATTACATAAACTACAAACTAATGAAGAAACGAGTAAAGCAATATGCTCAACAAATTGAACTTGGAACACAGGATCGGCAGCATGTACTCAAGGATTTCTCAAGAATGCTTGATAATCAGGTTTACTCTCTTTCATGGTTGCATGATCACGGGTCACTATTTCAATTTTCGGTCTTTTTGAGTATATTTTATGTTAAAGAACATATTGTGGTTAAAGGTTGTGCCGATAGTTTCAATGCTTTCAGCTCTTGAAGCTCCTTCTTTAGCCTCATGTTTTCGAGGGCAGATGGAAAGAGTAGCGGCCGGCATAGGCATGTATAAAGGTTGTGCCGATAGTTTCAATGCTTTCAGCTCTTGAAGCTACTTCTTTAGCCAAAAGGGCAGATGGAGCCGGCATAGGCATGTATAAAGGTTGTGCCGATAGTATGCTTTCAGCTCTTGAAGCTACTTCTTTAGCCTCATGTTTTCAAGGGCAGATGGAGCCGAGGCATGTATAAAGGTTGTGCCGATAGTTTCAATGCTTTCCGCTCTTGAGAAGCCTCACGGCATAGGCATGTATAAAGGTTGTGCCGATAGTTTCAATGCTTTCCGCTCTTGAGAAGCCTCACGGCATAGGCATGTATAAAGGTTGTGCCGATAGTTTCAATGCTTTCCGCTCTTGAGAAGCCTCACGGCATAGGCATGTATAAAGGTTGTGCCGATAGTTTCAACGCTTTCCGCTCTTGAGAAGCCTCACGGCATAGGCATGTATAAAGGTTGTGCCGATAGTTTCAACGCTTTCCGCTCTTGAGAAGCCTCACGGCATAGGCATGTATAAAGGTTGTGCCGATAGTTTCAACGCTTTCCGCTCTTGAGAAGCCTCACGGCATAGGCATGTATAAAGGTTGTGCCGATAGTTTCAATGCTTTCAGCTCTTGAAGCTCCTTCTTTAGCCTCATGTTTTCAAGGGCTTCAAGGGCGGCATAGGCATGTATAAAGGTTCCTACACAAATGTTGAAGAATTTGAAGAATTTGTGAGTGATGTAATGTAATGTAATACTTGAGTGATGTAATTGTTGAAGAATTTGAAGTCCTATTCCAACAATTAACGCACCTTGATTGACACCTGATTCTAGAAGAGCTCTCCACTTTGGACCTTTTGCAGCCGACTTCTGTCATACTCAACGCATAACTATTTCTTTCATCTACTGCATATTCTGGCCGCCTCGAGTTGCCGAGCTTTATCAACAACCTTATCAACCTGCAACCTGTCAAAAATTGAGACGAAATACCAATAAGTCACTCCATAAACTAACCTACATGACAAGGTGACTAAAGTGGTGATCAAGAAAGTTCCTGCAAAAAGGGTCCTACACAATTCGTCAGCAAATAGAAAGAAGCAGACCTCTAAAACCATTTACTGAGGCATGTTCAGCTTTTTTTCTCAAAATTGAAACACAAGCTGTGAACAATAGTGAAGATGAATTTGATTCTAGAGTAATACCTATACCAAGACTTCAGTTAAGGGTACAAACCAAAGTGATTTCTGTGGACACGGTTGCACTAGTAAACTTATGAAAGCTCCAATATTGGTTCCCGTAGATTGGCCAAGAATCACTTAAGCATTAGAGGGTGATCTTCTCAAGTGAAGATTGTATCATTACCACCTGCCATTGTTAAAGCAAAAGGGTTGAAATTAACAGAGTACACAACCACCTCAACACAGCAAAAAGATGCAGAAGATCATTGATTGGTAACTTCCTGCAAAAATACAATAAGCGTGACAAGGTTAGTAGATATTTGAAAGTAAAAGAGCTAGGGTCAGAATTCATTTGGAGTCAGCAAAGTACCACGTAAGCGCAGTAAGAAACTCCAAAGTTCACGCAGTAAAAACTCAGGGTAAAAGATCTGATATTTTCAACCTCACTACAGACAAAACCGGGCAGTCATTACCCCTGGTCCCCACCAAATCCTGACAGGAATTTCTCTTTAACGATATTAGGATTTTCACTCACAGCTCACACCAGCACGTGTTTGAGTTTTTATTTCTATCTTTCCTTAAATCTCACACGTACCAGGAATTTGTGAATTCACCTATAAATAAGAGCTTAAATCATTGAGTAGAGGGGGGCACGAAAATTCTGCAAGATATACCCTAACACCACCATAAAACAGAGGAAATAGATTTATAAATGGAAACTATGTAGATGAAAGAAATATGCGGAGCCTGAGACACTGCAGCCGCAGAAGGATCTGCATGCAAATAAACCCTTTGCAGTCCTTCTCTTTTTCCACCCATTGTATCATCAGTTGAATACATTTTATGTTAAAAAACATTTTATGTCTTAACACCCGACCGAAATCATGAAAGCCTTTATGTGACTGCATCACGACTGCAACCATTATTTAAAACCTTGAGTGTATGTGAGCCAAGGGCGTTTGCTATTGGTTAACATTATAATGATGTATGTTATTCTTTTTATTTCTTTTTTTTGTGTTGCATTGGTTTCACTCACTTTTATGTTACAATTCAGATTGAGAAGACGGTCCTTTTTCTATTGGAACAACAAGGGCAATTGGCAAGCAGAATAGCAAATCTTGGAGAGCAAGAGCAACAGGATGCTGCACAACAAGAACGAGAACCTGAAATAAGAAAAATGTCTGAAATACGAGAAGCTTATAGAACAGTTGGACAAGATCTATTAAAGCTTCTCAGTTTCATAGAGATAAATGCTGTTGGTTTGCGAAAGATCTTGAAGAAGTTTGACAAACGATTTGGCTATAGATTTACTGATTATTATGTTAAAACTCGTGCAAATCATCCTTATTCTCAGCTGCAGCAAGTGTTCAAGCATGTGGTAATACGTTTAGTGCAAACCATCTTTCGACACATAGAATCACAAACATACTATTTCATTTTCATTTCTGTTGCTACGAAATAATATTGACTATAACATGTGTGGATCTTGCAGGGGTTAGGAGCTGTTGTAGGAGCCTTATCTCACAACCTTCATGATCTTCAAGATCGTCAAGGAAGCTACTTATCAATTTATGATCAGCCTACTCTTCCTTTTCAGGTTTATTTTACATTCGTTCTGTTGCATTATTGAATTTTTTTGGGTCATGTTTTTTTTTTCTTCAATATTTTCAAACAAGCCTTAATATTCATCATAGTAACTTAGTCTTACATATGCAGGATCCTGTCATCATTTCGGTAAAAGCAGCTGTGGATAGGTTAACTCACTCAACCAATTTCCTTGACTTTTTGGGGCAACATGCACTCATTATGCAAGAAGAGCTGCCTGCACCTACTGATGAGAAAGTTGATGAGAGATACCATTTTACGTCTCTTGTTCTAAATTTGGTTAACACATTTTTGTATATGGTCAATACATATATCATTGTCCCTACAGCAGATGATTACTCTATGTACCTTGGGGCTGCACCGACGGTCTGTGGTATTGTGATCGGTGCAATGGCTGTTGCTCAGCTGTTTTCCTCGGTATATTTCAGTGCATGGTCAAATAAATCATACTTCAGACCTCTTGTATTCAGTAGCATAATTCTTTTTCTCGGGAATGCCATGTATGCCTTAGCGTACGATTTTAATTCAATATGGATTCTCCTAATTGGCCGTCTTTGCTGTGGGTAAATAGTCTTCTACCTCTTGCTTTCAATATTACTTGATGAGCATAGGTTTTCATGTTGTATCTTACCATTTCACTTTAGATAAATATTATTATATTACAATAAGACCTCATTTGGTTTATAAAGTTGTATTATAATTGCAGATTTGGTTCTGCCAGAGCTGTAAACCGGCGCTACATAAGTGATTGCGTGCCTTTGCAAATCCGCATAAAAGCATCGGCAAGTTTTGTTAGTGCCAGCGCTCTTGGAATGGCCTGTGGTCCCGCATTAGCTGGCTTACTGCAGACGGATTTTAAGATTTACAATCTTACATTTAATAAAGATACTTTGCCAGGGTGGGTTATGACTATTGCATGGCTTATGTATTTAATATGGTTGTGGATCGCTTTTGTGGAACCTTCTCGTGAATTCGAAGAGGACCATAATACAGAGAAATCTAATGCTGGTACCTCTACCGATGACTTTTACTTTTTCTATTGTGATCTAGCAAGATAGTTAATGTGTATTAGGCCATTTAATTGTTAATCATTATAGAAAATCATCTATGACTGCAATATTCATGCATTATTTTCATTCTGTAAAGCTTCATGCAAGTAATAGAAAATTACACTTTTTCCCTTACTAGAAGACAGCGATGCACTTGAAAAGGGCCTACAGCAACCATTGCTGATTACTTTGGAAGATAAGGTAGATGAAGATGCTGATCAGGATAATGATGATAGCGAGGAAGCTACAGAGGAATCTCATCGGCCAGCCACTTCAATTAGATCGGCATATAGTCTCCTTACACCTTCTGTAAAGGTTTGTGAGCAACTCTAAATGTCATACTATCAATCCACTAGATGTTTTGCGAGTTATTTATGTTCTAATTGTTTGATCTTGCAATTCACAAAGTTTCAATTGAATGCAAGATAAACGGTTCTGACCAAGCTTATTTAACATCTTCAGGTTCAGTTATTGATATATTTCATGCTCAAATATGTAATGGAGATTTTACTAGCAGAATCTAGTGTCATCACATCATACTACTTTAGTTGGTCAACAGGCACAGTTGCCATTTTTCTTGCTGTCCTTGGTTTGACCGTTCTTCCTATAAACGTTGTTGTTGGAACCTATATAAGCAACTGGTTTGACGACAGGTAACATATAATAAAAACTCATGTCTCATTGATTGCAACCTTAAAAGCTTCTCTAGATTTTATAGTAAGATGCATGATAGTAAATTCTGAACTTCAATAGACAAAGCAATATAAAGATCCAAGCGATTATGATATAGATTTCTTTTGTAAGATCAATTTAGGACCTTAAATTTGTTGAAAATTGAAATATTATCCTTAAGAAGCTAAAGATATAACATCTTTCTATTGATCTATTTGTAGGCAAATTCTGTTGGCATCAGAAATCATGGTTTTAATTGGCATAGTCTCGGCCTTTAATGTAATCATTCCATACTCTGAGCTACAGTACATCTGTTCAGGTCTTATCATGTTTGTTTCTGCTGAAGTACTTGAAGGTAACATTTTACTAGTAATTTTCTTCTCTATTTTTGGTAACCGCCGAAATTGAATAAAACCTCAATTTAAACTCTAAAGTTTATAAAATAGGGAATAGTCCTTAAGATGTCAGAGACTAATAGGACTGGTTTTTATATATTTGAGCTCGGCAAACCTCATTTTTATGATCTTTGAACATGTTTAATGCATTATATTATGCAGGTATCAACTTGTCACTGCTTTCACGAGTTATGTCATCGAGGCTTTCTCGAGGAACATATAACGGAGGGCTTCTATCTACAGAGGCTGGGACAATTGCAAGAGTGATTGCTGATGCAACCATTACCCTTGCTGGCTACATGGGTGTGGGTAGTCTACTGAATATCACCCTAGCTCCTTCCCTCTTCATTTGCATAATTTCCATCATTGCAACCTGCTATACCTACAACTCATTATATTGATTTCTGTGGCTGTCTGCCATGGAAAAAGAAGAATGCCGTTTGACACAACATTGGTTTTACTCTTAAATTTGGGCCTTATATCATGCAGTCTAGCAAAAGTAGTAGGCTAAATTATGTAGGTTGCCCAAATGCACATTCTTAGCTGATTAGAAAGGACTCTTGGTTTTAAGATTAATCTTAGCTGATTAGAAAGGACTCTTG
This sequence comes from Lathyrus sativus, assembly GCA_963859935.3. Lineage (NCBI taxonomy): Eukaryota > Viridiplantae > Streptophyta > Magnoliopsida > Fabales > Fabaceae > Lathyrus > Lathyrus sativus. Next base: position 539,269,922 of record OZ012736.1, read on the forward strand.
GTTTTAAGATTAATTTTTTTAATGTATTCTACTCTTAGGTAGGTGTAAAAGAGTTTTGGAGAATGTTATGATTTGTAGCTTGACTTTCTAATATTTATTTTAAAAGAGTTTTGGAGAATGTTATGATTTGTAGCTTGACTTTCTAATATTTATTTTAGACCTGCTTTTGAGGAAATACTCTTTCAATTATTGCTTCTACCACCAAATGCTGTGTATTATGCATTTATACAATAGGTTTTTTAATGTATTCTACTCTTAGGTAGGTGTAAAAGAGTTTTGGAGAATGTTATGATTTGTAGCTTGACTTTCTAATATTTATTTTAAAAGAGTTTTGGAGAATGTTATGATTTGTAGCTTGACTTTCTAATATTTATTTTAGACCTGCTTTTGAGGAAATACTCTTTCAATTATTGCTTCTACCACCACATGCTATGTATTATGCATTTATACAATAGGTGGAGGAGCTCTTTGAAACACCCACGCATCTTAAAAAGTTGTGTCCGGTGTCTTTTGAAAAAAAATGTGTCAGTGTCTGTGTTTAGAACTGACACGAATATTTGAGATTTTAATTTATTTATATTTTCAAATTATTATTAATATCAATGTGTCACAGTGTCGTGTTTGAGAGAGTCCCGACTTCATCATTTTCATACTAAAAACTTTAGTACTATTTATTGGATGGAGGAAATGTTGAAAAGTAATTTATGCAATGCAACACTCAACTAAAAAAAATAGAGTAAGTTCACGGCATACCACAAATGAAGAACCCGTGAACACAAACACTATAGCTCAGAGATAGCAGACAAAAAATGGATCAGCAGCAACAACTTATCCAAGTGACAAAAATCACTTTCATTATGAATGAAGAAGACAGTTGTGGATTCTTCCTTCACTTTTTCAACTAATGAGACCCGTGACCCCATTAAACAAATAGAACAATTGAATAGTCCAACATACATCTATGTGGATTACCCCTATATATATATATATATATATATATATATATATATATATATATATATATATATATATATATATATATATATATATATATATATATATATATATATATATATATATATATATATATATATATATATATATATATATATATATATATATATATATATATATATATATATATATATATATATATATATATATATATATATATATATATTACTCAAGAAAATGAAATATCATATAATCATACCAAATCATCCAAAACAATATGTATCCAAATAAAGAATTAATGAGATTTAACATTACAACCAAAGTAGAGAAAAGAAAGAGTCAATTTCATATCTTAGAAAAACAAACTTTCTTTGTTGCTGCATGAATTTCACATAATTATACTTATATGTACACTTTGCATAAACAAGATGAAATAGTTAAACAAGTTCATAGGTTATCAATCGAAAAATGCATACAAATTGTATTTTCCATTTGACAAATGCATACAAATTGAGATGTTTTGGTGGACGAAAGCAAATGGTGGAATTGGACTTAGGGGTCATTTCAACATGAGCAAGATACAATTAAAATTGTGCTTGAAAAAGATCAACAAAATGAAGACACAACCAATCGAAATAAAGAACCACCTAAGCAGAATGTACGAAGATCTACTATATGTCGTACCTCGAAAAATACGATCTCCGTGATACGCAAAACTAGGGTTTACACGATCATTGATGGACTTATAAGAGTCGCCACCGAACTTTATTTATTCCATGAAGGGAAATGGAAAATATTGAGAAAACCCAAAGGGAAAAGGGATAGGGTACGGTCATCGCAACCATGTTGGATTCGAAAGTCGGTTATGTAAGGAGAAGATGTTAGCACTCCATACATCCATCGTACTCAATGGGAACCGTCTAAGTCATCTACGTACACAAGTTGTTCGATATCTTATTTCTTGCTACGGGAAAGAAGTGATTGATTACTTGAGGGAAAAATAAAGATTTTTTATTATTGAGTTCGTTCGATTTTCAACCCAGTGCCTACGTATCCCAGAGGGAATCAGAACTCCGTTGTTCTTGTTGAAAATTACCTTTTTGTTCGTTATGTATTTTTTATGGACGATGCTAGAAGCATGTCTTTTTTGAAAATTTTTAAACTGAAAAGCCAAGTGACAGAATGATTTGAGATGTGTGAGGTGTTTTTTAGAGTTTTTTGAAAGAGAAATTATATATAGGTTAAAGTATTTTTTGGATTTTTTTAAGAAAATAAATTTTAGTTTTTAGAAGAAAAAACTAACATAAATACTTTAACGATTATGGTCAAAATGCAATGAAAGACAAATGATAACACGAAGGGCGCGAATTGGATCACAAAATACATAAAAAGATACAAAGAAAAATTCAATCAGATCCAATCAAAATTAAACTAAAATGCTACCTAGTAAGGGTCATACCCTAAATTTACCCACCATTTTTTTAATCAATCAGAGACTTTGGTACAAGCCATCAAGAGGTTGGTGTTATCAAAGAACCATCAGAGGATTGTCAGGGGGTTCATAAGTTTTCATCATTGGTATGAACATGAGGTAGGAGCTTGATTGGGTACCTCATAGGTCATGGTGGAATTGGAGTGGTCATTCAGTTCATCCAAACAGTGCCTAGGCAGAAAAGGTCAAATTAGGGTTTCCTTTTTAATCAGGATAAAATTGTTTCTTGAAGCAAAACTTGTTTCCATGGTATTCCATATGCCCTAAGGTGTTTGAGGATGGGATATGGACCATCAATTTTAATCAGAAGGGGTTCAATTGATCAGTCAATTGAAAATCAGGAGATTTGGGGAAAAGTCAATTGTGCAGTGGAAAAAAGTCAACTCCTGACTTTTTGAGGTCAATATCATGATCCTTGAGTCCAATATGACCAATGGATGGAATTTGATCAAGAAAAGTCAAGGGAATCATGAAAAATCAAGAATTGTTGAAAGTTGTCATTTTAAGAAAATTAGGGTTTTAGAACTTTCTATTTATGGAAAGTTTTGTGTTTGGAACAACCATATTCAAAGCCTTTTTTCTCCATGATCAAGATTTCAATTGAACTTGGATCAAACATCTAAGTTGTTCCTTGTATTGCAAGCTTTCCAAAAAGTCCAAGAAGTCCCCAAAATGATACTTGGAGCTCATGTTATGATCAATCAAAGTTGAGGATTTTAATGACTTCAAAATTGCCAAGGCTGGACAGATTTTTGGAACCACTTTGCAAGCCAATTTTCATCACTTTCTTGATGTCAAATGAAACTTTGTCCCAAATGAAAGTTGTGGAGCATGTTACAAGCTTTCCAAAAAGTCCAAGAAATCCTCAATATGATTTGTGAAGCTCAAGTTATGGATGCACAAAGTTGAGGGAAAATAAGCCAATTTCATAACTTAGAATTTTTTTCTAAGTTACTTATGGACAGCTTGCATGACCTGATTTTCAACACCATTTTTCATGATCTTCCAATCCTCAAATCAAGATGACCCCAACATGAAATGTGTTCTACTCCATGCCCTCTTTACTTAAAGCTCAAATTTAGGGCAATGGGATCTTTGTGCACCAAGATATCATGGTCCAAAGTAGCTGACTTGAACATTTTCACAAGGCATGAAATATGGACATTTTGGCATGTTATTCACTCATTCATGCAGCACACTCATAATTCTCTTTTCATGCGCATGATGCTGAAAATCTAGTGCACACAAACTTTGCCCAAAATGAACCAACAAAAGCATGTACCCTTTGTCCATTTTTCAAATCCTTTGCCCAAACAAGAAAGGGACAAGCTGCCCTTGTATTCTGACCTTTGCAGCCCCAACCAACATGTTTCTTCCACTCAAACAAAACCAATAAGAAGACAAAGATGTGGTTGGCTGGTGTACTACCTCCATCCTCACCATTGATGCAAGAAAATATGAAAGGTGCAAATCTGCCCCTTCATTTTTTCACTGTGGTAAAACCTCATTTCCACTTTGTATTTAAGCTAACCATCAACCAGCATAAACCCTAGTTGTTTTGTTTCCACTTGGTGCACACAAACCTCAGTTTGGGTCTTATGTGTTTTGTTTGCTTATTTTAAAGTGATTCACCTAGATGATCAATATTGTCTTGGCACATTAGTTGTTTTGCTTTTTCATCACTTTAGCCTGTGTGAATTTTGGAGTTGTCTTGAGCTTGTGTTAAAATGTTTGGACATTGTTATGTTTGGAAACTCATAGTATTGTTGCCAAAGCTGTCTGATTTGAACTTGCTTGATTTATACCACTTGTGCTGTTAGGAGTTGTTTTATGGTATTTTGTGCTAGACATGATGTCCCTATGTTGGGTCTGACCACTCCTTCCTTTGTCAATGTAACTGTTGTGCCACTGCTCACATAAACAAACTCAGTTGTTGTTTAAATCAGTCACCTGCTTGATATGTTTGTGGCATTTTTTTTCCACTGTCAATTTCTGTTTTAGGGGGTTACCTTTAATGCCATTTTTGTTCTCTTTTGAAATTTTGTGGTTTATGTGTGCCAAGTTTATAACATATTGCAGTTGGGACTGATAAGCATGTGTTGGTTTTGAATCATGTTTGAAAACTTTGTATAGGGATAGGTTGTTCACTTTAAGTACACTTTCACCTATTTGCGACTTGATAGTCACTTCATGATTCAGTGAGGATTTGAACTCAATTCTTTGAGCATAATCATAAGTAGGACATTTAGAGCATGTGCATATCTTTCTCTGAACTGGTTTGCATCTGTTTTGATCTGAATTGTCCAAAATGCATTTCAAGCTCCATCTTGCATGAACCTTCGAATTTTAAACTATGAGTATAATTTGAGAAAACCAAGTGCACCATCATTTTCCTTGTTAAATTTCACGTGAGTTAGACTCAAGGTTTGCCAAAATCCATGTTGTTTTGACTAAGTTTGGATTGCTCACGTTTTGAAACTTTGTGCTTGTTCCTTGCCTTGCCTTGCCCAGCCAGATGCGCCATTTTGCTACTTGTATTAATAGGGTGGCATTATACAATGAATGTATTTCCACCCTAGTGGTTAAGACTTAAGCCTTGCATTGTCCTTGTCCTCTGTTTGTTTTTATTTTCTTTTTATTTATTTCTTCATGTTTTATCTTTTCTTTTCCATTTTCCGTTACTTTTCATATATGCATATTTAACACTTGTTTTCCTTATTTCTTTTTTATTTCTTTTCTTTTTGTTTTATTTTATTTATTTAAAGTTTGTTTTAAATTTTATAAAAAATCATAAAAATCTTTTTTCATGTTTTGATATATAAATTTACTTTTCTATCTTTTTTTTATTATTTTCATTTATTCTTCTTTCTTGATTTTGGGTTTTTTTAGCCCGTCTTAAAACATTTTCAAACAAATTATCTTTGTATTGAATTAAAAAAATAGGATTATGTGTAGTCTTCTTCCTCTTCGAGTATCGAGATGCTCACTGTAGTATGGGTGGTTTTGATACTCGTCTTTCAATACGAAGACACTTTTCAAACCAGTTTCCTCCTAAAAAACCTCAGTCCCGTACCGAGTGCATTTTCAAAACACGTTCAATAAAACAACAATTCTCTTTGTATTGAATTAAAAAGAGAGGATTAAGTGTAGTCTTCTTCCTCTTCGAGTATCGAGATGCTCACTGTAGTGTGGGTGGTTTTGATACTCGTCTTTCAATAAGAAGACGCTTTTCAAACCATTTTCCTCCTAAAAAACCTCGGCCCCGCGCCGAGTGCATTTTCAAAATCCCTTTCAATAAGAATCAACTTCTCTTTGTATTGGACTAAAGAGAAAGGATTAAGTGTAGACTTCTTCCTTTCCGAGTGTCGAGATGCTCACTGTAGTGTGGGTGGTTTAGACACTCGTCTTTCAATATGAAGACGCGACTTCTTCCACCACCTCTCTTTTCCATAACTTCTCTCCGCAACCTTCTCACCTAAAACCTCGGTCCCACACCGAGTGCATTTTCAAACTATTTTCGGAACAAAAACTTGAATGGTCGTGGAGTGGTTAGGCGTAGGCCTTCTTAAAACATTTTCAAACAAATTATATTTGTATTGAATTAAAAAAAGAGGATTATGTGTAGTCTTCTTCCTCTTCGAGTATCGAGATGCTCACTGTAGTATGGGTGGTTTTGATACTCGTCTTTCAATACGAAGACACTTTTCAAACCAGTTTCCTCCTAAAAAACCTCAGTCCCGTACCGAGTGCATTTTCAAAACACGTTCAATAAAACAACAATTCTCTTTGTATTGAATTAAAAAGAGAGGATTAAGCGTAGTCTTCTTCCTCTTCGAGTATCGAGATGCTCACTGTAGTGTGGGTGGTTTTGATACTCGTCTTTCAATACGAAGACGCTTTTCAAACCATTTTCCTCCTAAAAAACCTCGGCCCCGCGCTGAGTGCATTTTCAAAATCCCTTTCAATAAGAATCAACTTCTCTTTGTATTAGACTAAAGAGAAAGGATTAAGTGTAGACTTCTTCCTTTCCGAGTGTCGAGATGCTCACTGTAGTGTGGGTGGTTTAGACACTCGTCTTTCAATACGAAGACGCGACTTCTTCCACCACCTCTCCTTTCCATAACTTCTCTTCGCAACCTTCTCACCTAAAACCTTGGTCCCACACCGAGTGCATTTTCAAACTATTTTCGGAACAAAAACTTGAATGGTCGTGGAGTGGTTAGGCGTAGGCCTTCTCCTATCCCGAGTGCTGACGTTTACCGTAGGGTTCTCGGTCGCAAAGCACTTACCATTCAAAACCAAAAACATCTTTAATAAGAGAACGAAGTTCTCTTTGCATTGAATTAAAGAGAGAGGATTGAGTGTAAACTTCTTCCTCTTCGAGCATCAGGATACTCACTGTAGTGTGTGTGGTCTTGATACTCGTCTTCAATACGAAGACGTTGCGTTCGCCACACATTTTCATAACAAAAAACTTTGAGATAAAGAATTGGATACTACCCGCAAGGGGTTACTATCCGAGGACTTATCTCGCCCCTAAAAAAACAATCTCACAAATCAAATGTGACATCTTGCCTCGCATGGCGAAAACCTAATCATTTCAAAAAGGATATGTTACGTCCGTTCTACCGCAAACAGGTAACGCATAAGTCTCCTCACATGCGAGCGGCAAAACACCTAAACTGCTAGAACGCGTACGATAGCATCATCCATAAAAATATCAACAAACCGTAGGCCGAACTATGGTTGCTCTGATTCTTTACTTCTTTTGAGTAAAGATACGTAAGCACAAGGGACACAATCCTTGCCGAGCAAACTTCCCCCTATATCCATAGCCCCGAACTACGTCGACTCTGACTTTCTCACATCTGTTGAGAATACGTAGGCCTAGGACCGCGAAGTCCTACCGAGTCCGTTCCCTCTCTCTTCTTCCCCGTTACCTCTCTTTCCCCTGTTTCTAACACTTTCTCTCTATCTTTTGGGACACTTTTATAGCATATTTTTTATCAAATATAATCACACATCGACAAACAAATGGTTTTCATCGAGTACGATGGATGCGAGGGGTGCTAATACCTTGCCTTTGCATAACCGGCTTCCGAACCCGTTCTTGGTTGCAAGACCATCTTATTTGTTTCTTTCTTAAGGTTTTCTCGATATTTTCCTTTCCCCTCATTGGATAAATAAAGTTTGGTGGCGACTCTTCTGTCCTTTCTTTTCGCCTCCCCGTCATTGTGCATTTTTCGAGTAGCGACAGATGGCGACTCTGCTGGGAACGTCCAGCGAGCCAAGCCTAATTTGTTTTTTGCATGTGTGATTTATTTGCTTTTGTTATTTATTTTATTGTTGTGTTCCTTTCTAACCTGTTGGGTTTATTTGGGTTGGTTTGTGAGGATAAAGCTTTCTACCCGAGCTTTCGAGTATACACTAAGTTAGGAGGTGGGTTCTTTCTGATTTGTGAGACTTAGGACTCCTTAAGTTGGATCGAATTCCACCGCTCAGATGAGACCCCGTTGGAATGATTATGTCTTACGTGTAGTCGTAATGGCGTTTTTATTTCCGACGTGGGAATCTATGATTCTGAGGACCTTTTGTAGAACCTTATTCCAAAGGTTACTAAAACATGACTTTATGTTCATCCTTTGAAAGAATTATCGTCTTACGAGTAGTCGTTCTGATGGGAAACTTTTGAGGGTTAGTGCATGAGACTTTGTTTTAAAGCCTTTGGGGTACCTCTCTTGAACCAATAGATTGCCCACCCGATGGGAGAGATACCTTTTTTTGTTATTTTGCAGGATCTGTGACATGAATCCTTGATATGGATCTGTTCTCGTGTGCACTCATTACATTGCATTGCATAGCATTTTTGCATATCAAGGGACTTAAGAACATAAGCCTCGAAAGTCTCTTGAACATTGCATACGTTTGTGCATCTTTTTTTGCATTCCCTGAAACCCAACCTTACACACCGCTTACCCTTTCAGAGTGAAGCAAGCTGACTTCCCGACATCAGTACAACACAAGGAATAATCAAAGGAGAGTCATGGATCAGCTAGAGCAGACTCAGGTTTCTATGAGGGAAGAGATGATCCACAGGAAGACCCAGATGGGTCAACTAATGGAAGTCATTTAGAACATGGCTAGAGGTCAGGAGGAGATAAGGCAAGCAGAAGAGAGGAATGTCGATCAGATTCTGGCAGGCGCAAATCCTAACGTAGGAGGGGCAATCCAAACCCTACCGGTGCCATCCCACCCCCTGTTAATGAAATTCCTACTCCTACAGGTGGAGCTCCTATCAACATAGACCCTCCACCAGTCGATACAACTCACCCTCATGGCACTACGATCCCAATACTAGTCCAGTACGATGAGCATGAAGGCTTCTACGAGAATTCAGCTGAAGCATATGCACCCTAGACCGCTGAATTAGAGAAGAAGTTCAATGCCTTACAAGAAGTGGTAAGGGCATTGCAAGACCCTGATGTTTTGGGACTAGATGTCGCTGAAATATGTCTTGTACCCGGAGTTAAGATACCTCCAAAGTTTGTAATCCCAACCTTCGAGAAATACAAGGGTAACAGTTGTCCTAAGACCCATATAAGGTCTTACTGCAGGAAGATGGCTGCATATTCTGATGACGAGAAGTTGTTAATCCATTTCTTTCAGGATAGTTTAACAGAGGCTTCTCTGAAATGGTACATGCATCTTGAACGATCCAATGTGAAAAGCTTGAAGGAGTTAGCAGACGCTTTTGTGAAACATTATCAGTACAATACTGACATGGCTCCAAATCGGATGCAACTTCAGAATTTGACCCAGAAACTGAATGAGTCTTTTAAAGACTTTGCGCATAGATGGAGGGGAATAGCTGCAAGAGTACAACCCCCGTTGATGGAGAAAGAGATGACAGACCTCTTCATGGGAACGCTGCAAGGACCGATCTTTGAGCGTCTAGCATCTACAACCTCTACAGTGTTTTCTGAACTTGTCACGACTGGAGAAAGATTAGAGAATTATATGAAGTCAGGAAAGATCCAAGACGCTGGCGGATCTTCAAGTGGGATCAAAAACCCATATCAGGGTTTTGTTAAGAAGAAAGAAGGTGAAACCAGCGCTGTGTCCATAAATAGAGAGAGAACTCATCAAGGTTATCACCATGTTACTGTCGTCGCTCCTCAACAACCGCTGTCCATTCCAGCAAGTCAGCCTGCAGTTCAGGAGAATCGACAGCAGTCCTACCAACCAAGAAAAAATCAGTATCAAGGCCCGAGGTGGCCAAAAAGAAACTTTGATCTAATTCCATCAACATACGCCAAGTTGCTTCTGTTCTTATTGAGAGGAGGCCTTATTCAACTTAGGGAAATGAAGGACCCTCCGGTCGTTCTCCCTTTTGGTTATGATGCCAATGCAAGATGTGAGTTTCATTCTGGCGCCCCAGGCCATAACATTGAAAATTGCAAAGTTCTGAAGTACGTTGTGCAAGATCTCCTCGATTCAAAGGCGATAAACTTTACTCGAGACACTCCAAATATCAAGACTAATCCAATGTCGCCTCACCACTCAACAAACATGATTGAAAGCTCTAAGGGGATCCGATTAATTTCATACATTGACAAATTGAGAACCCCTCTTTCCATTATTAAAGAGCAACTCTTGTTGAAAAACATTTATCCAGGTTGTTTAACCGATTGCCACGTTTGTTTGGACGAATCTCAAGGATGCGCTGAGCTGAAGAAAGGCATCCAAAGCCTGATTGATCAAGGTGTATTAGTAGCAGAACAACTGTCAAAGACTGAAGAAGTTGCTACTCTTGACATTCCGTTTGAAACATTGGAGATACCATATGATGATGGATATGAGTTTTGGATTCCATCTGATAATTTGACTCGTACACCATTGACCATACCGTGCGATGAGGAAGATTGGGACAACATGTATGGACAAACTTCTATCCCACTGCAGATCTCGTATGATCCGGTAGAGATACCTATGTCTCCACCATCAATGAACCAGCTTGTCATTTCGGCCCCAACTCCATTTCCATACGAGAGCACAAATGTTGTACCTTGGCTATATGATGAGACTGTCTTTCCCAACATGCAGAAGATAGGAGAAAAGGATATCTTGGAAGAGAAAAAGAATATGAAGAACATTGTGGGAACTGGTGGTGTCACTAGAAGTGGTCGAATCTTTGCTCCAACTGCACCACCTGTCAACAGCAGTGATAATACAAAGAAAGATAATGTCAGACCAAGCACCATTGAACATGGGCAGTCATCTAAACAGAAAGACGTCCTAAACAATGAAGCAAAAGGAGCATATACACCTTGAAAGACCATTTAGACAAAGCAAGCTGAGGTAGCTATTCCCGTGAACGATCGCTAGTTGCCTAAGCTCGAAGAATCCAAGGGTCATCTTCAAAAGCCAGTGGTCCAGACAGACAGACGTCCTCAACATTGGCAGTCCTTAGGTGCTTTTATCATTTGCATTTTGTAGTTATTTCCTATCAGTTGCTACTTGTTTTTTAAACATTATTGTTTTGAATGGTAATATTAATGAAATGATTATGCATTTTCCGAATCAATTATGTCGCATTCGATCATTTTTCTTCTTATCACAAGCACAGACACATACACCTTTTATCCACTCCACTTTATCATTGCTATTTTAGCAAAGATTGGAGGGAGGATGACGAAAACGAAATACCCATAATTGTAAACTGTATGCTTTCAGATAGAATCTCGCCAATGATGTACATGCATTGTTTCAATCCCCTAAACACCGGAGATATAAGGAGTTAATCCCTAGTCAACCACTTCGATCCTAGAAGTAGGAGTTTCCTTCAGATATTTAAACCCTCACACTCAACCTAGGCAGGGTGGTTGTTCAGTTAATCCAACCCCGCACTCAAATCAACAAAGAAAAACCCAAAAGACGGTTGTTTATCAATGACCCATGACATGGCAATCACTATCCTCCAACAAAATCTAAAAATCATAAGCCTGCTAGGTCAAACACCTCAAAAGGGGACTTAGGCAAAAATCAAGGCTATCCCGATGGATCTGACAAGCAAAATCAGTCCAGGAAAAAGTTAGGTATCAAAAACAAAATCAAAAGAGGACTTTAAACCCTCAACAAAAACAAAATAAGACTCAGTGGCCACCCAAATCAAGGGGCTACTGACACCCATCTAAATAAGGTGACTGCCATCTCGAGCAAACCTTGAACCATTAGGCTTACATCGTCAAGCAAATGCAAAATTAACTGAACGTAGGTATGGAAATCATCAAGAAGAAGGGGTGGGTACAAATCATATTTTGAGCCTTTCATCCTTTGTTTTATAAACTGTGAACCAGACCACGTTACAACCCGTGAAAGATCTAATTGAGGCGAAGTTTATTCTGAAAGCATATTATTGCGAGGTTGCGTAAACTGACTCCCTACTTATTTGCTAATCATCAGCATTGGTGTCAATATCCTTGCTATATCTTTCACACCAATCAAATTAGCACAACGTTTGGACTAACGGTCCATTCGTCTCACTATCACGACACTTGATAAACAACATTTCTTTCAAAACTTGCATGAACTTCGCATTAAAATTACCATTTATGAACAAACAATTTTAATTGCAAGTTAGTAGTTGGCGTCAAGGAAATGCCAACACGAAGCAATCAAGCAGGACTGGATCATTCAGTAGTCTGGATCAGAATCGAGTATACCTTGCAGCCCTATGGAACTGGGGCATTGACATCCAAGAGTATGAAATCAGTCAGTCTAAGGAAAATCCCCAAACAACGTTTGATTATGGGGAAAATCATTCAAGAAATGGTTGATCAAAAGCGAATCATACCAATCAGGGGCAGGCCACCCAGAGTTTCTTTGAGCTTAAAGATAGATCCCTCCAATGTTCAATTAGGATAAGTTAAGTCGCTTCAACACTCTTTCAAGAGCAAGCTACTCCAAAGAGTATTTTGAAACCAACTACCACAAGAATTGGTTAAACAATGATGAGTTCGTCTCATGGCAAGCCACTCAAGCAAGTTCATTTTCGTCAGCAACTGTTAAGTTTAAGACGAGTGTCGGGGAGTCGTACCTTCACCTTCCTACCCAAAGTCCAATCCGTATTGGCAACTACCAAAAGTCCCCTATGTCGGCGTCTGCATTTCCAATTACCTGTCTACAATCATATGCATCATACGCATCGCATTCGACTTCATAATCATCTTACATCATGTGCATACCCAGAATCATATCATATTTCCCCAGTTCTTACATCTCTGCACTCTAGCATTTACATTTGCATTTCCATTCGTTATGGAATATCACTATCACCAAGTATCCACATATGCGACCTCATATCCAAGATCAATCTCAGAGATTTCCAAGATCATTAGCCCAGTCAGGGGCATCTCTCGCAAGATCGTGAGTTTTTCTCGCAAGAGTCAGAGGATATCAAGACAAGATTCAGCCCAGTCGGGGGCATTACCTGCAAAGATCGAGGGTTCTCCCATGAAATTCAAGAATATCAAAGCAAAATTCAGCCTAGTCAGGGGCATGTTTACAAGACCATGAGTGTTTCCCATGACGTATTTCAACCTCGTGATTAATCAGATCTTCAAAATCAACATTCAGCCCGGACAGGGGCATCTTCAGTAAAGCCATGGACGTTCCCCAGTGAGTTGTCTCCAACGGACTTCAATGATAAGTGCCAATCTCGTGGGAGAAGCTTATTCGTCTTCAACGGTAAGTGGAAATCTCTTGGGAGAAGCTTATCTGTCTTCAGCGATAAGTGGCAATCTCTTCAGAGAAGCTTATCTTTCTTCAATGATAAGTGGAAATCTCGTGGGAGAAGCTTATCTGTCTTCAATGATAAGTGGAAATCTCTTCAGAGAAGCTTATTTTTCTTCAGTGATAAGTGGCAATCTCGTGGGAGAAGCTTATTCGTCTTCAGCGATAAATGGCAATCTCTTCAGAGAAGCTTATCTATCTTCAGTGATAAGTGGCAATCTCTTGGGAGAAGCTTATCTATCTTCAGCGATAAGTAGCAACCTCTTCAGAGAAGCTTATCTTTCTTCAGCGATAAGTGGGAATCTCTTGGGAGAAGCTTATCTGTCTTCAGCGATAAGTGGCAATCTCTTCAGAGAAGCTTATCTTTCTTCAATGATAAGTAGCAATCTCTTGGGAGAAGCTTATTCGTCTTCAGCGATAAGTGGCAATCTCTTCAGAGAAGCTTACCTTTCTTCAGTGATAAGTGGCAATCTCTTGGGAGAAGCTTATCCGTCTTCAGTGATAGGTGGCAATCTCTTGGGAGAAGTTTATCCATCTTTAGCGATAAGTGGCAATCTCTTCAGAGAAGCTTATCTTTCTTCAGTGGTAAGTGGCAATCTCTTGGGAGAAGCTTATCTGTCTTCAGCGATAAGTGGCAATCTCTTCAGAGAAGCTTATCCTTCTTCAGTGATAAGTGGCAATCTCTTGGGAGAAGCTTATCTGTCTTCAGCGATAAGTGGAAATCTCTTCCGAGAAGCTTATCCTTCTTCAATGATAAGTGGCAATCTCTTCAAAGAAGCTTATCTTTCTTCAGCGATAAGTGGCAATCTCTTCAGAGAAGCTTATCTTTCTTCAGTGATAAGTGGCAATCTCGTGGGAGAAGCTTATTTGTCTTCAACGATAAGTGGCAATCTCTTCAGAGAAGCTTATCTTTCTTCAGTGATAAGTGGCAATCTCTTGGGAGAAGCTTATCTGTCTTCAGCGATAAGTAGCAATCTCTTCAGAGAAGCTTATCTTTTTTCAGCGATAAGTGGCAATCTCTTGGGAGAAGCTTATCTATCTTCAGCGATAAGTGGCAATCTCTTTAGAGAAGCTTATCCTTCTTCAGTGATAAGTGGCAATCTCTTGGGAGAGGCTTATCCGTCTTTAGCGATAAGTGGCAATCTCTTCAGAGAAGCTTATCTTTCTTCAGTGATAAGTTGCAATCTCTTGGGAGAAGCTTGTCTGTCTTCAGTGATAGGTGGCAATCTCTTGGGAGAAGCTTATCCGTCTTCAGCGATAAGTGGCAATCTCTTCAGAGAAGCTTATATTTCTTCAGTGGTAAGTGACAATCTCTTGGGAGAAGCTTATCTGTCTTCAGCGATAAGTGGCAATCTCTTCAGAGAAGCTTATCCTTCTTCAGTGATAAGTGGCAATCTCTTGGGAGAAGCTTATCTGTCTTCAGCGATAAGTGGCAATCTCTTCAGAGAAGCTTATCCTTCTTCAGCGATAAGTGGCAATATCTTCCGAGAAGCTTATCTTTCTTCAGCGATAAGTGGCAATCTCTTCAGAGAAGCTTATCTTTATTCAGTGATAAGTGGCAATCTCTTGGGAGAAGCTTATCCGTCTTCAGCGATAAGTGGCAATCTCTTCAGAGAAGCTTATCCCCCTACATCCTTTTGGATGTCATGTTTGTTTGTGTTTCGCTCCATCATTCCTTAGGTAATGGATCTGTCATCCTTTTGGTGTCTGATTTCTCTTGTTATCATCCTTTTGGTGGTAGCGACCTTTGGAAGATATTCATTGTTTCATTCCCAAGCATGTAACTTCTTTTCAGGCAAATTCAGGGTCTTCTATATCTAATCATCTTCTACCTCGAAAGAATGAATGTCGTAGCATCTCGTCTTACTAGGTTTAAGCCGATTAGATAGGGGCATTTGTCATACCCTAAATTTACCCACCCTTTTTTTAATCAATCAGAGACTTTGGTACAAGCATCAAGATGTTGTTGTCATCACAAAGTTATCAAAGAACCATCAGAGGATTGTCAGGGGGTTCATAAGGTTTCATCATTGGTATGAACATGAGGTAGGAGCTTGATTGGGTACCTCATAGGTCATGGTGGAATTGGAGTGGTCATTCAGTTCATCCAAACAGTGCCTAGGCAGAAAAGGTCAAATTAGGGTTTCCTTTTTAATCAGTATAAAATTGTTTCTTGAAGCAAAACTTGTTTCCATGGTATTCCATATGCCCTTAGGTTTTTGAGTATGGGATATGGACCATCAATTTTAATTAGAATGGGTTCAATTGATCAGTCAATTGAAAATCAGGAGATTTGGGGAAAAGTCAATTGTGCAGTGGAAAAAGTCAACTTCTGACTTTTTGAGGTCGAGATCATGATACTTGAATCCAATATGACCAATGGATGGAATTTGATCAAGAAAAGTCAAGGGAATCATGAAAAATCAAGAATTGTTGAAAGTTGCCATTTTAAGGAAATTAGGGTTTTAGAACTTTCTATTTATGGAAAGTTTTATGTTTGGAACAACCATATTCAAAGCCTTTTTTCTCCATGATCAAGATTTCAATTGAACTTGGATCAAACATTTAAGTTTTTCCTTGTATTGCAAGCTTTCCAAAAAGTCCAAGAAGTCCCCAAAATGATACTTGGAGCTCAAGTTATGATCAATCAATGTTAAGGATTTCAATGACTTCAAAATTGCCAAGGCTGGACAGATTTTTGGAACCACTTTGCAAGCCAATTTTCATCACTTTCTTGATGTCAAATGAAACTTTGTCCCAAATGAAAGTTGTAGAGCATGTTACAATCTTTCCAAAAATTCCAAGAAGTCCTCAATATGATTTGTGAAGCTCAAGTTATGGATGCACAAAGTTGAGGAAAAATAAGCCAATTTCATACTTAGAATTTTTTTCTAAGTTACTCATGGACAGCTTGCATGACCTGATTTTCAACACCATTTTTCATGATCTTCCAATCCTCAAATCAAGATGACCCCAACATGAAATATGTTCTACTCCATGCCCTCTTTACTTAAAGCTCAAATTTAGGGCAATGGGATCTTTGTGCACCAAGATATCATGGTCCAAAGTAGCTGACTTGAACATTTTCACAAGGCATGAAATATGGACATTTTGGCATGTTATTCACTCATTCATGCAGCACACTCATAATTCTCTTTTCATGCGCATGATGCTGAAAATCTGGTGCACACAAACTTTGCCCAAAATGAACCAACACAAGCATGTACCCTTTGTCCATTTTTCAAATCCTTTGCCCAAACAAGAAAGGGACAAGCTGCCCTTGTATTCTGACCTTTGCAACCCCAACCAACATGTTTCTTCCACTCAAATAAAACCAGTAAGAAGACAAAGATGTGGTTGGCTGGTGTACTACCTCCATCCTCACCATTGATGCAAGAAAATATGAAAGGTGCAAATTTGCCCCTTCATTTTTTCACTGTGGTAAAACCTCATTTCCACTTGGTATTTAAGCTAACCATCAACCAGTATAAACCCTAGCAGCCATCATTGTTGCAAGGGAGAAAAAACCAGAACTTGCATTTTTCAAAATCCTCTCAAAACCACCAAAACTGTCTTGTGTAGGTTTGACACCAGCCTCATTTCTAATCACTCAACCACCTCGAAAACCACATACACATCCTCAAAATGATCATTTGAAGCTGTTCCAATCACAATAATTTGACTTCTATGCACATTTAATACCAAATCATTACATAGACCAGTTTCCATCATCAATACACCAGAAACACATCATATCCATGTGGTGTTAGCTTTCTAAAAACTCAAAGTACAGCTAGAACCTCATTTGCTCAAACTTTCCTAAAAAGTCACCTTTTGCTTCAAGGAGGAGATAGCTTCAAAGCTTGCAAAGAATCAACTTGTAGAAAAGATGTTGTGAAGCTTGCATCAAAAAGTAGATATCTTGCTCAAGGTATTGCTCAGTCAAAGGTATTAGCTCACTTTGGAGGTCTACAAGAGGTAGTTGACCCTTAACTTTTGTTTTCTCCTCTTACATATGCATTTGTCTAAGTTGTTGACCATAAGGTGATTACTTGCACTTTTGTCATAAATCCGTGTTCGCCATATGATGCATTTGATCCTAGAGGCTTAACATTGTTGTGATAAGTTTGTGCTTGTTGATGTTAAAGACTTTTTCTGCATATTTAAACCTATTTTGTACATGTTGTCAAGATTGTAACCATTATGAGAAGTATGCATTGAAGCTTTTTTTAAGCATTGTCATGATTAACTTTTATCCTATTTTTGTTGAGCTCTAGTGGTGTGCCATGTTGTTTTACTTACTGTCATGAACTTGTAGAATGATCATATGATTGAAGCTTTGGGATAGTGTTTGTGTGGTTTGAGCACTGGCCTGTTTGAGTTTCTTGATCATTACTATCAAAATCTTTTGTGTTGTGCTTGGTTTATGTTAACTGTCATAGGGCTGCTATCAATCACTAGGTTGAAAGGATTCACTCTGAATTAGTGATGATCACATAGTCATGCTTACACCTTCTGTTTTGTGCCAACTGTTGGGATACATACATGTTTGTCTTGCTTTGTGACAGTTTGTGTTAGAAATCACCTCTGTGTTTTTTTGTTGAAATTATGGTCGAATTAGGGTGGTTCAAATACTTACTTGTGTTGAATAAATGTTTGTATTGTGATGACAAACCTGGTTGTTATTTCTATATTTTCAACAAAACTTTCTTAATCATGTTTCTATGTTGTGCAGACTTGTAAGTTTGTGGATATTAAGTTGTTGTTAAAACATGTAGCGTATGTGATCATTGACATTTGGTTTGGTTGTTAGATGTGTAACATTGCCATGATAAGGTTGCAAGTTGTTTTGTCTGGTTTGGTTTTATGTTAGATTTGGTTATAGGTTTAATCCATGAGTAAACCTGTTGCTGCTATTGCTTGAGATTCTGCGTTAAAATTTAGTTTGTATGTTGGCTGAAATGAACTTTATTGGGTTTGATTTTGTGATGGCTAACTGTTGTTTTCAATATCAGTTTGGGTCTTATGTGTTTTGTTTGCTTATTTTAAAGTGATTCACCTGGATGATCAATATTGTCTTGGCACATTAGTTGTTTTGCTTTTTCATCACTTTAGCCTGTGTGAATCTTGGAGCTGTCTTGAGCTTGTGTTAAAATGTTTGGACATTGTTATGTTTGGAAACTCATAGTATTGTTGCCAAAGCTGTCTGATTTGAACTTGCTTGATTTATACCCCCTGTGCTGTTAGGAGTTGTTTTTTGGTATTTTGTGCTAGACATGATGTCCCTATGTTGGGTCTGACCACTCCTTCTTTTGTCAATGTAACTGTTGTGCCACTGCTCACATAAACAAACTCAGTTGTTGTTTAAATCAGTCACCTGCTTGATATGTTTGTGGCATTTTTTTCCACTGTCAGTTTATGTTTTAGGGGGTTAACCTTTAATGCCATTTTTGTTCTCTTTTGAAATTTTGTGGTTTATGTGTGCCAAGTTTATAACATATAACAGTTGGGACTGATAAGCATGTGTTGGTTTTGAATCATGTTTGAACACTTTGTATAGGGATAGGTTGTTCACTTTGAGCACACTTTCACCTATTTGCGACATGACAGTCACTTCATGATTCAGTGAGGATTTGAACTCAATTCTTTGAGTATAATCATAAGTAGGACATTTAGAGCATGTGTATATCTTTCTCTGAACTGGTTTGCATCTGTTTTGATCTGAATTGTCCAAAATGCATTTCAAGCTCCATCTTGCATGAACCTTCGAATTTTAAGCTATGAGTATAATTTGAGAAAACCAAGTGCACCATCATTTTCCTTGTTAAATTTCACGTGAGGTGGACTCAAGGTTTGCCAAAATCCATGTTGTTTTGACTAAGTTTGGATTGCTCACGTTTTGAAACTTTGTGTTTGTTCCTTGCCTTGCCTAGCCCAGCCAGATGCGTCATTTTGCTACTTGTATTAATGGGGTGGCATTATACAATGGATGTATCGCCACCCCAGGGGTTAAGACTTAAGCCTTGCATTGTCCTTATCTCCTGTTCGAGTCCCAGCGGGAGGCTTTTTATTTTCTTTTTATTTATTTCTTCATGTTTTATCTTTTCTTTTCCATTTTCCGTTACTTTTCATATATGCATATTTAACACTTGTTTTCCTTATTTCTTTTATTTCTTTTTTATTTCTTTTCTTTTTGTTTTATTTTATTTATTTAAAGTTAGTTTTAAATTTTATAAAAAATCATAAAAATCTTTTTTCATGTTTTGATATATTAATTTATTTTTCTATCTTTTTTTTATTATTTTCATTTATTCTTCTTTCTTGATTTTGGGTTTTTTTAGCCCGTCTTAAAACATTTTCAAACAAATTATCTTTGTATTAAATTAAAAAAAGAGGATTAAGTCTTCTTCCTCTTCGAGTATCGAGATGCTCACTGTAGTGTGGGTGATTTTGATACTCGTCTTTCAATACGAAGACGCTTTTCAAACCAGTTTCCTCTTAAAAAACCCCGGTCCCGTACCGAGTGCATTTTCAAAACACGTTTAATAAAACAACAATTATCTTTGTATTGAATTAAAAAGAGAGGATTAAGTGTAGTCTTCTTCCTCTTCAAGTATCGAGATGCTCACTATAGTGTGGGTGGTTTTGATACTCGTCTTTCAATACGAAGACGCTTTTCAAACCATTTTCCTTCTAAAAAACCTCGGCCCCGCGCCGAGTGCATTTTCAAAATCCCTTTCAATAAGAATCAACTTCTCTTTGTATTGGACTAAAGAGAAAGGATTAAGTGTAGTCTTCTTCCTTTCCGAGTGTCGAGATGCTCACTGTAGTGTGGGTGGTTTAGACACTCGTCTTTCAATACAAAGACGCGACTTCTTCCACCACCTCTCATTTCCATAACTTCTCTCCGCAACCTTCTCACCTAAAACCTCGGTCCCACACCGAGTGCATTTTCAAACTATTTTCGTAATAAAAACTTAAATGGTCGTGGAGTGGTTAGGCGTAGGCCTTCTCCTATCCCGAGTGCTGACGTTTACCGTAGGGTTCTATGTCGCAAAACCATTTACCATTCAAAACCAAAAACATTTTTAATAAGAGAACGAAATTCTCTTTGCATTGAATTAAAGAGAGAGGATTGAGTGTAGACTTCTTCCTCTTCGAGCGTCAGGATACTCACTATAGTGTGTGTGGTCTTGATACTCGTCTTTCAATGCGAAGACGTTGCGTTCGCCACACATTTTTATAACAAAAAACTTTGAGATAAAGAATTAGGTACTACCAGCAAGGGGTTACTATCCGAGGACTTATCTCGCCCCTAAAAAAACAATCTCACAAATCAAATGTGACATCTTGCCTCGCATGGCGAAAACCTAATCATTTCAAAAAGGATATGTTACGTTCGTTCTACCGCAAACAGGTAACGCATAAGTCTCCTCACATGCAAGCGACAAAACACCTAAACTTCTAGAACGCGTATGATAGCATCATCCATAAAAACATCAACAAACCGTAGGCCGAACTATGGCTGCTCTGATTCTTTACTTCTTTTGAGTAAAGATATGTAGGCACAAGGGACACAATCCTTGTCGAGCAAACTTCCCCCTATATCCATAGCCCCGAACTACGTCGACTCTGACTTTCTCACATCTGTTGAGAATACGTAGGCCTAGGACCGCGAAGTCCTACCGAGTCCGTTCCCTCTCTCTTCTTCCCCATTACCTCTCTTTCCCCAGTTTCTAACCCTTTCTCTATATCTTTTGGAACACTTTTATAGCATAACTTTTAAGCAAATATAATCACACATCGATCAACAAATGGTTCCCATCGAGTACGATGGATACGAGGGGTGCTAATACCTTCCCTTCGCATAACCGGATTCCGAACTGGTTCTTGGTTACGAGACCATCTTATTCGTTTCTTTCTTAAGGTTTTCTCGATATTTTCCTTTCCCCTCATGGGATAAATAAAGTTCGGTGGCGACTCTTCTGTCCTTTCTTTTCGCCTCCCCGTTGTTGCGCATTTTTCGAGAACATTAAGCAGTCATCGCAAGTCAAATCAAGAACATAAAGATAATAAAAAAATCACAAGTTTTAAATCGAGATGCGAATCGGTGAATGCAAAAAATGGATTGTCACCACACTAAATTATCCGACGCATGTAAAATTGAAATACAACAATAACCAATCATAGAACTGTATATATATCAATAAGATTGACCAATAGTTTGCTACGCTCAACGTGATCATCGTAATAGGGATCAAAAATTATGCGGATCTAAATTTATCAAAAAGAAAAATAAAGTACAAGGAATTTTAAAAGTGTAAAGAAAATCAATAATGTTGCTAACGCAAAAATGCGATCATCGCAACCGAATCAAACTAACACAAATGTCACGCATTATACACATCAATATGCGACCAGCGTATCGACATGGTTCGATCCTATATATATATATATATATATATATATATATATATATATATATATATATATATATATATATATATATATATATATATATATATATATATATATATATATATATATATATATATATATATATATATATATATATATATATATATATATATATATATATATATATATATATATATATATATATATATATATATATATATATATATATTAAAATTGAAATGGAACTTGCCATATAAACTAAAAATTAAATTTGTATATAAATATATATATTAAAATAACACACAAATCATTGTACCTTTTAAAACAAAACATTAGTTCCTGTTTATAGTATAAAACAAAATATATTATATTATAATATATTAACATATAAGTTATTAAATAATATATTAAGTTTCATATTATACTTAATATAGTAAATCATAAAAATTTAAAGAAAGAAAAAAAAAATAAAAGATGATCCCTTGCGGTAAGTAATGACTATGTTGTTATGTATGTGAAGCATGAACACTAAGTTGAAGAAAAAAAACAGAAGAATTTTCTCATTTTTGTCTTTTCCAATATTCAATTTTTTTTATTTGAATAATTGAATGCGAGACTCAGATCAAATATCAGTGTCGTTTAGATTTGGTGATTGATCTCACTCTTCTCCTCCTTTTCAACAATGCAACTTATGTATATATAGGAAATGATCCGACCTGATCAGGAGGGATCACGAGCTGGCCACACGCTGTTGGACGGTTATCTGTTCGGCGGCGGTGAGGACAGGATAGGGGGTGTACCTGCAAGGCACTCTGATGCCAAAGTCATAGTTTGGACAGAGTAAGAGCAAGTACAAAAAGTGGATAAGAATTGAATACCTTACCCGCTTGTGGAAGAGGGTATTTATAGAGAGAGACCCCAGCGCTGGGCCAACGGTCATTTGAGGTGGGCTGGATGGTCAGGCTCAACCCAAATGACTGCTAGGGCTTATGTGGCGTAGTGAAGACCAGAAAGTGGTCTTCGCTCTAGTTCAACTGCTCTGTGATCTCTGGAAAGTGGGTTTGACCTTCTCTTTCGAAGGTGGGCAGTTGGTTGGTGACGTGTCCCCGCGGAGGGGAGCACGTGGAGAACGTGTGAGGGACATGTTTATCCTGCTCGATAGGGGGAGGAGATTCTGCCCGCGGAGGACAGTTAGTCGGCGACGTGTCCCCGCAGGAGGGAGCACGCGAGGGATAGGCGGGACTCACATGGGCCTGCTCGACAGAGGGTATCCTGCTCGGCGAGGTTCATGCCTGCTCGACGAGATCTCCGTGCTCGACGGTCACGGCCCAAGTGAGAATGAGCCTAATCAATCATCAATGGACTAGGCCTGTTTGTCCAAGTCAGGGCCCAGGCCAGAACAGGAGCCCCCCAAGTCGAAGCTCATCATTGTGAGAGAGAGGACTTGAAGATATTGCGTCAGGGGGAAAGGCGTTTCGGGGAGAGATCTCGCTGGCTCGCGCTTGACGAGGAACGGGCGCGTGAGTTCTTCTGAGTCCTTGAAGGCACGGGGTGTTGAGGCGTGGCCGGCGGATCGCCCGCGATGGGAACCCAGACGGACGTGCCTGTCAGGCTTTGCCACGTTTCGGGCGCTGGATGGCTGCGATGGCGGCTACCCTAGGGCACTTTAATGCCTAGGGACACTTCGAGTCTCGTGCTGGGGTATAAATATGTGAGTCTGTTCACTTTGTTATTTTTACTTGCGAGGATTTGTCGCTCCGCCTTCGTCTGTTATCGCCGTCGTTGTCGCCGCCGCTTATTCTTCCCGTATTCCGTCACCAGCCGTACCATAGTGAGTTTTCTTTTCTTTTCTCTTTATCTTCCATTGTTTATTTTGGAACTGGGGTCGGGGCAGGATGAATGCCCCGAGGAGGAATGCGAATCTCCGCCGCCTAGGGCATTGTTTTTAGGGTTTTTTGTTAGAATGCGCCGAGGAGGCGCGAAGGGACGGATGACTGTCCCGGGGATGGGTGATTACTCCGATGAGTGCCCCCAGGACGGGTGCTTCTTCTAATGAAGCCCTCGTGGATAGATGATAGGTTAGTTTGAACGTCCCGTGGGGAGTTAGTGACGGGGAAGTGCCCCTCAGGGACGTTTCCCTTGTGTTTTGGTCGTCTGCTCGTGAGACCGTCCTCGTCGCCCTTTCACTTGACTTGCAGTGGAAGGGTGGATTTGATCTTGGCTATCCAATTCACCATCACCTTCTGCTTTTCAGGTGTCCATGTCAGCATTGGTCCCGGGGACGACGGTCGACGATACTGAGCCTGATGTTCCATATTTCGATGAGCGAGTCCAGCCTCTCGAGGAGTGGGTGGCCGAGGAGCCTCTGTCCATGCTTTCTTGTTTTTCCTCGAATCCGGCCGGGGTCTACGCTACCGTGGAAGATAGGGAGGAGGGTGAACCCCAGAATTGGCAGGTTTACCGTCCCCGGGAACACCACCGAATATGCTCGTCATACGGGAGGATGAGATTCCCTATGTATGGGTTTTATTTTAAGGAGGCCCGACTCAGGTTGGTGTTCTCAGACTTCCACCTTGGTCTCTTCGATTGGTTGAGGTTGGCCCCATCGCAGCTGCACCTGAACGCCCTGGCTTTTATCTGTGCGTTCGAAATCATATGTCGCTTCCTTGAAGTTGGTGCCACGATGTCTCTATTCTTCCACATTTTCCATCTACAGCGGCAGACAATGAAGGGCAAGCACGGTTGGGTTTTGTTTAAGCAGCCGGACAAACTTTTCAAGACATATATGGACTCTGTCCGGGACTTCAAAGGCCGTTTCTTTATCGTTAGCCCGATCACGCATGTGGGGGCTGACTCTTTATATTCTCCAGGAGAGCGAATTGTGGATGGTCAGCGGGAGGTCATTATGCTTCCGAGGGTGCATGTTACTTGGACCCCTGAGCATTTCGCCCGGGGAACTTACCGATATATACTCCGCGCGGGGATGCTCGGCGAGGAAGACATGGATGCCTACCTGAAGATCGTTGCATTCGTGCGCAGCCTGCCGCCGTCCAAGTTGGTGAGGCCCGATGGCCGGTATCTCCTTGACAAGGAGGGGAACATCCGCGAGAAGAAAAGGTTGATTAACACTAAAGCCCTGCTCGAGTGCTCCTCGGAGACGGAGGCTCTTAATTACCTAGGTGGTGAAGGCCTTTTTCTTCTCTTGACATTGTATTTTTTATCTGTTACTGGCTTGTTTCCTTTTTTGCAGCAAGCATGTCTTCCGTCGAAGAGCGGGTGAAGAAGCTGCGCGTGTCAAAGGTCTCTGTTGCCGCGAAGACCCGGCTAGGCCAGGTGGCCGGGCAAGCAGCCGCTGAACAGGGAGGTACGGGCTCTTCATCGACTCCTCGGGGTGACCAGTCCCCCCTCTCTCAGGGGGCAGGAAAGAGGCCAAGGATGAAGCAGGGTGAAAATGTGGTCGACCTGACGTCGGTGGTCGTTGAGGAAGGCTATCTGATAGCGCCTTGTCACCAGCACCCCGACTATTTCCACGGGGCAAGGTCACCGAGCATTCCAGCTGGGGAAACGAAGGCGGTTTTGGGTGTTTACCGGGCAGCTCGTCTTCAGGTCCTGATGGAAGATTTCGCCACGTTGATGCGGACCTTCACCACGGCGATGGTGATGAATGAAGAAAGTGGTTCCGCTGTCAAATTTTCCAAGCTCCAAGGGATCTTACTTTCACGCAGTCACGCTTGAACAAGCTTGCCGAGGAGCTGGAGAAGGTCCAGGGAGAAATCGTCGACCAGCGGAAAAGAGGGGACTGTGCCGAGGAGAAGTGGGAGGTTGCCGAGGAGAAGTTGAGGGCTACTGAGGCTGAGGTGCAGGCGTTGAGGGTTCGCGTGGGATAGCTAGAAAATGCCCTTCACCCGGCCGAGGAGGAAACTGACGAGGACAGGCAGATGGTCACGCGTGCAGACTTGCTTTCCCGGATTCGGGTGTTAGAGAACGACTGTTTGGAGGTCGTCGAAGACGGGTTCAAGAGTGTCGTCGCGCAGCTCCAATTGGTCAACTCTGGTGTCTCCCTAGTTATGGATGGGGTTGGTCCCTACCACGAGATCGTCGATGGTTGGGTGGTCGATCCAAAGTGTGTCGGCCAAGGTGGCGCTCCTGCCGAGGCTGCAGTGGAGGGCGAAGACAGTGTGTAGATTTGTTTCGGGTCTGCGTGCTCGTAGAATTTAGGCCTGTGTGCCAAATGTTTTTGTAATTTTTCTAAGTGTTTTTGTTGGGTCTGCGTGCCCTTTCGACGATGTAACATAACTACTGGGCTGGTGCCCACTTTTATAATTTTGAAATATCTCTAAGTGTGCGCTCTGTTTTGTTTTGTGCATGTTTGTTATGCTCGTTTTATTTCTGCACGTATTTGTATGCTTGAAATATATGTTTGTTTTGACATGTGTGTCGCCCGTTGTGGGGCTGTTCGGGGAGGTTGCTCAACAATCGTTGTTTTCGGAGGTGAAGAGAACTAGTCGGCTGACCGGTCTGATGACCTGTCCTTTCGGGGGTAGTTGTCCCCGCAGCGTGGACGTCCCATCGCGAGCTGGGTGTCCTTCCAATTTTGGTCCGACGACGACGGGGAGCCTCGGCTGAGGTAGTCTCCGTCGAGTAAAGCCTTCTGGCCGCACACACAAAGGCAGGGTTTGCTGTTCTGTCGGCCTGCAGAAGACGCGAGGAGGTGCGAAGGTACCATGCCGCCCCCTAGTGGTTGCGGTGGCTGGGCGCCGCGAGCAGTGTTTAACTGTAGTAACGTTTCGGCTTCTCAGCGTTCCAAGGTCGAGTAAGTTGTTACCCGTGCAAGTTTTCAAGGTAATAGTCCCCGTGTTCCGTATTGTCGTGGACGCGGTATGGGCCTTCCCAATTTGCAGCCAATTTACCTTTGTGTGAATCCTTCTGGTTTCGTCGATGGACTAAGTCCCCGACTTGGAATTCCTGTTTGATGACTCTGCTGTCGTGGCGGAGTGCCACCCGCTGTTTCAACCTGGCCTCGTGGAGGGCCGCTCTGGACCGAATCTCCTCGACTAGGTCGAGCTCCTCCTGGAGGGATTCGTCATTGGCATCCGTATCGAGGGGCGCCTCTATCCGTCGAGATGGCTCTCTGATCTCAAC
Organism: Lathyrus sativus; assembly: GCA_963859935.3. Lineage (NCBI taxonomy): Eukaryota > Viridiplantae > Streptophyta > Magnoliopsida > Fabales > Fabaceae > Lathyrus > Lathyrus sativus. The sequence continues at coordinate 539,296,719 of OZ012736.1, forward strand.
GGGGATAACTGCTTCTGTCCCATACGTGAGGCGAAACAGCGTTTCCCATGTGGTCAAGTGGGGCGTGGTCTGGATGCCCATAGCATGCTATGGAGCTCCTCGACCCATGCTCTTTTGGCATCACTGAGTCTTCGTTTTAAGCCTCTGAGGATGACTCTGTTCGCGGACTCGGCTTGGCCGTTTGTCTGAGGATGCTCGACCGAGGTGAAGTGATGTTTGGTCCCGAGTCTGGTGACGAAGTCCCAGAAGTTCTTGTCGGTGAACTGCATCCCGTTGTCGGTTACAATGGTGAGCAGAACTCCGAATCTGGCGAGGATAATTCGCTTGTAGAATCGGAGTATGTTATGCGCCGTGATTTTGGCAAGGGCTTCGGCCTCGATCCATTTGGTGAAATAGTCGACGCCTACGATCAGATATTTGTTCTAATATGAGCCTAGGGGGAAGGGTCCCAGGATATCCATTCCCCACCAGGCAAACGGCCACGGAGACGATAGGGATTTGAGCTCGCTTGGTGGGGCGAGGTGCATGTCCCCGTGCCACTGGCACTTGTCGCATTTCTTGATGTGTTCTTTTGCATCCTCTTGCATTGTTGGCCAATAGTAGCCTGCCCGTAGGGCTTTCCTCATGAGGGATCGTCCACCAAGGTATTGCGCGTTGATGTCCTCATGGATCTCCTCCAGAACGGCCGCGGCTTGGTTGTCGTCAATGCACTTAAAGAGGGGAACTGCGAAACCTCTTCGGTATAATTTGTCTTCGAGCAGGACGTATGAGCATGCTCGTCGTTTGACCGTGTTGGCCTCCTTTTCATCGGAGGGGAGGCTGCCTGCGCTGAGGTAAGTGTGTATGGGTGTCATCCAACAGTTGGTGTCTCCTATGGCGTTGACGTCGATCAGGGTCTTGGCTTTCTCCGTGCTCGGTCGCGCTAGGATTTCTTGGATGACGGATTTGTGTCCTCCTTTCTTCTTGGTGCTGGCTAGCTTCGAGAGGATATCTGCCCGTGTATTCTGCTTGCACAGAACGTGCTGGACCTCCGTGGAGTCAAAACTTTGCATCTTTTCTGTAGTCAGGGCTAAGTATTCCGCGAGGTTATCATTCTTCGCCTGGTATTCTCCCCATACCTGCGAGGCGACCAGCTGGGAGTCCGTGAAGATTCTTATTTCTTTGGCCGCGAGGTCTGCCGCTAGGCAGAGGCCGGCGAGGAACGCCTCGTATTCGGCCTGGTTATTGTTTGTCGAGAAGGCTAGTGTGAGTGAGACTTCTACAATGGTTCCCTCTTCGTTTTCAAGGATAATCCTGGTGCCGCTGCCTGAGGCGTTCGAGGAGCCATCGACGAAGATGGTCCATTTTCGACTTCCTGGGGTGGACTCCGGCGGGGGGGTCATTTCGGCGACGAAGTCGGCCAGTACTTGTGATTTGAGGGATTTCCTACCTTCGTAGATGATGTTGAACTCGGAAAGTTCCAGCGACCATTTGAGCATACGGTCGGCCATGTCTGGTCGACCGAGGAGTTGTTTGACGGGCTGCTCGGTCCTGACTACGTGGTGTGAGCTAGGAAATAATGTCAGAGGCGTCGGGACGCAGTGATGAGGGTCAGGGAGACCTTTTCGATCTGCTGGTATCTCACCTCAGGACCGTGGAGGGATTTGCTCGTGAAATAAATCGGTTTTTGCCCGTCGGCGTCCTCTCGGATTAGCACGGCACTGACGGCCTCGTTTGCAAAGACCAAGTATAGATATAGGGTTTCCCCGACTAGTGGCCTCGTCAGGACGGGTGGTTCCGAAAGGACGCGTTTGAGGTGGTGGAGGGCTTGCTCGCATTCTTCAGTCCATTCGAACGTGAACTTCTTCCTAAGTAATTTGAAGAAAAGGAGGGCGTATTGCACGGATTTGGCGATGAATTGAGAGAGCGATGCAAGCACACCATTGAGGGATTGTATGGACTTCTTCGAGTTCGGCGTGACTATTTCAAAAAACGCTTAGCACTTGTCGGGTTGGCTTCGATGCCTCGTTCCGTTAGATAGAAACCGAGGAATTTCCCTGCTTGCACCCCGAACGTACATTTGTTCGGGTTGAAGCGCATCTTGCAGCTCCTCGCGGTTTTGAAGACCTTCTAGAGGTGAGCCGTGTGGTCGACCTTGGTGTAAGATTTGACGATCATGTCGTCCATGTACACCTCGAGCATGTCGCCGTTTTCTCATTGGAAGATTTTGTTTATCATCCGCTGGTACGTGGCGCCGACGTTTTTCAGACTGAATGGCATTACGTTGTAGTAGTAGTTGCCTGATTCCGTCATGAAAGTCGTGCTCTTTTGTCGTGGTCATCCATAGGGATCTGATTGTATCCCGAATATGCGTCCATGAAGGACAGGTGTTTGAAGCCCGCCAAATTGTCGATGAGCTTGTCGATGTTAGGGAGGGGGTAGGCGTCCTTAGGACATGCCCGGTTGAGATCAGTGTAGTCAACACACATACGCCATTTTCCATTACTCTTTTTGACAAGTACAACGTTGGACAGCCAGGTTGAATATCGGGCTTCCAAAATAAAATTCGCCTCTAGGGGGTCTTTTACAGCTTTTTCAGCAGCCGCCGACTTTTCAGGGGACTGCTTACGCCTACTTTGTGCTACGGCCCTAGAGGCCGGGTTGATGGAGAGTTGGTGGCAAGCGACCTCGGGGTCGAGTCCGGGCATCTCCGTTGCCCTCCACGCGAAGAGATCCACGTTCTCGCGAAGGCAGGCCTTCAGTTGTTTTCTCGCCAGGTCGGACAATCCAGCTCATATCTTCACGGTCCTCGTTGGGTCGTCCCCGAGGGTCACGATCTCGAACTCCCCATCTGGGATGGGGCGAGCTGGGAAGGTGAGATGCCCAGTTCCAGACGGAAGGGAGCTTTGATTGTTGTCCTCGTGGTCCGAGTCTTCGGAAAAGCGGTTGTCCAGGTCGACAGAGCTGACATGGTTCGTTGGCTGACTCTTCGGTGCTTCAGATGGGGACTTCCTTTTGCTCGACTGCCCAATCGTGTTGAGGCCCTTCAGTGCTGCTTTGAAGCATCGGCAGGCAGCTTCGATGTCTCTGTTGAGGGTGACGACCGCTCCCCGTTTGATGTAGTATTTCATTTTCAGGTGAGCGCTAGAAGGTACCGCAGTGAGTTCGGCCACCGTGGTTCTGCCCAGTATGCAGTTGTAGGTGGATGGGCATTCTACTACTAGGAAATTAACGGTGATTTCTCTGGCCGTCTCCTTTTCCCCGAAAGTGAGCCTCAGCTTCACGTATCCCCATGGTTTCGTTGTCGCCCCGTTGAAGCCTTGGAGGTCAGAGCCCATGTAGGGAGATAAGTTAAACTCATCCAGCTGGAGTGTCGTAAAGAGATGGGTGTACATGATGTCCACCGAGCTCCCACCGTCGACTAAGATGCATCGAACGTCGAAGTTGGCCATCTGCGCTCAAATTAGGAGGGGGATGCAGGAGTTTGGGGCCCCACCGGGGAGTTCTTCGAGGTAGAACGTGATTGGATTGGACCTGCCCCGGAACTTGTCGAGGCTGCTCATCTTGCCGGAGCTGTTGGTGATGAGCTCCTCGAACTTTCGTTTTATCGAGCCTACGGACAGTTTGCTAGGGGGTTCCCCAGAGATGAACATTGCTTTTGGGAAGTATTCTCATCGGCTATTTGGTCTGACGGGTTCCTTGGGAATGTCAGCATCGCGGAGCGTGAACCAGTCTTCGGGCCGCTCGATGTTAAAGGCCACTTGTAGGCCACTGTCGCTATCGGGGGGAGGGATGTCATCGACTCTTTTTGCCTCGGGGGCATCCTATCGCGGGGGCTCTCCTCCCTGAGTGTACCTCTTCAAGTACCCGTCCATGATCAAGATTTCGATAGCATCCTTTAGGTGGACGCAATCCTCCGTCACATGGTCGTGGCTTCGGTGGAAGCGACAATACTTCGATTTGTCGACGTTGGGCGGGGCCGTCTGCTTGGGGAAGTGGACACCGCCCTGCATAAATTCTATTTTGGCGCAGTCGTAATGCGCTCGCGGGAAGCGACCAGGACTGTGTATTCCGTGAAGCGGCCTGCGGGACCTCGCTGTTCGTGGGGCTCTCGGGGACGCTCATCTCGACGATGGTCACCTCTGCGTCGATTGTTCGAGGCTCCTTCCTCATGGGATCCGCGGGAGGTTTCCCTGTCCCTTGTGTCTCGGGCAGAGTTAGCTGCTTGGGCTTCTTCGAACCGAATGTAATGCGCGGCTCTGTCGAGGAAATCTTGCAGGGAGGCAGGTCAGTGAATGATCACTGCTTCGTAAAATTTGGACTCGCGGCGCAGGCCCTGCTCCATCAAGTGACGTTTCATTTCGTCTGACGTCGTCACCTGTACCACTTCCCGGGTGAACCTCTCTATGTATTTCCTGAGAGGCTCGTCGGGGGCCTGGATTATGGCACCCAGTGCGGCCTTCGTCTTTGGCTGGCGCTTGGACGCGGTGAAGTATCGTGAGAAGAGATTTTTCAAGACTCTCCACGACATGACGGACTCCGGCTCCAGACTTTTGTACCAAGTCATGGCACCTTTCCTTAGTGTCGTCGGGAAGAGTCTACATTTGATGGCTCCCCGGATGTTGCGGTAGTCGAGCATGGCCTCGATGTCTTCTAGGTGATCGTCAGGGTCGGAGGTGCCATCATGCGTTGAGAGCATTGGGGGCTTCTCCATTCCGTGGGGAATGGGAGTTGCCATGATTTCCCGAGATAGGGGAGTTATGTAGTCGTCTTCATCGCTCAGAATAGGTTATCGAGGGGGAGATGGTCCGTTCTGTCGAGGAGCATGGTTTTGCGTCCTTGGCTGTCTGATAGGAGGCTCCCCTTGCAGTGATCTGGTCGGAGGATACGGCCTATTCGTTCGGCGTTCCCGAACTCGCCTTTCTCTTTGGGGTGATCTGGATCGTTCCCTCGTTGGCGCGAGTTGTGGCCTTTCCAGGTGAGGTCGTCGGCTCCTGACGCACGGGGATGGGCTCCTCGAGTGTCCGTCATAGTCTTCCCGCGGGGATGGGCTCCTCGAGTGTCCGTCATAGTCTTCCCGCGGAGGGGACTTTAACGGGAGTTCTTGCTCCAGCGCGCCGATCTGCATGTTCTGATGGTGCAGCAACTGATTTGTTTGGTTGACTGTCGCGATGAGGGCAGCCATCGTTGGGTCCACTCCCATTGGGACGGGAATGGGTTGGAAAATAGTTTGCCCCCTTGTTGGAGTGACAATTTGGTCGGCAGCCTCGTCGGGTGAGGGTGAGGCCGTGCGACCGTCCCTTATGTCGGTCTCCGGATGGTCGGAGGTTCCCGTCTGCTTGCTGCCGTTCGTGGCTGAAGTGTGGAGAGGGTCGTGAACGGTATCGTCGTGGTGTGGGCTGTTCATGATCGCAAAATTTGGATGAAACTTTGGTTCTCTGCTCGGAGGAACGGGGAAGTTTACGTTCCCACAGACGGCGCCACTGATCTGACCTGATCAGGAGGGATCACGAGCTGGCCACACGCTGTTGGACGGTTATCTGTTCGGCAGCGGTGAGGACAGGATGGGGGTGTACCTGCAAGGCACTCCGATGCCAAAGCCAGAGTTTGGACAGAGTAAGAGCAAGTACAGAAAGTGGGTAAGAATTGAATACCTGACCCTCTTGTGGAAGAGGGTATTTATAGAGAGAGAGAGACCCCAGCGTTGGGCCAACGGTCATTTGAGGTGGTCTGGATGGTCAGGCCCAACCCAAATGACTGTTAGGGCTTACGTGGCATAGTGAAGACCAGAACGTGGTCTTCGCCCTAGTTCAATTGCTCCGTGATCTCCGGAAAATGGGTTTGACCTGCTCTTTCGGAGGTGGGCAGTTGGTTGGTGACGTGTCCCCGCGGAGGGGAGCACGTGGAGAACGATGAGGGACACGTTTATCCTGCTCGACAGGGGGGGAGATTCTGCCCGCGGAGGGCAGTTGGTCAGCGACGTGTCCTCGCGAGATGGAGCACGCGAGGGATAGGCGGGACTCGCATAGGCCTGCTCGACAGAGGGTATCCTGCTCGGCGGGGTTCATGCCTGCTCGACGAGATCTCCGTGCTCGACGGCCACGACCCAAGTGATAATGGGCCTAATCAATCATCAATGGACTGGGCCTGTTTGTCCAAGTCGAAGCCCAGACCAGAACAGGAAACAAATTAGGGTTAACTTTAAATTGTCAATAATGTCCCTGAGATCCATTTTAAAGCCCAAATTAAATAATTAGTTAAAACTAAATAAAATTTAAATAATTTAAAATAATTAAAATAAACTTAAAATAAAAAACTAATAATCCTATTGATTCCTTCTAAAATTAAAAATATTATAAAAAGAACAAAAAAATTTCCAATATTTTTTATTTTATGATTTTTTGAATATTTTTATAAATAATATGGAAAAAAGTAATTAAAAAAATAATATTTTAAAAAATACCTTAAATAAAATACGAAAATTAATAATTAAATAATAATAAAAAATACTATTTTTATGATTTTTTATGAAAATAATAAAAGGTAGAATAAAAATAAAAGAGAAAAACACAAAAAGTAAAGATGGTTTAATTTGAACTCTGAAGAACTTTGAACCTCTCACACTTACAACTCCTATGACATCTTGCCAATTGTGTCATTTTATTCATTCGAAATAAAGTGGTAGTAGAAACCATATAAAAGTAGGACAAATTTGAGATATGATACTATAATGAGAACAGAGTTGACAAAGCTAGTTAGATATGAGAGATTTTCATACCAAACAATCGTTACACATGGTGACTTCATAGAAGAAGTGTTGAAATTGTTAAATAAGAACCAATTGATTTAGGTCAAGTCATGAATGATTCAAATTGGTTTACGATCATGCAAGAAGAGCTCCGAACAAGTGAGGAGAACTAAGACTTGATTAACTTTCCAAATAGATCTTGTTAATCATTGTTTCTATTTAGCCACAAATTTAACAACTAATTTTTAAGTTTTTTTTATGTGGCTAATTAGAGGAAAAAAATTAACATAATATATTTTTAAGAGTTAAGGTATCAATATAAATATTTTTTTTATATATTAAAAGACCGAAATCGACTATAAAATTATATATGAAACTAAAAATAATATTAAACAATATTTTATTATAAATATAAAATAAAAATATTTTTAAAATAATTAAATCATATTATATCTAATCAAATATATTTGTAACTAATATAGTTTGACAATTATTACATTTTGATTTTATATAGTTGAATTTTCATATTATTCATTTTTTATTATTTAATTATTATTATATATTCTTTATTTTTATATAAAATAAAATTTCCTTCCTATTATTAATATTAAAAAATAGATAAAATAATCTTTATATCACCATTGACTAACATTCATTTAACATAAATGACATAATCTAAAAATTTGATTAAAATATTTTAATCTAAAGATTTCTCTAAGAAAAAAAAATTAACAAAAAAGTAGATAGTTATATATTTCAATTTTGACAAAACTTCGGTCAATAAAAAAAAAATCAAGAAAATGACTTAAGTAAGGGACTGTTATATATTCCAATTTCTATGTTGAATTAGGTTATATAACAAATAATGCGGAATGTTCTATTCTTTCTCTCAACCGCATCCATTCTCACTCACTTTCTCTGTCCTTCTTTTCGGTATGCATTTCGTTTTTTTTTTATTGTTTAATCCGCATGCTCGGTTTCTTCGTAAATTTTGTTGAAAATTCACCTCACACCCTATGAAGAATTCCCTTCAATCTTGATCTCAAGATTGATGAACAAACCCACAATATGATAATGATGGTAATAACAAGTAATTATCAAGAACAACAAAAGAGAAGAAGAATAACAAACAAGAAAGAGAAGAATGAGAGAAGAAGTATTTGGAGAGAATGTGTTACCCACAACTGTGGGATTTCTTATTAAACTTTCACTTGCTAACTGCAACTGTGAAATCTGTTCTGTTGTAATGTAGAATACAAAGCAAGGCACCCTATTTATAGTTTTAGGTTTACACTAGCCCAAAACATAAAAGGCCCAAAATATTCTAAATCAAATCTAATCATATGATATCAAATCTAATCATATGATATCAAATCTAATCATATCAAATTAATCATATGATATCAAATCTAATCATATGATATCAAATCTGATCATATCAAATCACAATGAATTATATTTAACACACCACCTAATTCATTGTGTCTAAACTGTCTACATTCATCATGGCCCTTAGTCTTCTGAAGGCTGCAGTTGCTAAACACTTGTGCTCCATCACATTGAGTCCAATCTTGAAGGTCCTATTCTGAGACATTGGAGCCTTCAAGATTAATCTACCACTTGCGTCGAGAACTCTCATCATCTTGTCTTCGACAACTACCTTGTAGTTCTTTTCGACAAGCTGCTCTATACTGAGCAAATTACTCTTCATGCCTGGTATGTACAGCACATTGGAAATTGTTGACCTTTTGCCATCTTTCCCCATGATCAGAACATCACCAACACCTTCAGCTGCTAGAGTGTTGTCGTTTGCAAACTTCATTGTGTTCTTCGACGAGGACTTCATGTTCACAAACCAATCTTTCCTTCCAGTCATGTGTGATGAGCATCCTGAGTCCAAGTACCACTGATCTTGGAATCTTTCTTCATCTTTTGTTGTGACCATTAGCAACGTTTCTTCTTCTTCATGTTTCGCCAGCTTTGCATCAGTCTCTTGATTTCTCTTCCTTTCTGGACAATCACTAGCATAATGACCATACTTCTGGCAATTGAAACACTGAATGTGGCTTTTGTCTGGCTTTCGACCACCACCTCTTCCTTTACCTGCAGCACCGCCTCTTTGGTTGCCTTGGTTCCAAGGTTTCTTCTGATTCGACTGGTTTCCTCCTTTGTTGCCATTCCAGCTACCTTTGCCTTTTCTTTCCTTTTCTGACTGCGCCTGCAAAGCCATATCTTTCGACTTTCCTGCAGCTCTCTCAGCCATCCTCTGTTCATGAGACTCAATAGTCCCTTGAAGCTCTTCCTTTGTCAACACTGACAGATCTTTCGACTCTTCTATGGCAACTACCACGTGGTCGAATTTTGGAGCCAACGATCTCAAGATCTTTGAGACAACTGCTTTCGTTGTCAGCGCTTCTCCACATACTTTGATTTGATTCACCAACTTTGTAACTCTGGTGAAGAAATCTGTAATGCTTTCATTGTCTTCCATTTGAAGCAACTCATAGGTTCTCTTGTGAGTTTGTAACCTCACCTCTTTCACCTTCTCTGTGCCTCCAAACGACTTTCCAAGAATCTCCCATGCTTCTTTTGCTGAATCAACATCACTAACCTTTTCAAAGTTATCAGGATCGACACACTGATGAATTATAAAGAGTGCTTTATAATCCTTCTTCTTCAATTCTTTGTGCGCAGCCTTTTCGACCTCCGTTGCATTCTCTCCAAGCGATGTTACTCCGTCCTTCACAAGATCCCAAAGATCTTGATAACAGAAAATCACCTTAATCTGCTTGCACCAATTCTCATAATTGTCCTTCTTGAGAATTGGCAGAGTCGCCGGAAAGTTGTCGTTCGGATAGTTCATCGCCATCACTATCTTTCTTCCTTGAATCTCTTAACCGGAGCTCTAGATACCAGATGTTGGAAATTCACCTCACACCCTATGAAGAATTCCCTTCAATCTTGATCTCAAGATTGATGAACAAACCCACAATATGATAATGATGGTAATAACAAGTAATTATCAAGAACAACAAAAGAGAAGAAGAATAACAAACAAGAAAGAGAAGAATGAGAGAAGAAGTATTTGGAGAGAATGTGTTACCCACAACTGTGGGATTTCTTATTAAACTTTCACTTACTAACTGCAACTGTGAAATCTGTTCTGTTGTGATGTAGAATACAAAGCAAGGCACCCTATTTATAGTTTTAGGTTTACACTAGCCCAAAACATAAATAGGGTGCCTTACTTTGTATTCTACATCACAACATAACAGATTTCACAATTGCAGTTACATCAAAACATAAAAGGCCCAAAATATTCTAAATCAAATCTAATCATATGATATCAAATCTAATCATATGATATCTAATCATATCATATCAAATTAATCATATGATATCAAATCTAATCATATGATATCAAATCTAATCATATCAAATCACAATGAATTATATTTAACAAATTTTAAATTTCTTTGTTATGTTGCTTCAATAAGATGCATGCATGCTGCAATGCCTATTACACTATTTTCATCGTTAAGATTTACACGCTCCTTCAATCTTTTCTAATTCTCAGCGATTTTAATTTCCAATACATAGGTTTTATTTACCGGCACATATGGTTAATTACGTTAAAAACATGGTTAATTTAATTCACGGATTAATTCAATTGCAACATTTATTACTGTTTTATAATTATGAACGTGATCTATTATTCTACAGCTAGAGTGTTTGCTTTCTTAAATTTTTTAACTTTGTTTTTTTTATACTATTGCAGAGAAAGATGGTTGCTTTTGGGAAAAGTTTAAAAGAGAGACAAGTTCAAGAGTGGCAAGAGTATGACTCATATTGTTGGGATGCTTATGGATTGTTGAGATAACTATGGGTTGTTGAGAGTATAACTCATATTCAACAACCCATAATCATCTCAATATTATGAGTTATACTCTCAACAATCCATAATCATCTCAATATTATGAGTTATACTCTCAATAACCCATAGTTATCTCAACAACCCATAAGCATCCCAACAATATGAGTCATACTCAACAGACTTAAAATTCAATATTATCTCATTTAAATTTAAAGTATAATGATTGATAGTTGTATAAATTTCAAATGTATGTTGTGTATGTCATGTAAATGATAAAATTTTATTTAAGAGAACTATATTAATATAAATATTTAGAATTAATCTTGAAATATATTTATGTTTAACATGACTAAACTATCTCGATAAGAAAAATATTGAATATGATAATCTGCGGTCATGATTGTTTCGGGTATATAAATTTGGTGAATCATGTTTATTACATAGTCTTAACAACTACAATATCTATCACAAATTTCTAAATATCTCTTCTTGGTTATTGATAAATTTTATGGAATGAAAAGAAAAAACTAGTAATACAAGAGTTACTACAATAAAAATGACGAGAGTTAACAAAACAATCATTATATATATATATATATATATATATATATATATATATATATATATATATATATATATATATATATATATATATATATATATATATATATATATATATATATATATATATATATATATATATATATATATATATATATATATATATATATATATATATATATATATATATATATATATATATATATATATATATATATATATATATATATATATATATATATATATTATATTATATGCTAAAAAGATTAACTACTCTATAATAAAAAATATATAATTATAATTATAAATCATACTATTTAATATCTCCTATAAAACTCACAGTGCATTGGTGAAGAATATTGAAAATTTGACAATTAAAAAATGAAATTATTTAACAAAATATGTTTTGTGACATAGTTAATGATCTACTAAAAAATAATAAACAAGCACCAACGCAATGGTGTTTTGTTTTGGAACTAGAAAAAGAGTAAAGATCGATGGTAATAGAGGATCAAAGCTTTAAGTGCAATAGGGGGATGGTAATAGAGGATCAAAGCTTTAAGTGCAGTAGATAGGGGGTTGATCTGTAAGGTTATTTACACTTCAACGCTCAAGTCAATATGTGAGGGAGAATAGTTAATTAAAATTGAATTTGCAACTGAGTACTTCAATTTGACACCTTCTCTATATTAAGAGGGAATAACAAACTCAATTTTTTTATGAGTAAATTGCAGAGAATTATTGGATGCACTTGCAATTTAGATCATTTATGATCATCAAAAGGAGAGTCTACGTGTGTTGAGAAGATTCTAGAAGGATTTCACTTACTTTGAGGTGGTTGGTCGGGGGTCAATATGGTCAGACCATAACAGGTTCTCTCGAGTCATTACTTATGCATAACAGGGAGAAGGTTTGTTGCATTAGCCTCAGGTGCTGACCAATCTATGATTTTCCTTTGGAAGAGAGAGAGAGAGAGAGAGAGAGAGAGAGAGAGAGAGAGAGAGAGAGAGAGAGAGAGAGAGAGAGAGAGAGAGAGAGATTTTAATTTTTGAGGATTCACGCATTTAATGTTATACACTTCAAATGTCTCTTCGGAGGTGTCATCATTGTGAATCTTGAGAATTAGAACACTTAAGTGTTGCGTGTGAGTGATTTGACATGTTCGATAAAGCCTACTCATTTTTTCATGTTATAGTATAATTCTTAAAGAGTCGAAGTTTATTTTCTTTGGGTCATTTCCAAGTTTATAATTTATTTTTCTCTTTTGACATTTTGATTTCCTACATCTGAAAAGTTAGTGCATCATAGGTAAAAGATCACAGATGAGTGCTCATAAATACCTGAAGAATGTTCAATCTTATTGGGTGAATTTTGCTCTTCTACCATTTATGTTTTTGCAATAAATGGTAGTTTTGATGAAGTCTTTCTTGGAGTTGGTGCATCATCAAATTAGGGTGTCTTGACTCTAATGGCGGATGAAAGGATATGCAACAAATATGGTGTTGTGTTATTCTCTTTTATGAATACATTTTCTTAATTTCAGGTATTCATCTTCCTTTTACTGCATTCGAGATAAAAGTTATTAAGCATATGTTGATGGGTCGTTCACAACTTCATCCAGCAAGTTGAGCATATGTGAAGGTCTATCAATATCAGTGAGAATACTTGAAAGGAAAGCCTTTTATGACCCTTTTCTTTCATCTATTTCATTGTCATTATGGCCATGCGACTCAGATGTAAAGTATATGGTTAATTTCTCTAGAGTCTACGTCTAGGATTTGGGCATTTCTTGAGTTGCAGCCTTTCGAATATCGATTCTTCCGGGTCATTCTTATCCACCTGGAATCTCATGCTACAATTTGTGTTTTTGGTTATGGGGTGGAAAGTAGATGCAGTGAAATGTTCCCCAAGTACTAGATTGTGAGCAATTTACTTATGTGAAACAGGGTGTATGTATATAAAGAGAAGGGCATTCATGATGAAAATGGGTATCAGAAGAAACGGGTGATAAACTTCATTCGTGATTTAGATTACTTCGTGGGAGGTACCCTGCTAGATGCCCAATTGTGCTTATTTGAGCTATCAAATTTGGGCATCTTTTACTCCGTTTTTGTCTAATTTGTGCTCTAACCGACTTGTTTTTGTTAATATGCATCATAGTATGAAACACTCTTGGTTCTTTTAATTTGTGTGTTATTGTGCAGTATTTGAGCATGAAAGAGTAGGATTTGAAGGCACAAGAAAGATGACAAAGGAACCAAGAAAGTTGAAAGCAATAGTAAGTTCGCCAGCATGTTCGCTGAGCGAAGCAGTAGCGAGTGTTCGCTAAGTGAGCTCATAGCGAGTAGCTAGCGAACACTCCCAGACTTGGGCAGAAGCACTTTGGCATTGTTCGCTGGCAGCGAGGAGGGTAGCGAAGCACTCGCTAGGTGAGCACCTAGCAAGCAAGTAGCAAAGCCAAACAGAATTATACCTCAAGAACTCGCTAGCATGTTCGCTGAGCGAGGTTGCAGCGAAGCCAAACAGAATGATTGCCTCAGACCTTGCTAGCATGTTCGCTGCGCGAGGCTGTAGTAAACATTCGTTGGAAGCTCACTTAGCGAGCAGGGTCGCGAGCGTGGCAGACCACCAACTTTGTCTATAAATAGCTAGTGTACTTTTTGTTGAAAGAAAAAAAGACAACTTTTACTACTTTTGCTAAAAAGTGATTTTGTGACCTAAAAACTCTTCTTGATCTCATTTCTTCATATCTTAACATCATTCCACAAAAAAAGAAGGTGGATTCTCATCCATGTTGGATCCTTTGACTCGGATGTTCATCAACCTTCTCCCGAAAACTTCTACCGCAAGCTACCATGAAAATGAGTAGCTAAATACTTCCTTTTGTCAAGGTTAGATGTAGGTGATCATCAAGATTTGTATGTAAATGTATTGATCTTCATTTGTAAACTCTTTGATGATGAATGTATGGTGAAAACTTTGCTTTATCGATAAATCTTTGTGTTGGTTTATGATCGAGAGATATTTTCCAACTCTTAACCTAGGTTTTCATCCATCTTTGTTTGTAAGCTAGAGATAGTTATGAATGAAGTTGTTCACATAAATGTTGAACTTTAATATTGTCATTTTGATAGATTGTCTGAGAGATCAAAAATGGATCAAAATGACAAATCTCACAATGCGAGTTAGAGATAATCACATTGAGAGGACGTTGTGAATGTATTTATCATCTAATGGAGTTTATGAATCTTGTTGATCGAGCATATGCATGAAAAGCGATCACCGAACCCTAACTTTGGTAATCTTTCTTTAAACCGCAAAACCCTAACTTTTACCGTGAAACATTACTTTTTTATGCAAGATACCGTTACTAAAACCAAAACCCCCCTTTTGTTACTATAAATTTACGAATTTATCAACTGTCGAACGACAGCAATATCTTATATTCCATGTGGAGACGATAACAAAAACCCGACACTTTACCACTGTTTCTAACAAAATGGTGCCGTTGCCGGGGAATATAAATTGATATTGCGAGCATCACAATAGTTGCTGAATTTTTAACTTTGAATTTTCTTTACTTGTGCTTGTAATCTGTTTGGTTTAGTGTGCAGCCTTTGTTTTATGCGAGGACAGATTCCTGAGGACCAACTTCTTTTTGATCCCGAGATCGAGAGAACCGCAAGGAGACTGAACAGCAGAACAAGACGGAGGAGGCAACAAGCTAGGAAAAGACAAAAGCAAGGAGAAAGTTCCTCTACACCACCTCTATCACGACATTTCACACCAATTATGGTAGCACCTCCACCACCACCACCTCCAGTTTCCACTCCATGCACAAATAGTCTAAGACATATAGCTCAGTTCGCACGGAATCTTCAAAACGGAAGACAAGCTAAGATGAAAACGGGAATCCTAGCTCTAGTCTATCAAAATCCTTTCACAGGACTAGACCATGAGGATCCGTTCACCCATCTTACAAAATTCTATGAGATTGCTGGTGCAACGGGAGCAACAGAAGCTGACGAAGAGTCATTGTTTAGGAGACTATTTCCTTATTCCTTGATTAGGAAAGCGAATGAGTGGTACCTTGATCAATCGACAACAATCATGACAGATTGGAATCTTCTAGAGGAGAAGTTTCTTGAACGTTTCTTTCCACATAACCGATTCATGGAGGCTAAAACTGCGATTGCGGTATTTTCTCAAGGAGCTAGTGAATCCCTAAACGAAGCCTGGGAGCGATACAAATCTATGTTAAGAAAGTGCAAGGGACGCGGTTTCGACGAGCTCACTCAAGTTCATATTTTCCGCAATGGACTCCTTTCGGTTCACAAGACCTTATTGGATGCTACGGCAGGAGGTTCTTTGATGTCAAAAAGTGCAGATGATGCAATTGCAATTATTGATAAGATGGCACTTAATGACCATCAAGGTAATCATAACCGTGGGGTGACTCAAAGAAAACCGGGTGTGGTCGAGTTAGGGACAAATGACGCTATTCTTGCACAAAACAAGCTTATCTCACAACAAGTGGAACTCTTAACTCAACAAATAAAAGAGTTAAAAGAACCATCAAAAGCTAAACAAATAGCTTGTTATGAACTTTGAAAAGGTGAACACGACACTGGATTTTGTCCACCTCCAGGATTTGAAGAAGTTAATTACATGGCAAACCAAATAAATTTTCAACCAAGGCAACATCAACAACAACACCACCAAAATCCACCACAACAAAACTATCAAGGCAACCAAGGGTACCAACCTAGGGGAAACTATCAACATAACCAAGGTTATGGGAGTGGTCCTTCCAACCGTCAAAATCCCTATCAAACTCAACAACCATCGGTCGTAGCTTCAAAATTGGAAGAGTCGTTGACACAATTCATGCAAATGTCAATGGCGAATCAAAAAAGTAACGATGCGACAATTAAAAATCTTGAGACTCAAGTTGGTCAACTTGTTAAGCAATTAGCGGAACAACAATCTGGACCATCTTTTTCGGCAAATACGCAAACAAATCCTAAGGAGCATTGTAAGGCTATAAAGACGAGAAGTGGAAAAGAGTTGGTTAACGAGAGTGAAAAAAGAGAGGTAGAGGAAAAAAATTGATGATATTGATGGTGAAGTTAGGAATTGGAGTGAGGGTGAAGTTGAAAAGAAAAATAAATTGGTTGAAGTTGAAAATGAGAAAAATGGTGAAAAAGTTGAAAATAAAACAAGTGAAAGAGTCATGGTGGAAGAAGAAGTGAAGAAGAAAAAAGAGCGAAATTCTAGAAGGAAGGAGGTAGTCAGCACTACTCCGGTCCAAAATTTACCGTATCCACATGCTCCATCTAGGAGAGAAAATGAATGGCATTACTCCCGGTTCATGGATATCTTTAAACAACTCCAAGTCAATATTCTGTTTGCCGAAGCTTTGGAGCAAATGCCAAAGTATGCCAAGTTCATGAAGGACATACTCACAAAAAAGCGAAGGTATACGGAGCCGGAAACAGTTGTTCTGGATGCGAGTTGTAGTGCCATCATCCAAAGGACTCTACCGAGAAAAGAAGTTGATCCGGGACGAGTCACCTTGTCGGTTACAATTGGTGACGTTTATGTTGGAAAGGGGTTAATCGATTTGGGGTCAAGCATCAATCTTATACCCTTATCTATTGTGAAAAAGCTTGGAAACATTGAGATTAAAGCCATCCGTATGACGTTGCAATTAGCCAATAAGTCTACTACTCACCCTCATGGAGTAGCTCAAGACGTATTGGTAAAGGTTGACAAGTTTTTCTTTCCGGTTGATTTTATTGTTATTGATATGGAGGAAGACGATGATGCGCCACTAATTCTCAGAAGACCATTCATGAAAACCGCTTGTATGATGATTGATGTAGACGACAGTTTAATGAAGGTGAGGGTACAAAACGAAAAAGTCACTTTTGACCTTTTTGAAGCAATGAAGCATTCAAATGACAAACATAATAGTTTCCGAGTTGATGTAATTGAAGAAGCCACCTTTGAAGTTTCCAAACATGTTCATGCTAAACTCCCATGGAGCTAGCTCTTAATGAATCTTTTGAAGTTTTTACACTTGAAGAAGAAGAAGCTTTTGATGAATGTTTAAAAGAATTTGATAGTCTTAAAGAGTTACAACAATGGGAAGTGGAGGAGGAAGTGTTGAAAAAGGAGGTTAAAGATGAAAAGCCAATGATTGAATTGAAGGAGTTACCAAATAACTTGAAGTATGCATTCCTAGATGAAACCGAAGAAAAGCCGGTAATCATAAGCAACCTTTTGTCCAAAAGTGAAGAATCTCGTTTAATTGATGTGTTAAAAAAGAATCGAGAAGCGATGGGGTGGACTCTTTCCGATCTCAAAGGAATTAGTCCCTCATATTGCATGCACAAAATTTTAATGGAGGAGGATTTTAAGCCTGTGGCTCAACCACAATGCCGCTTAAATCCTACAATGAAAGAGGTTGTTAGGAAGGAAGTTGTCAAACTATTGGATGCGGGAATGATCTACCCTATTTCGGATAGCCCTTGGGTGAGTCCGGTGCATGTGGTTTCTAAAAAGGGTGGCATTACCGTTATTCGCAATGAGAAAGATGAGTTGATCCTAACAAAGGTAGCAACGGGGTGGAGAATGTGCATTGACTATAGGCGGTTGAATACCGCAACTCGGAAAGACCACTTCCCACTTCCGTTCATGGACCAAATGTTAGAGAGACTCTCGGGACAACAATTCTATTGTTTTCTAGATGGCTATTCCGGGTACAACCAAATTGCAGTTGACCCGAGTGATCATGAGAAGACGGCTTTCACGTGTCCGTTTGGAATCTTCGCTTACCGCAAAATGCCCTTCGGGTTGTGTAATGCACCGACAACTTTCTAAAGATGCATGCAAGCCATTTTTGCCGATCTTATAGAGAAAACAATGGAAGTTTTCATGGATGACTTTTCGGTGTTTGGTGGTTCTTTTGGTTTATGTTTGGAAAATTTAGAAACCGTGCTTGAAAGGTGTGTGAAGACTAATTTGGTGTTAAATTGAGAGAAGTGCCACTTTATGCTGACGGAGGGGATTGTTCTCGATCACAAAGTCTCGTCAAAAGGGATCGAAGTGGATCATGCTAAGGTTGATGTGATTGAGAAGTTGCCTCCTCCAACTAACTTAAAGGGGATCCAAAGATTTCTTGGGCATGCCGGTTTCTATCGGCGATTCATCAAAGACTTCTCAAAGGTGACTAGGCCTTTGAGTAACTTGTTGGCCAAGGACCAGGTATTTCTCTTATCTGATGAATGTTTAAAAGCTTTTGAGATTTTGAAAGAAATATTTGGTCACCGCTCCAATCATAGTTGCTCCGGATTGGAATTTAAATTTTGAGCTAATGTGTGATGCTAGCGACTATGTTATTGGAGCGGTGTTGGGCCAAAGAAAAGACAAAAATTTTCATGTTATACACTATCCAAGCAAAGTTCTTAATGAGGCGCAGATTAATTATGCCACAACAGAAAAAGAATTGCTTGCAATAGTGTATGCACTTGAAAAATTTAGGTTATATCTCATTGGGTTTAAAGTGATTGTTTATACCAACCATGCGACGATAAAATATCTGCTAACCAAACCGGATTCAAAGCAAAGGCTTATCCGTTGGATCCTTTTGTTGCAAGAATTTGATGTAGAAATTAAAGACAAAAAAGGGTTGGAAAATTTGGTAGCAGATCATTTATCTCGCCTTGTTAATGTGGAGGTGACTACTTTAGAAAAGGAAATTCGAGAAGAGTTTCCTGATGAAAAACTCTTTAAAGTTCAAGTGAGGCCGTGGTTTGCGGATTTTGCAAACCACAAGGCGAGTGGTTTTCTGCCGCCCGACCTAACTCCTAACCAAAAAAGGAAATTCCTCTCGGATGCCAAGTACTATGTGTGGGATGACCCTTATCTATTTAAGCTGGGAGGTGACAATTTGTTAAGAAGGTGTGTTACCGGTGACGAAGCGCAAAGTATTATATGGCATTGTCACAACTCGCCTTATGGCGACCATTTTAATGGGGCTAGAACGACAAATAAAGTCCTTCAATCGGGGTTTTATTGGCCTTCTATTTTTAAAGATGCAAATGCCCATGCGCAAAGTTGTGACAGTTGCCAACGAAGCGGTGAAATAGGTAAGAGAGATGAGATGCCTCTTCAAAATATTCAAGAGGTTGAATTATTTGATTGTTGGGGTGTCGATTTTGTCAGACCATTTCCACCCTCTTTTGGAAATGAATACTTGTTGGTTGCAGTTGACTACGTGTCAAAGTGGGTTGAGGCGATTGCCTCACCAAGGGCGGATTCTAAAACGGTCATTAACTTTTTAAAGAAAAATATTTTTTTTCTCGTTTTGGAACCCCCCGAGTGTTGATTAGTGACGGAGGGTCACACTTTTGCAATTCACCGTTGGAAAAAGTTTTACAACATTACGGTGTAACACATAGAGTGACAACTCCGTACCACCCACAGGCGAATGGTCAAGCTGAGGTCTCTAATAGAGAGATTAAGAAAATTTTGGAAATAATCGTGTCGAACTCTAGGAAGGATTGGTCGCAAAAGTTGGATAAAGCTCTATGGGCGTATCGCACGGCCTATAAAGCTCCAATTGGGCTAACTTCGTTTCAATTAGTTTATGGTAAAACTTGCCATTTGCCGGTTGAAATGGAGCACAAGGCCTTATGGGCCTTAAAATTTTTGAATTTTAATAATGAGTTGGCCGGTGAAAAGCAGAAGGTGCAACTTCTTGAGTTAGAAGAGATGCGCAATACCGCATACCACTCAAGTTGGTTGTACAAATAGAAAGTTAAGGAATATCATGACAAGAAGCTCCGGAAAAAAGAATTTGTGCCCGGGCAATTGGTATTGTTGTTTAATTCCAGGTTGAGATTATTTCCTGGAAAATTGAGGTCAAAATGGTCCGGGCCGTTTCGCGTGATTGAAGTAAAGGAGTATGGAGTTGTCGTGATAGAAGATTTGGAAAGGAAGGATAAATGGACAGTTAATGGTCAACGTTTGAAGATATATCTTGGCGTTCATGTGGACCGACAAAGCTGTTCCTTTCTTCTGGATGTTCAGGTGTGAACATCTTGGACCGTCGAGCTTATCCGACGTTAAACAAGCGCTTGTTGAGAGGCACCTCAACATTGTAAGTATTTTCTATTTTTCTATGTATTTTGGTGTCTATGATGAAACTTGTGAGCCTTGAAGTTACATGTTGTGCTGAGTTTAATTTTTTTCAAACTTATGTCATGTTCGCTAGCTCGTTTGCTAAGCGAGCATGTAGCGAATGTTCTCTAGCAGTTCGCTGAGCGAGCTCGTAGCGAACGTGCGCGAATAGACAATTCTAAGTTGGTTAGTGGGCCACTTATGTAGGCCCAACTTCTGTTTTTTTTTTTGTTTACAACTTCAGTTTCACTTAACACTTCCACACTTCACTTTCACTCTCACCGTGCATACGCCCTCTCCTCTGCAAATTCTTGCTAACCCTAATTCCTTGTCATCTCAATTTCTCTGCTGCCACAGGTTTGATTTCTATTCTCTTCTCTTTTGCTCTCTATTGCTTAATGTGTAGAAATTAGGATTTAGGTCAGATTAGAAATGTTAGGGATTTTGAGAAAAATTTGATTGGATGTGTGGTTAGTCTTAAGCTTTTCATGATAAACCTACTGGATTTTGGAATGGTTCTTGTTACCTTGTTGATTGTGAATGAGGGTTTCTAACAGTGGCTGCATTTTTGAAAATACGCAGCACTCGCTAGCTTGTTCGCTACACGAGCCTGTAGCGAGCATTCGCTACTAGCTCGCTAAGCGAGCAAGCCAGCGAGCATCTCAGTCCTGTTTTATTTTTGCTGAATAATGTTATGTGGCGTTGTTTGTGGTATCCTTATGTGACTCTTTTGCAGATGGCCCTAGGAAACCAGCGACACCAAGGCAAGAAGTGAAAGGTTGACTCAAAACCCCGACAGGTTCCAATTCAGTTTGACAGTGACATGTTTCTTGGACCAAAGCAAGCTGTTCGGCATTTGGCTTTGCAAAAGAGGAAGATCCTGCCGGAAAAGAGGTTCATCATTGAACCTCAAGGTGAGTTTGGAACTTTTGCCAGGTTGATAAATAGCAAAAAGTGGGACAAGCTGATCTCCCCACTTGAACAGTATAATATCGACATCGTCAGGGAATTTTATGCAAATGCATTGCCAGACAATGACGCACCATTTACGTGGATGACACGAGTGCAAGGAAGACAAATAAGTTTTAATAGGGCTGCTATTAACAGGATACTTGGGGAACCGCTCAATTTGGGAGCAGATGAGTATGACACATACACCCGAAGCTTGAGAAGCCGCCCTGACATTGATGCTATATCAACAACCCTTTTGCTGGAAGGGAAGAGTGTGGAAAGAAACCAATCTAGAGAGGCAGTGAGGTTTCATCGGGAAGACATGACTCCAATGGCTCAATTGATCCTGGTACTGATTCTCACCAATATAAAACCAAAGTCTCACACATCAACTGTGTCGATCCCAATGGCACATCTTGTTCACAGCATCCTAACCAACGTTCAGATTGACGTTGCTAGGATCATAGCAAATGAGATAAAATCGGTTGTTGAGAGTGGTTTAAAAGCAGGGTCGCGAGCTAATTGCCCCCTCGCTTTTTCGTGCCTCATCATGGCATTATGCTCTCAATCACGCTTAAAGCTCCCATCTATGGGTATGGTGAAGATTCCTTCGACAATCGATGACAAGTATGTGAACAAGTTCCGCAATCCTAAGAATTACAGGAGTAGTGCATCGGCTGGTGATACCAGAACTGCTGATGGTTCTAGTGGTATTTCTCAAGGGTTTGACCCTTTTCTACAACAAGTTTGCAACTACAACTAGGACTGGATGGCCACTCAGCAGCGAGCCATGTATGATATTCATGATTCTTTACAGGTTTTGCAGCTGCAGGTCCGAGACCCTTCCACCGAGCGCTCCATGATGACTCGCGAGCAGTTTACGCAGCACGCGAACTAGCCTGTGGACAAGCCTATTTTTTGAGGGGGTGCGAGTGGCCCTGCTGAGGCGACTGATGATGATGATGAGGGTGATGATGATGATGTATCAGGAGAGGAGGACTTTGATGAAGATGATGCCGATGATAGTGATGAGTCTGAGTCCGAGGAGGACTGATCTTTGATTTTGTTTCAGTTTACTGTTTTATTTTGATTTCTGGATTTTATTTTGTTCTGATATTTTGGGTTGTACTATTGGGGTGTTTTGTCCCCCAGGCATATTTTTATTTCTTTAATTTCAGTATGATTAATAGTTTTTCATTTAATTTTGTTTTTAATAATTTTTTGTGGATTGGTTGATGTCAAAACCTTCTAGATTGGTTGCTCTCCAAAAGAAGTATCCAATGAAGGTACATTCGAGCTTGGATGGCGATGATAAAAAATTAGCAAGCGATTAAAGCTAAGGTACATGGTTACCTTTGGTTAGAATTCTAGAATGCATGCGGAACTTTGTTCTTTTTGTGAAAAAAATATTGTCTCTTTGCAACATAATTGAATGAATGTTTCACTTAGGTTTAGAACCACAAATTGTTAGGAGACCTCCATTATGTACTTAAATGATGGATTCTGATAAATCGTGTTGATTCATTTAATTCATGTTCTGTCTTTTATTATTATGAATTTGTGGAAGTTAGTTGAAATGATTAAGGCACTTGTTTCTTGCGAGTACAACCAGTTTCAAATACAAACTTACCCGTGAGCTGAGAGAGTATTCGTGAACCCCTTTGAGCTTAAATAGTTGAATCTCGGCTTGAAATAAAGCGAGACTTCAAAAATATTTTTTCTTGAAAACCTGGAAAAAAAATTGATTATTGTTCTTGTGCCGTAAAAAGCAAAGAACATTCACTTTTGAAGGAAGTAGAAGATAAGTTGGGGAGGATGAATATATAAGTGGGTAACTTGCCACAACTCATGAAAAACCAAGCAAGCATCGAAGAGGATTGTGAAAAAGAAAAACACTTGTTTTATGAACATGGTGTAGAAAGAAAATGATCAAAAGAAAAGAATAATCATGAATGCTTGCTTGGAAGAAAAATATTGGAAAAAAAATTGAGTTGTGGAACAAGAGTTGTAAAGGTTTCAAATGAGTATCAATATTGAACAAAGTTTGAATGTGTGAATTGTTGTACAAGTGAATGTCTCTTTTGCATCGGCAAATTCGTTTCAATGGCTTTAGATATGTCCCTTGTTTGTAAACCCGACCAAACTACAAGCGGAAAAGACCTTAGTGATCTTCGTACTTCCACATTTTCATTTATAATTGCTAGACATTATATGAATTGAATTGATTTTTGCATTGTTTATTGGAGAGTGAAATTGTCCCCGCGCTTGCATGTGCAAAATTTCTTCAATCCTTATTCAAAGAGGAGAGATAGGGTGATTCATTCAAGATAGCATTGTTGTGAATTGATAAATGTTTTGTATTGCTTTAATATTTTAGTTCTTGTGCATTGTGTTGTTCTAACCATTGGAAACGCGTGTTTGGTTGAGTTGCTTGTTTTTGAGCCATTTGATCCGAGTTCGGAAAATCCTTTTTCTTTAAGCAAATCCTCTAGATCTTCAAGAGGCATACTTTGCTTGAGGGCAAGCAATATTCTAGTTGGGGAGAGTTGTTAGATGCCCAATTGTGCTTATTTGAGCTATCAAATTTGGGCATCTTTCACTCCGTTTTTGTCTAATTTGTGCTCTAACCGACTTGTTTTTGTTAATATGCATCATAGTGTGAAACAATCTTGGTTCTTTTAATTTGTGTTTTATTGTGCAGTATTTGAGCATGAAAGAGTAGGATTTGAAGGCACAAGAAAGATGACAAAGGAACCAAGAAATTTGAAAGCAATAGCAAGTTCGCCAGCATGTTCGCTGAGCGAAGCAGTAGCGAGTGTTCGCTAAGCGAGCTCATAGCGAGTAGCTAGCGAACACTCCCAGACTTAGGCGGAAGCACTTTGGCATTGTTCGCTGGCAGCGAGGAGGGTAGCGAAGCACTCTCTAGGTGAGCACCTAGCGAGCAAGTAGCAAAGCCAAACAGAATTATACCTCAAGAACTCGCCAGCATGTTCGCTGAGCGAGGTTGCAGCGAAGCCAAACAGAATGATTGCCTCAGACCTCGCTAGCATGTTCGCTGAGCGAGGCTGTAGCGAACATTCGTTGGAAGCTCGCTTAGCGAGCAGGGTCGCGAGCGTGGCAGACCACCAACTTTGTCTATAAATAGCTAGTGTACTTTTTGTTGAAAGAAAAAAGACAACTTTTACTACTTTTGCTAAAAAGTGATTTTGTGACCTAAAAACTCTTCTTGCTCTCATTTCTTTATCTCTTAACATCATTCCACCAAAAAAGAAGGTGGATTCTCATCCAAGTTGGATCCTTTGACTCGGATGTTCATCAACCTTCTCCCGAAACTTCTACCGCAAGCTACCATGAAAATGAGTAGCTAAATACTTCCTTTTGTCAAAGTTAGATGTAGGTGATCATCAAGCTTTGTATGTAAATGTATTGATCTTCATTTGTAAACTCTTTGATGATGAATGTATGGTGAAAACTTTGCTTTATCGATAACTCTTTGTATTGGTTTATGATCGAGAGATATTTTCCAACTCTTAACCTAGGTTTTCATCCATCTTTGTTTGTAAGCTAGAGATAGTTATGAATGAAGTTGTTCACATAAATGTTGAACTTTAATGTTGTCATTTTGATAGATTGTGTAAGAGATCAACAATGGATAAAAATGACAAATCTCACAATGCGAGTTAGAGATAATCAAATTGAGAGGATGTTATGAATGCATTTATCATCTAATGGAGTTTATGAATCTTGTTGATCGAGCATATGCATGAAAAGCGATCACCGAACCCTAACTTTGGAAATCTCTCTTTAAACCGCAAAACCCTAACTTTTACCGCGAAACATTACTTTTTTATGCAAGATACCGTTACTAAAACCAAAACCCACCTTTTGTTACTATAAAGTTACGAATTTATCAACTGTCGAATGGCGGCAATATCTTATATTCCCTTTGGAGATGATAACAAAAACCCGACACTTTACCACTGTTTCTAACATACCCTCGTGGAGGAGGCCGACCGAAAACTCTTGCAGCGTCTCATTGATATTTCGTTGCTAATGAAGCCGTGTTCCCAAGAAAAAAGAAAGGTCATCTTTGGTAAGTTCTTGGAGCTCTTAGTCTCTTTGTATTTAATTGGATTGTTCATGACATATTTTGTTTTGGTCATGATGATGTACAAATCTGATGAATAATGAAGTACAACTTCGGCTTTTAAAGTGGGGGGTATGGTTGGTTGTTATTAGAGTGGGCTTTTCTGTTCCCTCGGGGGCCCTTGGGAGCGACGCTTTGAGTACTCGTATGAAGATGTATAACGTGATCTGCTGTTACACATGGGTAAAAAATGAGTTTAATAAAGGTAGTAATCGGAAGAGACACTCGAGTCTTTGAAAAAACATATTTGCCTACCAATTTTTTACTTATGCAAATGCAGTTCTTTTTCATTTAATTTACTTTTACTTACTTTTATTTCCTATTCAAGTCACTAATTTTGACTTAGTCGAAATCATCTGATACATTTAATTTTAAACTTAATCATATTTATAAAATAGTCAACATTTAACGCAAGTATTTCAACAACATTAATACACACTTTCTTTTCCATAAATTTAGCACAAACTTGCCCTAGAATTTACTAGTTTGATCATTCAAGCAATAAATTTAAAGCTAAATGATTTTTAATCAAAAACACTAATGAACAATAAGTTTTAATAAAATAGAGGTGTCACAATTGACCACTTAACTACCAAGTATTTCCTAGACAAAAACCTTTTCCAACCATCACTTTTATAATATCAAACCTTTGTTATAACATGAAATATCAAATAATGACGCAACCATAAAACATACTAGATTTTTATATCGCACCAAATCAAAGCTCATGATACCAGTTGTTGGAAAAATAGTCACATAAAATAAAAGAATTCAATAATAACACCATAAACATATGTATAAACTCCAAAAAATGGTGAAAACTATGACTAATGTATAATGACAACTACATAATGATATTATTTAAAATTTGTTACAATACACCACATCTACATCTAAGTCATACCACCTTAGTCGATAAAGAGTTTTTATATCAATTTCGCCGGCAAGATAAAGAAGTGTGTCAAGAAAAGTGCGGCATTTTTATACTTGGTTGATTATCTAACCGAGGGAGAATTTTATTGATCATTGGTTAGATCCCCAACAACATCATTACTATTTTCTTGAAAACACTTTATTTTTTCTATTAAATTACTTAAGGTGAATATATATTTATTAAAAATTTTATAAACCTAATGGCTAATCACATTTTAGATGTCATTTATTTTATTTTATTATATTTATTAAATTAATCTAAAATATTTTAAAAACCTAATTAAAATTAATAAAATTAATTTCCCCTTTCTAAATCCTAAAATGAAAATTTATCATTTTTACTGCATCATTTCCTTCATATATTCTTTAAACATTCATTCAACACTTTCTACAATAAAATCGGTATCGACAAGCACGTTCCTCGTGTTGTTTTCGTAGACCTTGAAGCTACCACCAGACATGGTAAAATAGAGAATTAATTATCCTTCAACATTAATTTAACACTTTCTTTAGCAAAATCGGTTCCAGCAAGCACATTTGCAGTGTCTTTTTCATAGATCTCGAACCTACCGCCATCGATGAAGTCAGATCTGATACCTATTGATGATTTTTCCACCCTTAGCAACTCATCTCTGACAAGGAAGTTGTTGCTAACATTGTTGGCATGAAAATTGTATATTTATGCTTATATATTATTAGGAAGTTGGCTGATAATTCCAGTGTTATCTAATAATACCAGTCTTCAATGTTGTCGGTGGTGGAACTGGTTCTTTTTTGGGTTAAGTTGTCGGAAAGTCTCTCTGTTGTTTACGGAACCAGATTTATTTTGGGTTCACTTAGGAAGCAGGGAATAAGGAATATTGTGTGAATGTGGAAATAGTAGGTAGTGATGAGGGTGAGAAGAATGAGAATGGTGTAATATCTCATATTCCCTTAAATTCTTAAATGGTTGTTAGTTGAGATCAACTGAGTTCCTATGTACTTTATTTGTTGTAAGTTGAGATAGATTGAGCTTCTATATGCTCTAAATGTTATCAGCTGAGACCAATAGGGTAACTAGTGGACTCAAGAGGGATCAATCTTATTAAAAGTGATTAACCATTATTAATAATTACAAGAAAAAAGGCTTTTTAGTAACATTAATAATTGGTTAATTTGTACTATAAGGAAAATCCAAAATAATATATTATTTCTCAGTTCCTTATTACATAATATATTATATTATATATATGTATATATTGTCGTGGAAGAGAAAAGAAAGAGAAGAAAATCAAAAAAGGAAAAAGAGATAGAAGGAAAGAAGAAGAGAGAAATAGAAAAGGGAACAAACTTGGAAGAAGAAATAGAAAATCATTGGAAGCATTATCATCACCACCAATTCATCTCAATTTTATCATCATCTTCGCAAGCCCGAGCCTCGAACTGGAAACGCGGCCCAGCCCAATGATGCGAGACGAAGGCCCAATCTCGTTGGGGCAGCAACATCAGACACAAGGCCCTAGTCGGGCCGGACACGAACTTCTCGAGCAAGACAAACGTGTCTCCACTTGCCTTCCGCGAGGCCCCCTCCGCGGGGGACGTACCATCTAACAACTGCCCTCACCGGGCAGGATATACTCTTGTCTAGTAGGACGCCGCGATTATCCACCTGTTCCCCGCGGGCTCCCCTCCGCGGGGATTCGTGGTCGACCAACTGCGCGTGCCGGGCAGGGCATTCCCCCTGTCGGGCAGAACAACGTCTCTTCCACACATTTTCCACGTGCTCCCCTCCTCGGGAACACGTCACCACCCAACTGCCCACCTCCGAAGGAACAGATCAAGGTCAAACCCACCTTCCGGAGATCACGGAGCAGTTGAACTAGGGCGAAGACCACGTCTTGATCTTCACGACGCCACGTCAACCCTAGCAGTCATTTGGGTTGGGTCTGGCCATCCATCCCACCTCAAATGACCGTTGGTCCAGCGCTGGGGTCTTTCTCTATAAATACTCTCTTCCACAAGAGGGTCAGGTACACACTTCTTACCCTTTTTCTGTACTTGCTTCCACTTTGCCCGTTTTCTTACTTTGGCATCGGAGTGTGTTTCAGGTACACCCCCCGTATTGTCCCCATCAACACTGAACAGGTAGCAGTCCAACGGTGTGCAACTCAGATCGTGATACCCTTCTGATCAGGTCAGATCAGTGGTGTCGTCTGTGGGAACTAAGCTTCCCCGTTCCTCCGAGCGGAGAACCAAAGCTTCATCAACGCTTCACGATCATGACTAGCCCGCCCCGCGACGATATCGTCCACGACCTTTCGTTCGTTCCCGCTATCAACAGGGGCAAACATGTGGGAGCCACCAGCCACCCGGAGACCGACGTGAGGGATGGTCGAACTGCCTCCCTTCATCCGACGAAGCCGCCGATCAGGTCATCGCACCGACGAGAGGGCCGACGGCCTTCCAACCCATACCGGTCCCGGCGGGAGCAGATTCAACATTGACCGCTATCTTCTCGGCCATCAACCAGACGAACGAGCTGCTGCATCAACAAAGTCGACGTATCAGCATGCTGGAATAAGAAGTCCCACCTAGGTCCCCTCCGCGGGAAGACCTGGACGGGGGCTCGCGGAGTCCATCCCCCCGCCCGAGAGACCGTCGACCTCGACTGGAACGACCACCGCCTACGGTGACCAGGAAATGGTCCAGATCACCTCGACGAGAAACACGCGTCCGAGAACGTCGAACAACTGGGCAAGAGCCCCTGGTCAGGAAATCGCGAAGGGAACCCCCTGTTAGACAAACAGGGACGCGAAACCAGACCCATCGACGTCACGAACCGTCTCCGCCTCCGTCCCCGATTCTGAGCGATGAGGACGATTATAGGACCCCCCATCTCTCGGGAGATCATGGCTACCCCCATCCCTCACGGGATGGAAAAACCGCCAACACTCTCGACGTACGACAACACATCCGATCCAGACGATCACCTGGAAGACATTGAAGCCATGCTCGATTACCGCAACGTCTGGGGAGCCATCAAGTGCAGACTCTTCCCCACCACGCTGAGGAAAGGTGTCATGGCGTGGTACAAAAGTCTGGAACCAGAATCTGTCACGTCGTGGAGAGTCCTGAAGAGCCTCTTCTCGCGCCATTTCACCGCATCCAGGCGCCAGCTGAAGACAGAGGCCGCCCTGGACGCCATAATTCAGGGTCCCGACGATCCCCTCCAGAAGTACATAGAGAGATTCACCCGAGAGGCGGTGCAGGTAACCACATCGGATGAAATGAAACGTTACCTGATGGAGCAAGGCCTGCACCGCGACTCCAAATTCTACGAAGCCGTGACCATACATCGACCAGCTTCACTGCAAGACTTCCTCGACAGAGCCACGCATTATATCCGATTCGAGGAAACCCAAGCGGGCAACTCTTCCCGTGACACAAGGGACAAGGGGACCCCCCCGCGGGTCTCGCGAAGAGGTAGCCTCGAATAGCCGACGCGAAGCGGAACAACGGCGGGACGAACGTCCTCGAGAACCCCGCAAACCACGAGGTCCTGTCGGCCGCTTCACAGAGTATACGGCCCTAATCGCTTCCCGCAAGCGCATCTTGGCCGACTGTGCCAAGACCGAATTTGTCCAAGGCGGGGTCCGTTTCCCCAAGCAGACGGCCCCCAAGCCAAACGTCGACAAGTCAAAGTATTGTCGTTTCCATTGAACCCACGGTCACGTCACAGAAGAATGCGTCCACTTGAAATATGCCATCGAGTTCTTGATCAGAGACGGACACCTGAAGAGGTACACTCGAGGAGGAGAGCCCCCGCGGCAGGGAACCCCCGAGGCAAAAAGGGTCGATGACCCCCCTCCTTCTGACGGGGACAGCGGCTTACAGGTAGCCCTCAACATCGAACGACCCGAGGACTGGTTCGCCCTCCGGGACATCGATTTTCCCGAGGAACCAGTTCGGCCCAATAGCCGGTGGGAGTATTTCCCGATGGCAATGTTCATCTCCGGGGAACCCCCGAGCAAGCTATATGTGGGCTCTGTAAAACGGAAGTTCGAAGAACTCATCACCAACAACTCCGGCGGGATGAGCAGCCTCGACAAATTTTGGGGCAGATCCAACCCCATCACATTCTACCTCGAAGAACTTCCCGGAGGGGCCCCGAACTCTTGCATTCCCCTCTTCATTCGGGCGCAGATGGCTAACTTCGATGTCTGACGGATCTTAGTCGAAGGAGGGAACTCGGTGGACATCATGTACACCCATCTTTTCACAACGCTCCAGCTGGACGAGTCCAACCTATCCCCCTACATGGGTTGTGATCTCCAAGGTTTCAACGGGGCAACGACGAGGCCATGCGGATACGTGGAGCTGAAGGTCACCTTCAGGGAGAAAGAAACGGCCAGAGAGGTTACCGTTCGTTTCCTGGTAGTAGAGTGTCCGCCCATCTACAATTGCATATTGGGCAGAACAACGGTGGCCGAACTCACCGCAATACCCTCTACTGCCCACCTTAAAATGAAGTACTACACCAGACGAGGGGCGGTGGTCACTCTAAACAGAGACATCGAAGCTGCCCGCCGATGCTTCGAGGCAGCTCTTAAAGGCCTCAACACGGTCAGACAGTCAGACAAAAGGAAGCCCCCACCAGGCACATCGAAAAGTCAACCCACGGATCAGGTCAGCTCGGTGGACCTTGACAGCCGCTTCTTCGAAGACTCAGATCACGAGGACGAAAGTCGAGACTCCCAGCCGCCGCTTACCAGGCAGCCCACATTCTCTGCACGCCCCATCCCGGACGGGGACTTCGAGATAGTGGCCCTGGAGGATGACCCAACGCGGACCATGAAGATAGAAGATGGTTTTCCCGACCTGGCGAGAAAGCAACTGAAGGCCTGCCTCTGCGAGAAAGCAGACCTCTTTGCGTGGAGCGTCGCGGAGATGCCCGGACTCGATCCCAAGGTCGTATTCCATCAACTCTCCATCAACCCGGCCGCTAGGGTCGTAGCACAACGTAGACGTAGCCAGTCCCCCGAAAAGTCGGCGGGTGCAGAAAAAGCTGTAAAAGACCTCCTAGAGGCAAATTTTATTTCGGAAGCCCGGTATTCAACCTGGCTGTCCAACATTGTACTTGTCAAAAAAAATAATGGAAAATGGCGTATGTGTGTTGACTACACCGATCTCAACCGGGCATGTCCTAAGGACGCCTACCCCCTCCCTAACATCGACAAGCTCGTCGATAACTCGGTGGGCTTCAAACTTCTGTCCTTTATGGACGCCTACTCAGGGTATAATCAAATCCCCCTTGCTGACTACGACAAACATAGCACCGCGTTCATGACCGAATCAGGCAACTACTACTACAACGTAATACCCTTCAGTCTGAAGAATGTCGGCGCCACGTATCAGCGAATGATGAACAGGGTTTTCCGACGCGAGATCGGCAACGTGCTCAAGGTGTACATGGACGACATGATCGTCAAATCCTGCGACGAAGCCAACCATGCGAGTCACCTCAAGAGGGTCTTCAAAACGGCGAGGAGCTGCAGGATGCACTTCAACCCGGAGAAGTGCACGTTCAGAGTCCGGGATGGAAAATTCCTCGGTTTCTATCTAACAGAGCGGGGAATCGAGGCCAACCCCGATAAATGTTGCACGTTCTCCGAGATCCCCACGCCAAACTCGAAAAAGTCAATACAATCCCTCAACGGGCTACTCGCATCGCTATCCTGTTTCATCGCCAAATCCGCACAATACGCCTTCCATTTCTTCAAACTGTTGAGGAAGGAGTCTGCATTCGAATAAACAGAGAAGTGTGAGCAAGCCCTCCACCACCTTAAATGCGTCCTGTCCGAACCGCCTGTCTTGACAAGGCCACACAGCAGGGAGACCTTATATCTGTATTTGGCCATCGCAATCGAGGCCGTCAGCGTCGTACTCATCCGAGAAACAACCAAAGGGCAAAAACCGATCTATTTCACGAGTAAAGCCCTCCATGGTCCCGAGGTAAGATACCAGCAAATCAAAAAGGTCGCCTTAGCCCTCATCACCGCGGCCCGCCGCCTCCGGCACTATTTCTTGGCCCACACCATTGTGGTCAGAATCGAGCAACCTGTCAGACAACTCCTTGGCCGACCCGACATGGTCGGGCGAATGCTAAAATGGTCGTTGGAGCTCTCCGAGTTTGACATCATCTACGAGGGCAGGAAAGCACTCAAGGCCCAGGTATTGGCCGACTTCGTCGCCGAGATGACACTCGTAGAATCCATCCCAGAATACCGGAAATGGACCATCTTCGTCGACGGTTCCTCAAACTCCTAAGGGAGTGGCGCAGGTATCATCCTGGAAAATGAAGAAGGCACCGTCATAGAGGTCTCGCTCACGTTAGCGTTCCCTGCTATCATACCCTAAATTTGTGAATATTAATTTTTCTTAATTTCTTAAACTTTTTCTTTTTAAAAAAAAATATTACTAATATTTTTTGTTAATAATTATTTTTTTTTTCGTGTATGAGTTTTAAGTTTGTTTTTATATATATTTGTTAATATTTATTTAATTATATTTGTTAATATTTTACTTATTAGAGATTATATTAGTTTATGTTGGATTATTTATTCTAATAATATTTTATTTATGCTAATGATAAGTTTATTTTATGTTAATGACTTATTTATCATATTTAGTTCACATTATTATTGTCGTTATTTATGTTATTTAATATTAGTATTAATAAATTTGAAAAGATTGAATACAAAAAGAAAAGAAAAATTAATAAGAAAGAAGGTTGGAGACACGGTAAAGGGCGGAAGGCCCATGTATGGTGGCCCGTTAGGGTTTGCTTCTCACTGCATTTAAAGAGAGAAATTTTCAGATTAAAACCCTAAATTGAAAAATACTGTTCATCTTTTCTCTTCCGCAAACAAATCCTTCCGTCGTTTCCACCCTTACTCCCATCATCTCCCTCGTCTGTTTTCGTTGATTTCACAATCGTCTTCTCCCCTCTCAATAAAACCTTAATCTCCACCTTCACCCTCTCTTTCAATCGCCGGTTTCCCCCTCCAAACCCTCTATTCCTTCCTTCACCATCACCTCGAAACCCTCTTCACTCTCCGTCTCAGATCGCTCTGAATCTCAATCGCACAACACTAAACCTGTAACCAGGAGCGATCAGAGAGAGAATTTTCAATCATGTTGGTGTACCGGGATCTCCTTACAGGTGATGAGCTTTTGTCGGACTCTTACCCGTACAAGGAAATTGAGAATGGAATGTTGTGAGAAGTTAAGGGAAAAGGGGTAGCAGTTACATCCGGCGTTGAGGCTTCGAGGATTCAGTCACAGCGGTACTAGTGATCTCACAGCAGCAATATTATCTCGCTCAGTTTCGCAATACTTCGACTCCGTGTCGCAGCAACATAACATCAACGACATTTCTGCAACATCAGTAGCACGGAAATAACTTCAGCTCGCGACGACACTTCTGTGACAACGACGAGAACGGCTTATCAACATAATTTCTGTCTTCTGCTCAACAAATCGCATTCGAATCTCGGTTGGTCTTTCTCGCGTTGGTACCATATATTTTATGCGGTTGCTGTTATGTTTTTTTTAAGGTCTCATAGTTGGATATTGATATAGGTGTTTTGATTTTATCTATCGTTTGTCCTCTTTGTACCTATTGCTGTTAGTAGTAGTCAATGCTTGCAAGAGATAAAACTTGAACTGTTTTGCTTTGAACTGATAGGTTGGCTTAAAGAATGGCTTGCATATATATAATATTTTTGTTTTGTGAACTGAGGGATGACTGCCACTGCATTTTACTGACAGAATTTAGGGTGGCATCAATTTTGATTTGTAAATATCATGTGTTTTTTTAAAAAAATAGTTAAGGACCTGATTGTGGTATTGTTTTGGAGTTTGGTTTCTGGTTCTGGTTTTAAGATTGCGATAGCTACGTATGAGAACCATGTGAATATCACTGTGAAACTCTTACCGTTACGACTTTTGCACCATGCCTGCTGTTTTCGCTTACTAACATTGATTTCTTGGTCATAAATATCCCGACATTTGCGTTCGGACCTCGTGTTTTTGTGTTAAACTGTTGTTACCGTAGCCATGTTTCAACTTTTTTTTTTAAATTCTCATTTGTTATAAACACGCTTATGAGATTGAAAGTTAAACGTTGGCAAATGGGGTTGGTTATTGATTTTGTTTGCGAGTCATTACTGAATTCACAAAGTTTGAATGCTTTTTAAGTTGCTTTATCCATCAAACTGTCATTCATTTGCCGATGAGTATTATTGGCGTGTGTTTTGCTTTGCGTGATTAAATTGGGCAGCCGGCGCTTTCAGGTGTTGTTCATTAAAGTTTGGTCACGTTTTATGTATGTTTGGTTTCTATCATTGCTTGTTTTCTATTAATATCATACTGATGCACAATTCCTTATTAATACTTGGAATTAGCATTGTGTAAATTTTGAGTCATTTTGTTTTTATTATTGTCTAAGTTTAGTTTTCGCATAATACTACGTTGGTATTAATATACAACTCTGGTTAAACTCTGTTTCATTCTAAGTTTATTTATTTTAAATGATTCAATAATCCCACATCTTTTATTCACTT
Source organism: Lathyrus sativus (assembly GCA_963859935.3). Classification (NCBI taxonomy): domain Eukaryota; kingdom Viridiplantae; phylum Streptophyta; class Magnoliopsida; order Fabales; family Fabaceae; genus Lathyrus; species Lathyrus sativus. The sequence continues at coordinate 539,331,701 of OZ012736.1, forward strand.
AGTTAATTTATTAGTTTGTAAAGCTACTCAAAATAATTTTAAACAAAATCTTGCTATTTTAAAATATATTTTCAAAATTTGATTAAGCATTTTTCTTTCCTAATCCTAATTCAACTTATTTTTGACATTTAAATTATTTTTAAAAAAAAATAAATCATGAAGAGAAAGAACTTTTTAAGGTCTAGCATCTTTTGAGTTCTTGAATAATCACTATTGGGGCGTACGCCTTGGGTAGTGCATCATTCGACTTTTCGTTTTAAAATACGCCCTTTAATCATTTAAACAAGGAAATGTCATTGGAGTCTAGCATTCCACATGATACTTTTGTTGTTTATTCAAACAATATTTCTTTAAATTAAATCAAAATCATTCTTCCATTTATTAAGTAGTTTATTTTATAAGACATTTTCAAAATAGATCTTCTTTTAAAAAGAAAAAATTTTGAAGCAATAATATTTCTTAAGCATGTTTAATCAAATCGTTTTTTAGTTAAATTACGAAAAAAAATTAAACTCTTGAAGTCTAGCACTTCTTGAATTTTTGAATAGATATTATTGAGGTGTACACCTTAAATAATGTATTGTTCAACTTTTCGCTCTTTAAACATACTCTTTTTTTTGGACAAAGAAGTACCATAGGAATCTAGCATTCCATGTGATATTTCCATTGTTCATCTAAACATAAATTGAATGAAAAAGGTGTCGTCGAGATCTAGCATCTCGATAATACCCCGATTAATTGGTTGTGAGACCGACGTCTCATTTATTAAATAATCGTCGTTTTCAAACCCAATCTCGCGTTCTCACCTCTCATACCACAATCCTTTTTCACACCCTCTATTCAATTCTTCAAAATACCTTTCTCGATTAAAACTCCGAAAGAAGGAGGTTCTTGGAATCTAGCATTCCTTGAATTTTCGAGTGAATAGTTCTCGAGGCACGCTCTTGAGTTATTATTCACTCAATCTTTCGACTTTTTTCAAAACACCTTTTTCGCTTCAAACCTCGAAAGAAGGAGGTTCTTGGAATCTAGCATTCCTTGAATTTTCGAGTGGATAGTTCTCAAGGCACGCTCTTGAGTTGTTATTCACTCAACCATTTGACTTTTTCAAACTCAAACATTTTCAAATGTTCTCCTAAGTCGAGTGCTCGTACGCATTCGCAACCCACATTTCGCACACACCTCACAATTCATCGTGGTTCAATATTAGGGTCACCCTTAGGGACTAATATCGTTTCTTACAACCTAACCCTTGACACGTCATCAAGTCGGTTCCGTCTTCAATCAAAATCCTCGACACGTCGTCGAGTCGTTTTTTTAAAACAACTTTCTTTTTGCCTCACATTCCGTTTTTCGATTCAATCTTTTCACAAACGTTTTTTAAACTTACGAAAGAGGGGTATTCTTAGAATCTAACATTCTTTGAGTATTCGAATGAGTAACTCTCAAGGCACGCCCATGAGTTGTTATTAGTTCATTCTTTCGTTTTCAAAACATTCATTTCTTTTCAACCCAATTTCCGAAAGAATTGAGTTCTTGGGATCTCGCATTCCTGGAATTCTTGAGTGACAAGCTCTTGAGGCACACTTTTGGGTTGCTTGTCAGTCACTCTTTCGTTCCTCAACTCAACTTCAAACCTATTTTAAACCTCGTCTTTTCGTGGTCGTTACCACGAACTACGGACGCTCTGATTCTTTATTCATTCTTGAATATAAGATACGTAGGCACAAGATTACGATGATCTTGGCGAGCACACTTCTATCTTCCTCCGTTATACCTTCCACACTTTCCCAACCTTACCCGTAGTCGAACTACGACGCTCTGATTTCTCATTCTCGTCCGAATGAGCATACGTAGGCACAAGGGCCCCAATCCTTGGCGAGCACCCTATCTTCTAACCACCCATCCCCCCCTTGCGTCTTTACCCATTAACCTACCAATTCTACCTTTAACAACGTGAAGAAAACAAGTAAACAACACTCCCCACATTTACCTTAAGAGGTTCCCGTCGAGTACGACGGACGTGAGGGGGTGCTAATACCTTCCCCTCATGTAACCGACTCCCGAACCCGGAACTTGGTTGCGACAGTCCTGTTCCTATCCTTTCGCTTTAAGAGATTTTCTCTATATTTTTCTCTCCCGTTTATTCGGGAAAAATAAAGTTCGGTGGCGACTCTGTCGAACCGCATTTCCGCGCCTTTCGCGTAAGGGTCGCGTTCTCCGAAATGTCTCCGTGATTTTTCAAGGTGCGACAGATGGCGACTCTGCTGGGGAAATTTTGCTCCATGCAAAGAGAGAGTCAAGCCTATCTTTTGGTTTGTGAGGAGTGTTTGTTTGCTTTCCTTTTCATTTATGTATTTTTTCTCTTGTAGATTTTATTTGTGCTTGTTATCTGGGCCTTTCGGTTCTTGGGATGACGTCATGAGTAAAGCTCTACACCCGAGCTTTGGTAAAAGCAGAGAGAACACATAGTTTAGAATTGGTAGTCGAGTAGTGTTAGTCTCCGAGGACTTGCTCCTTATGGGCATGGCATGAAAGCTCCTCCAGAGGAGACCTATTCGTAGATCTTGTTGTAACACAGCTAGCCTATTGCACGACTTGATTAATGAAGGGTTTGTGATTCTGGGAACCTTTTGTTAGCACCAGTTCCGATATTGGTGGTCGTGTAGTGTTAGTCTCCAAGGACTCGCTCCTTGTGCGCCTAGCATGAGGACCCCGCTCAGGAGAGACCTTATCGTCATTATCGTCGTAATACAGTCAGCCTGTTTGCGACGCTAATACGACTAGTGTCCGTGATCCTGGGAACCAAACGTAGAAACCATCCCGTAAGTGGGTTTATGGGTAGAATGTTTAGACCTTCCCGTATAGGTTGTACCTGTCAATTTTCTTTGAGCAGGAATTATGGTTACTTATCTATTACAGTTATCAGCTCCAAAAATTATTTGATTGTGATCCTGTGATCCTGGATCTTGTGTCTTGCATTGCATCTTGCATATCATTCGCATTGCATTTCATATGTTGTGCATTTTGCATTTCCGGTCCTTCAACAGAATCTTATGTCTTCGTCCCTTCCTCTCCAGTAAATCAAGTTGATTCCTCGACACCAGTATGCAACTAGAGCCAATACCAGACGAATGATGGAGCAGATTCAACAGGAGCAAGTCGCCTTCAGGGAAGAGCTAGGTTCTATGAAAGGAAAGATCAACCAGATCCTCGAAGCCATCCTCGCGGCCAGAAGAGAGGAAGAACAGCGTGAAGCCGCTGCCGTCGTCAACAACAATGGTCAAGGACAAGGGTCTACTCCCATCCCTTTGGTTCCAATTCCAAATCCTCATGGGATGTCGTTGAACTTTAATAACACAGCCGAAGGGAACACTTCTCAGCCAATCCCAGCGCCCGGAGTTACCATTGGAGCTATACCGTAGGCCCAACCTACTGCCGTGCAAATCCCAGTTCCTCATATCGAAGATACTCTGATGGATCAGTATGACGATGTTCAGAACTATCATGCTGCTATCCCCATTGCCAGTCCTGTTGCTGCTCAGGATTCTGAAGCCATGAAGATGTGCCGAGATCTAGCCGAGAAACTCCGAGCCATGGAGGGGCATAACTCAATTTCTTTCAGTGCTTTGGAATTGTGCTTGGTGCCTGATGTTGTCATTCCTCCCAAGTTCAAGGTGCCCGAATTCTCGAAGTACAAGGGTCTCAGTTGCCCAAACATTCATCTGAAGATGTACTGTCGCAAGATGGCTGCCTATTGTCGCGGTGAAAATCGGATACCAAACTATTGATTAGTTTGAATCTTTAATTCATTTTTGCAACCGAACTTTGATTTGTCCAAAGGAAGGGATAAAGATCGAAATTCCCACAATGCAAATGCAAGCTAGAGAGTTTTAGGTTCGGGGGTTGGTTAAACTTAGGGAAGGTACTAGCATCCTAAGTTTCTGTAGTACTCTACAGGAACCTCTTGTTTTATGTTTGTTTATTGCTAAGTGTTTATCTGCTTAAGGTTGAAAGACCTAGGGGTTTATTTCTAAGTATACTCGATAAGATGTCGCATCTTATGCCTACATATCCTTACGGGAGTGGAATCAGAGTACTTGTAGTTCCCCTAAAGGGTTTGAGGAGCTCTTTGACTGTGGTCAAAGTTCCTACGGGTTTAGGGTAGTTGCTTTGATTGGGTTTAGGAGAAGAGATGAGTCTTCATGTTAAGGGAGATGTAACCACCACAAGTATAAAGGGGGTTGTAGGAAAATAGTCTTTGCATCGTCTTAAGAAAAGGGCTTAAGTACGCGGATTGTTTGACGAGTATGCCTTTATCACTCTTAAGGCAAAGTTGCTATATGTTTGATGGTATTATTGTGGGGGTGGAGATTATATCTCACTTAAGATGATTAACATCTATTCTCTATTGTGTTTGAAAAAGTTGTATAGTGTTGTTTGTGAAGGTGAGATAATACTTAGAAGGGGGGTTGAATAAGTATGAAAGATTAAGACTTAAAAAATAATCACACAATTATTTTTATCCTGGTTCGTTTAAACAACTACTCCAGTCCACCCTTCCTAGAGTGATTTGCCTTTCTCAACAAGGACTTAATCCACTATTAAATCAAACTGATTACAATAGTAACACCTAAGAACAACTGTTCTTAGTCTTCTCAAGAGCTACTGATTCCAACTGAATCCTCTTAAGGAATAACCTTTACAATCAATGTAAATTAAATACAAGAGTATTAATGCTTCTATAAAGCTTTTATCACAACAGTGATTTTTCTCTTAAGTTTAAGTACAAGAAAATTCTAAGAAGAATATGAGATAATGAGAGCTTAGAATAATATGATTTCTTTTCAGCAAATTGTGTAACTGAAGAATGTGGTGGAGTTCTCCTTTTATAGGCAGCTGATCCAAGGATGCTGAGCGTTGAAAAGAGAGTCCCAAAAAGGTCTGAGCCTTTTTGTCTTCACATCAAGTGACCTTTCCTAGAAGTAGATAGCACAGAAAAATCATTTTTGTCTGTGTAAGTGTGTCTAGCACAAATGAGGAAAGAGACGTTGATTTACTCCAACAGATATATTCTTGAATATTTCTTCTTCAGTTTTCAGCAAGCTCTTCAGAGTCTGAATGAATCAGAGTCTTCTAATGATATTCAGAACTTTGTTGTATCAGAGTCTTCTGCAGCATGTGTGCTTTCAGCGTGTTGATCATCAGAGCATATTTGTCACAAAACTTCAGTACTTGGCAGCGTTGGTACTTTCAGAAACTTCTGTAGAATTATGCTTTGAGAAACTCTTCAAACAATATTCTTCTTTTCTTCAGATGCTTCAGCTTCAGATGCTTCTGACTAGCTTCAGATGCTTCTGACTCAGAATGTTCTGGAGCTTCTTGCTTCAGATCCTTCTGGAGACTACGCTCAGGATCTTCTGTAAAATGCATCTGGCGCTTCAGAGTCAGGATAACTTCTTGTATTCAAAACAGATTTGCTTCTAGAGAGTTAATTTCATTTCAATCTGCAGTAAAACTCTCAAACAAATTTTAGAGTATATAATTCTTAAATATAAAATTTCCTAACAGTTATCATCAAAACAAAGAGTTATTATTAAGAACCAATCTGTGTTCTAACAATCTCCCCCTTTTTGATGATGACAAAAAGTATCAGAAATTTTATTTAACTGAACATAAAGAATTATAACTCCCCCTGAGATGATGAATCTCCCCCTGAGTTAAATATGAAAAAGGAATAGAAACTTCCCTTTTGTCTTGAGTAATCTTCAGAGTTAGATCTTGTTTGTTCTTATAACATTTCAGGGTCAGAATGTCTTGCAGATATAAGATTCAGAGTTTGATAAAAGACAAATGATCTGAGAGACTCAGAGTTTCTTTTATAGAGTGTTCTTATCAAATGTTCTGAAATAGTCAAGTTAAATGTTAGATAGAATAGATATGTCTGAAGATTCATTCTGATGAAGCTATATTAAACAGTTCAGATCTATATTTTCTCCCCATTTTTTGTCATAAGCAAAAAGTAAAAACTTTTAAAAAAGACAAATAAAAGGAACAATAAAGAAGATAATTCAATGGAGAAAACTGATTCATTCAAAATAACAGAGCAAGAGTACATAGGTAAGCATCAGAAGACATAACAAATTTAGTTCATATGCAAACAACAGATGCAAAAACATTAGAATGAAAAAAAATCTAAGAGTGTTTGGACAAAAGCATCTTCAATAGATTTGTAATCTCATAGGAGGATTGCTCTTGCTTGGACATCCACTTAGTCATAGTTTCATTTTTCTCATCTTGTTTTGACATCCATTCTGTCATATCCTCAGACTTCTTATCCTGCTTAGCCATCCAGGATTTTATCTCTGACTGTCCAGCCTCCAGAGCAGCAATCTTGTCTCCAAAGTCTGGATGTTCTGACTTTATCTCAGATGAAGAAGTTGGAGGTTCTGTAGCCTGAACAGAGTCAATTGCCATTGGTTCTGTAGATCCTGAAGAGGGTTCTACCAGAGTCATAGTCAATGCATTAGCAGTAGATTCTGTTGGAGATGGAGGAGCATCTAAACGAAGCAGAGGTTCAGTTTTGTTGACAGTCCAGAATAGAGTCCTTTCAGCTCTGAGCTTTGCATCATCAGAACAGACGTTCTTCAGATTTGAAGCTACAGTGTTAAATCTGTTGATGAATCCTTTCCAGATGATGTCAGATTCATTTGCATCCATAGTTTCAGAGCATTTCTTCTGAACAGTACCTAAAGACATCTGTATTTCTTGCAAAAAAGTTTGAAATAAATGATCAATATTAAGTCTGGGTTGTGGTTTAAGCAAGGTTTCCAAAGTTATATGTTTAGGTTTGGGAGTTGGTGGAAGAAGTGATTTTTGGATGGAAATCAGAGGAGGAGGATAATATGGAATGAAAGGAATTTCTGGTTTTGGAGGTAAGGATCTGTTTAAAGCATTAAGCAAATAAGGTTTTGGTCTTGTGCGAGGGTAAACATCATCAAAGGGTTCATTAGAGTATGGTATGAAAGCAGAGTTTGGTGATTCAGCAGATGCAACTGTGTTATCAGATGCAGGTTGCAGAGCTGAAACAACAGCTTTACCAGAGGTTGCAGATATTGTTGCTAAGGATCCTACATTGTTCATTGATTGAATATATGACAAAATCACAGATGGAAGAGCCTATCTGAGTTTTGGTTTCAGAGGATTGAGGGGTTCAGAAGGTTCAACTCTATCATAAAAATCTTTCAGTTTGAAACCATAAGATAGATTATGATAAAGAGAAGAAACTTGGGCACAAGATATACCAGATGATGTTGGATTAGAATTGGGGATTAATAACTCAGCTGATGGTGCAGGTGGAGGCATAGGATCTGGAATGGGAGTTTTAAAAGGTATGGTAGGTTCAGGTTCAGGTTCAGGATCAGATTGGTGCATCTCAGAGTATTTTGCAGATGGAGAGATAAGAAAATCTGGGTGGATTTCTGATTCTGATGAGTTGGAGGATGTTGTAGGTGTACAAGAGGTAGAAGATACTTGAAACACTGTTTTTAGTGGAGTGACATCAAGAACTTCTGTCTCAGGGATGTGAGGTTCAGATGTGTTGGTAGGTTCTGAAGGAATGTCAGAGTGTGTGGATGGTGGTTCTGATGAAACAGGAGCAGAGGTTACTTTTGTAGGTTTAGAAGTAACAGGTGCAATAGGTTCAGAAGGTGGATTATTTGATGGTGGAATGACAGAGTCTTTTTCTAGTTGAACTTCTTTTGGTTGGTTTTCTGGATGTTCAGAGGTTTGTTGTTGAACAGATGTTTGTTTTTCAGATGGTGGTTGTTCTGATGATTGATGATCTGTTGGTTGTGGATCTGATGGTTGTTGATGTGTGTAATACCCTAATTTTTACCCCTAAGATCCCACATTTCATTTGCATATCATTCCACAAACAAGATCTTACTTTGTGTTTCTTATTTACTTTATGTTTGTTTCTATTTACTAACATCTAACCAAAATATCAAAAATATTTTTTTCAATTTGTTTGTTTCTTCTTTTTCTCTGTGTGTTTAGGGTTTTGCAAGGAGATTAATGGCAAAGACATTCATTCAAGTTTAAATCAGATGGACGTTTGACCTCATCTTGGTCAAACTATCAAGAGTTTGCTTCAATTATAAGTTACCCGTAGTGGTGGGCTATTTTCTCAGGAAATGTGATTTTTCAAGATCAAATTGTCTTGTGTTGAAATTCATTGATTCATCAAGCAGTTGTTCTATGAGAAGTTTGGTCCGGATATTCAGAGAATTATGTCAAAAAATCAAAATTACGGCCGATGATTCAGTTGCAAATTATTCAGTGGTTCGTTTTCGAATCTATCAGGGTAAAGTCAGAATTTGGTTTAGATGATTGTTGCTTCAGGTACAAGTAACTCCTTGGTCCAAAAATAGTTGTATTCATTTTATCAAGAGATGTGTAAAAAACAATGAAGATAGGTTTTGAATAGAAATTGAGAATTCATGCTACGAAACCTTGACCAAGAGCTTTGCTCTAGCCAATACAAACTCACAAGCTTATTTGGAAATCTATGTTACTCAACCTCCTGGAGACTACCCTGTTAATCTAAGAGAAGACACTGTTAAGGGTTTTGTTAGGATCTGTTCATTCATCAAGGAAGGAAAGATATCACGCAAGCTTGTTGAGTGTATCAATACATATTTGTTAAATGATGGTCCAAATTTGGGCTTTCAGTTGTTAGAGATTCATAAGTGCTATGCAACAGTTTTGATAATAAAGTTCAGGAAGCTTGCTGTGAATCTCATTCCATTCCCTCGTCTTCACTTTTTCATGGTGGGGTTTGCACCTCTGACCTCCTGTGGTTCCCAGCAGTACAGGACTCTCAGTGTCCCTGAGCTCACTCAACAAACGTGAGATGCCAAGAACATGATGTGTGCTGCTGATCCTAGGCATGGACGTTACCTCACTGCATCTGCTATGTTTAGAGGCAAGATGAGCACTAAGGAAGAATGTTCAGAATAAGAACTCATCATACTTTGTGGAATGGATTCCCAACAATGTCAAATCCACTGTCTGTGACATTCCCCCAACTGGTTTGAAGATGGCTTCAACATTTATTGGAAAACTCGACCTTAATTCAAGAAATGTTCCGAAGGGTGAGTGAACAGTTTACTGCTATGTTCAGGAGAAAAAGCTTTCTTGGTACACAGGTGAAGGAATGGATGAGATGGAATTCATTGAGGCTGAGAGCAACATGAATGATTTGGTTGCAGAGTATCAACAGTACCAAGACGCCACCGCAGATGACGGTGAGGAAGTGAAGGAGGATGAGGTTTTTGTGGAGGCTAATGATAAGGGTTTTGAGAGTGTGGATTCTGAAGAGGTTGATGTTGTTGGAGAAGAAATTAGTAACGGTTTACGAGAGGAAGAGGACGGTGGAACTGAAATTGAAACTATTCGTTCTGATTCTGTGGCTGTGCAATCGGTTTCTGGTGATAATTCCGGTGTTGGCGATGTTGAGAATGGTGACGGGGTTGTTGATGATGAGAAGTTTACGAGTGGTGGAGATTTTGTTGTTGATAGTCTTCGAGTTAAACCTTTGGGGGATGAAGTTGTTGTTGGCAGGGAAGTTGAGCCTAGTAAAGTTGTTGACAGTGGAGTTGAAGTTGGTAGCAATGTTGATCGCGTGATTGAGATGGATGATGGTAACCATGTTGAGGCTGCTGTTGATCATCATATTGACAGAGAGATTGATGACTCGGTGTCGGATACTTGGAAGAATTGGAGAAGCAAATTAGGGCCAGTGAGAGTTCACAGGATGACAGAATTGATGGCCAGATTGTAACCGACTCTGATGAAGAAGTTGTATCTGACGATGAAGAAGATAGCAAAGAGCTCTTTGATACTGCTACTTTGGCTGCTCTCTTGAAAGCAGCATCTGGAGCAGGGGAAGAAGATGGTGGCAGTATCACCTTAACTGCTCAAGATGGATCTAGGCTTTTCTCTGTCGAGCGGCCTGCTGGTTTGGGACCATCTCTCCAGCCGGCAGCATACATAAGGATAGTCCTGCAGCCAGATACCTTGCAGAACGTGGGGTTGATAGGCGAGACTTCAACTCCTATGGAAGTCGCCGTGGTAATGATGAGGTGATGGCAAGAGGAACTTTTGCCAATATTCGCATTGTCAACAAATTCCTGAATGGAGAAGTTGGACCTAAAACTGTACATATTCCCAGGGGGAAAAGTCACTTAAGGATTATTCAGGCAATGTTGTGTTGATTGATCCATTAGCTAGTTTAGCAGCCATTGAGGAATTTCTTTGGCCTCGTATCCAGCGAAGCGAATCTGTTCAGAAGTCCAATGCACCTGCTGGGAATTCTGAGTCCGGGACAAGTCCTGCAGGAGCTGGTGTTCCACCTCCTTCTACCTCTACTCCGTCCACCACCCGTCGTCATTCTACAAGAACAAGGTCTTCTGCTAGTTTAGGGGATACCACCAGAAAAGAATTAACTCAAGATAAATCCTTGAGCTCATCTAAGGGTCAGGAAAGCTCGTGACTTGTCTTCCACTGCTTATTTAGAAGTATGCATCGGCATTCAGCATGTGTACTGCATGATGCCCTCTGAATATATCTCCGTCATCATTGGTTACTTTTCACTCTCTGATTGGGGTGGTTATTCTGGTGATCAGTTTTCCTTTGATGAGCAAGGTGATATAGCTCTGAAAAATGAAATAAACATTACATACAAGTTTGAAATCTTGGATTGCGATCTTGTTTTACCAGTGGAAAGTAATGAAAATCAATTTCTGAAGGTTGAATTGCCACAGCTTTATTGTTGTTTCATTGAGAATTCTGGTTTTGATGATGTATTGAAGAACATCCCAAAGGAATGTTTGGTTCCTATTCATAAGCTCTCCTAAATAAATGACTGTCTAAATATATTTGGTCGGGATTTTAATGTATCATTCCTTTTCTGCTCAAATAATATCCTTGGCTTAGCAACAAATGAGTGGAATACAAAATTTGTAACAAATTCTTTAATTGTGCCCATAAGTGTTGATGTTTGGATCAGAATTCCCAGTGGAAGTGAATCTAATAACAAAAGCTCTTCATCCATATGTTTAATGACATGCATCAGCAGTTGTCATATCATTGCTGAAGATAGCTACTTTTTTGATGGATGTATGGCTATATGGGATGTTATTGAGGAATTCTCTTCAATTGGCGATCAATCCAAATGTTTCAAAACTGATGTTCTGCAATTTCTTCATTCCAAGAGAGGCTTAAAGGAATCTGGAACAACTTCGTCAAGTCTGATACCATCAACCATTATACTGACTGAAGTGAAATGTTGCACTCAATCATTGACGATAAGCTTCTGTCATAGACACGAAGGTTTTGTGGAATCAATAAGCAAAGGCGATTTTAAGTTTACTTGTTCTGCGTCCTTAGTTGATGATTCTTTGGTATCATTGGATTTGAGGTTCTCTAGATTGGTGATTTACTCTTCACACGGTTCTGTCTTGGCAAAATGTGCCTCAACTTCCTCTTCCATGTTTGTACTTTGCATCTGTTTTTCCATGTCTAATGACAATATGAATGAGCTCAGTCTTTGTCTTTCCTCTCTTGATATATGGCTTCATTTGTCTGAGTGGACTGAGATAGTTAATTTTGTCAACCATCTCTGTTTACCTCTGGTGAAAACTCCTATGAATGCAGTATCTGAGCATTTGTCGGTAGATACGGGTACTTCTATAAAAGAAGCAGAAGTAAAAGGTGAATCTAGTTTCCTTGGTTCCAGAAGTACCTCAATACCTTCTACTACTCAGGAGAGTGAGAATGCTGTCTTATTGATTATTAGGTCGGAAAAAGTTTGTATCACATTTCACATCCCCATCTGGACTAGCGAAGAACCACATGTGGAACTTCATCATGCTAAAATTCGAAACCTGACAACTCTAAATGTGTCCTCTGATTTTGTTGAAGAAAAGGATGCAGAGTTTCTTACCATTTCTGTCAGCATGAATGGTTTCGAGTTAGTTATAAGAAGCAGGGATATTCAACTCAAGTCTAATATGGAAAGACTGAGCAGTGTAATAATATTTGTTGTGAATGGAAGTCACACATCTTTGCCACTTCTTGATATAATCCAGGTTCATGTGGACGCTGTCCTCTGTAAAAGTCATACCGGCAACACAACAGTTAAAGTCGAGCTTATATGTGACCATTCAGATGTATGGCTTTCGCATCCTGCATTTTATTTATGGGGTGCTTTAAAATTCGATTTTCCCAAATCGGAATCTTCTCAATATTCAACCGGGAGCATTTCTTTCAAATTCCAAATGAGGAAGGTTTCTGTTCTACTAACAGATGGAAAGTGGAGCTATAATGGGCCTCAGCTGGAAGTTGTTGTGAGAAGCATCCTCTTCCATGCATATGCAAATGGAAAGCACCTAGAATGTTCTTTCACAGGCGATCTTCAAGTAAACTACAAAAACATTGAAAAGGTGTCTTGGGAGCCATTTGTTGAGCCTTGGCAGTTTCTTTTCACTTTGACCAGGGGTCAAGAAATCAGTGTTCTTCCGAACAGGTCCCTTTCAACTGATATCATTCTTGAATCAACAACTCAGCTGAACATTAATATTACAGAGTCATTGGTAGAGTGTGTTTCACGTACTGCCGAGATGTTGGATGATGCCTTGGGTCTGATGGGATTGAAAGATCATGAAGGAAACAGATTCTCACATCCACCGTATGCTGAATACATTTTGTGCAAGAAAATGTGCTGCTCCTTATGTTATACAAAACTTAACCCTCCTCCAGCTGAAGTTCTCATGTCAAGTTACATCATGATAGTGTGATTTATTCTGCTGTTAGATCAGTGCTGGGAGATTGTTGCAGTTCTATCTCAGTGTGTGGAAGTGATTCGCCAGTGCCAGCGGCTAGCAAAAGCCTCCCGCCCAATAAGCTTAAATCATCTGATAAAATTGACCAGTACATTTTGAAAGTGGAAGACTTTTCTGATAGGGCAAGGAAGCTGGAAAATGATATATTGAGATTGGAAAGCAGAAGCCTCATTTTTGGACTTAAGAATTGAGTGTCATTTTCTGTCATCAATCGATTTGCCAAATTTTAGAGCTACCCGTGCCGGCAGAGATTTCCAAAAAGAAATTAAAATAGGAGCAAGATTTTCTGAGGAGTGTTGTATCTATGAAGCAGAGCGAAAACGGCTCGAAATTGAGGTTGAGCTGAGAAAACAATTCATCACTTATCCAAGCCATATTGCAAGCCATGTGAATATAATCTCAGCCATATAGCTGACCCCACAAGCTATCCATGTCACTTAAGTGAGCTGAAAGAGAAAAATTGCAAAACGACATGTCAAATACCAGCAAAAAAAAAATGTCACGCACAACACACCTACTTCAAAACGGCAGAAAATTCTCACAAACTGCAAATCATTTTTCATTCATTCTCATCTATAAATAGAATTCATCCCTCACTCTATTCTTCAAGCTTTTCAAGCCAAAAAAATCTCTGCTGATTTTCTTCCTCAATTCCTCACTACCAGAAAAACTTTCGTTCATTCTCTTCTCATACTTCATTCCACCAAATTAACTTCAAATCAACCTCAAACACAGATCAATTTCGAACCAGAATTCGTTCAGAAGAAGAAGAGAAGCAAGAAGAAGCTTGGATTGATTTCTTACCTGAGTTTGAAGGTAGATTGAGCTTCACCGTCATTTTCGATCCGTTATCTTTTGTTGTGATTCTCTGAATTGTTGGTACCATTGTGAAGAGCTCTTGATTTCGATTGCAACCGTGTTAATTTTGCATCCCGCCGTTGTGATTTAAGCTTGAATCCATAACCACGATGAACGGTGTCGCGTGAAGCTTTGAAGAAGAAGTTGTTCTGATACTTTGGTTTTTCTATTTCTCTTTCTCTGTTTCGTTTTCTCTTTCTATTTTTTCAATGTTACTTTTCTTTTATTTGTTTGTTTTTATTTTCTTTTTTTCATTTCTTAACTATGTGGATTTTTCCACATTTTTCTTTTTATTATTAAATTTGTATTTTAATTTCATTTCTGAAAAAGCTTTTAAAATTTTTTTTTAAAAATATTTTGATTAAGTGTTGATTGTTTTGGATCTTGATGTTGATAAGATTTCATCAATATCAATGGACTTTGGGTGTTGATTTTATCCACCAAGAGAGGTGATTGATATTGACGATAATTTAATCGATTCGAGATTCAAATTGTGATTTTCTTTTTTTCTTCTTTTTATTTTTGATCGATGAAATCTATGGATCATAGATTGTTGATTATCAAGGTTGATTAATCTTCATTATTTCAAAACTATGGACGAATAATCATTGAGATAATTCTCCTTACTTTGGAATAGTGATAGATTACCTTTGATTAATTAATTAAAAATCTTGATTATGATGAGATCATTACCTCTTTTCTTTTTGTGTGGCATGTTTTAGGAGAATGATTTACATATCATTTCTCTAACATGTATTAACACTAACATTTTATTGACCGGCCTCAGATAGTCGCGGTTTCTACATAAACCCGATTACGATTGCTTAACATAGCGCTAAATTGTCCCTTAATCGGAAAATGATCATTCGTGGCTCAAACTTACGTTTAAAAGCCCAAGTATGTTTAGTTGCTTGTCTTAACTCCAATACCTATGAAAATCATTGTTAGGAGGCTTTGATTCTATCAATCCTCTAATGAATTTTCATTAATCTTGGTTTAAGTGCAAGAATTAATCATCATTGATCATATGTTCTAACCACTAACCACTAATTCACTAACAATATCCTTGTTTAATTTTGTTTATATTCTCTTCTTACTCTTTATTTTTTTACTTTTATGCTTCCATTTTATCATTACATACCATATCTTTGTTTATGTTTATGTCATTTTTCTTTTGTCCACTTGGACCATACTTTGTTCAAAACATTAATAAAGGATAAAACATCTAAAAAATTTGGTGCTATTAACTTTGTGGTTATACTCTTGGACCATTCTTAGACCTTGGACTTTATGGACCTTTGGACTTAGGATTAGGACTTTCTTCCCTATGCTTGGAGTATTTTGAATCTTAGCCTTTATTTGGCTCGATCACTGGCTTATACTTTAAATCGGATGGAATTCTTTTTGCTTGCTTTGGAGTGTGCTACAAGTCGGTTAGATCTTTCTTATCTCTAGCTCTTATTTTGTTTTTTTAGGATAGTCACTTCATCTCCTCCCCTTCTTAAATTTTCAAAACTTTCTCCCTTTTTTTTTTAAAAATCTTCTTGGTTTCAAACTTCAAAACCGCTTTCGCAATAAAACCTTGACTTTCGTCAAGTGATTTTTAAACTTTGTTTTTCTTAATAAAAGTCAATCAATGTTAATCATGCTTTGACCAATTTCAAAAGACATAAAAAATACAAAAACTCATCAACTCTTTTTGTGCCTTTATGCACTTTTCACTTTAAAACTTTTCATAAAGTTTAGACATGATTCATTTCTATAGTTGAGATGTAAATCTCCTGTTCCCCATATTATTAAGACTTTGACATTTTCCACGTTGATGTTGAGTGATAGTCTTGTTGATAATCCAAGCAAATCCTCCATCTTTATGTGACGCAAATGTTGTCTTAATACTCGTGGGTGGATAGTCGCAGTTTTCTCCTTGAAATGACGACTTGTTTGAACATCTAAAATCAATCAAAACCAACAAAATTTTGTCATTTGTACCACGAACTACGGGGTTTTGATTCCATATTGCACTTTATGGGTACGTAGGCATGAGACGATAAGTCTCTCCAAACACAAAAATCTAAAAAAATAATTCTCTTCTCATCTCCCCAATCTCTTTTCAAACAAACCATTTTCAAACCAAAAAGCGTAAATATTTCAAAGGGCTCCTATAGAGTACTATAGACGTTTTGGGTGCTAACACCTTCCCATTGCGTAACCAACCCCCTTACCTCGATCTCTGTCTCGTGTTCTTATTTTAGAACTCTTTGGTTTTGTTCGCTCTTTTTCCTTTCCTTTATTTGGATAAAATAAAAGTGCGGTGGCGACTCTTGTTTTCTTTGAGTTAAGTTAGTCAATAACTTACACTCATGATTTTTACCGCTACAGAAAAGTGGCGACTCTGCTGGGGACTCCAACGGTTCCTAGTGGGTTTCGCCTACTTTGATTTATTTATCGCTTTCTGTTTGACTTGTTTGTTATTGATTGTTCTGTTTTGGTGCCTGGTAATTTGTGTGGTGAGATAAGTCCTAACCCGGACTTGAGTGCACTTATGATAGGAGGGTGGTATAGTCTTGTTGGCTTACGTGGAGTAGTCCTTACTAAGCTGACTTGAGATCCCCCGCTCGGTGGAGGCCCCTTTGGAAATTACTGATGTCTTACGAGTAGTCGTAATTGATATTACTTTTTCCGACTGGGAGCCTGAGAAGCTGAGGACCTTAGAACCCTTTAACCCATCTTGGCCTTATTAGGACGTGGTGCGGTGGCTGTTCAGGTGTAGACTTGAATTGGTCGTTACGCGATACCACACTCAGATGAGTTTCTCTTGAGAATATTGTTGGCCGACGAGTAGTCGTTTAAGCCGATAATATCCAAAAGATGGAATTATGATTCTGGGAACTTTTTAGAACCTTGTTCTACAGGTGATGATATAACCATAGTACATACCATTGTGGGTTGGTTGATTCTTACCTTTGGCTCCATGCTCGTGCCGAACCTTTGAACCTGTGTGCTTTGTATGACTTGTTTGTGGGTGTTGCATCTTGCACTCATGCATTCATGAGCATTGTGTTTCAGCTGGTTTTTAAGGATCTCAGAGATTTTCTTTTGCAAACATCGCAGATATTGTTGATTATGGATATTGGAAGGAGAAACACTCAGAAGTACGGTTTTCGGGCTCCTGATCTTACAGAGTTGAGAAAGCTAGTGTCCTTGGTAGATGATCGTTCAGGCTTCTTATCTCGTTATGGGAGACTTTTATTTGTTCTTTCTACCAATATTGAAGACGGAATTCTGAATACCCTTATGCAGTTCTATGATCCTATTTACCGATGCTTCACTTTTCCCGATTATCAGCTCATGCCGACCTTGGAAGAATATGCTTATTTGTTGGGTGTACCGGTTTCCGATAAAGTTCCGTATACTGGTTTGGAGGAAGCTCTTAAGCCTCAAGATATTGCTGAAGTTACCCATTTGACGAAGTCGGATATTGATGCAAATCTAAAGACTAAGGGAAGCCTCAAGGGTTTAACTGCTAAGTTCTTGATCGAGAAGGCTACTTTATTTGCTGACATTGGTCGCACATTGGCGTTTGAGGCTATATTGGCTTTACTCATCTATGGACTAGTTTTGTTTCCTAATATTGATAATTTTGTGGACATTAATGCTATTAGGATTTTCTCGATTGGGAACCCTGTTCCAACTTTGCTTGGTGATACTTATTTTTCCATCCATAGTAGGACCTCTAAGGGAAACGGTACCATTGTTTGCTGTCTACCTCTGCTGTATAATTGGTTCGTTTCACACTTACCTCAGACATCTGCTTTTAGGAAAAACAAGGATTGTTTAAGGTGGTCTCAAAGGATTATGTCTCTTACGCATACTGATATCACTTGGTCTTCTTCGGTTTACGATAATGTCCGGATTATTGATAGTTGTGGAGAATTCGCTAATGTTCCTCTTCTTGGAATACAAGGCGGAATTAACTACAACCCGAGTCTAGCTCGCCGCCAGCTGGGTTACATGCTGAAGGATAGGCCTAAGAATATTTTATTAGAGGGTTTATTCTTTCAAGGAGGGGACGATTCTCTTGGTTTGAGAAGAAGAATGGCTCATGCTTGGACTAAGATTCACAGGTTGGGTAGAGGGGAGCTTGGAAGACAAGTTTGCATTGCTTTAGAACCGTACATACTTTGGGTGAAGAAGAGGGCTATGGAGCTTAAGATGCCTTACCCTATTGAGAAACCTCTGACTACTATGATCTCTACGCCACTCCCTACGGCAATCCCTGTTTCTTCTGATGATGTGAAGACACTTCAAGACGCTTTGGCTAAGATGAAGGAAGAGAAAGAGATGTGGGAAAGTAAGTTTCAAGCTTCTGACAAAGAGAAGATGGAATTGCAAAAACAGATGAAGGAGAAAGATGACTTGATAGAGTTACTTGAGCGGCGCGCTGTGAAGAGGCATGCAGAGGATTTATTTTCCTCTACTACTCCATCAGCACATCCTCCTACTTCTGGTGCTTGGAAGGGTATTGTGGATCAGCTTGTGCTAGAGAAGATTACCATGAAGCACAACTATGAGAAAGAGATTAAGAGACTCCGAAGGAAGTATCAGCTTGGATCGTCATCAGATGTTCCTTAGGACCTAGCTTTTTCTTATTTTGATATTATTGTATTTTGTACTTCCAAGTGTAACTCTTTCCAATATTCAATGAAATGAGATGCTTATCAGTATTTCAAGGAGTGTTATTTTTCTTTATGATGTTTGTAATTGCTTTATATCTTTAAAAATCCTTGAAAACTGGTTGAAACACCTGCATTTTGCATTTGCATTCGCATCATCGTGCATTGTGTGTTGCCTTTTCCAGATGTCTTATTTGTTTCTTTTGGCCTTCCTTCAGTCAAGCTGTCGCATCACTACAACACCCGGGCTAACTCTAAGAAAAAGATGGATCAGTTGCAACAAGAGAACCGCGAGCTCCGTGAAGAGGTATCAACTCTGAAAGATGGTTTGGAGAGACTGACTGCCGCGATGGAAGCTCTGGTGGCTGCTCAGAATCAGCCACCACTACCTCCTCCTTCTCCTGTCCAAGGAACTGTGATTTCTGAAATCGGATCAACGCCCATTTCTGTGGCCCCGATTAATGCTTCTCAATATCAAATGCCTGTTGGTTTCCCTTGGGGCATGCCTAACAATTATGTGCCAGAGGGATATCGACCTCCTGTTCCCGAAAGTTCTAGACTCCCTGATGTCATGGCTGTACCACCTCCTGTGGTTAATGTTGTTCCTAATGCTGAAGTTCCGGTTGTTCCTACTGTCATACCTGTGCCACCGCCTGTAACTCACGCTATGCCTTATACTGAAGAACAAATTTTCCATACTGCTCCGAGCGAGAGTTTGGATGTTATGGATCGAATAGATGACTTTCAAGATCAGTTTGCTGAAATGCAAAGAGAAATAAGGGCTTTAAGGGGAAAGGAGTTATTTGGAAAGAATGCTCATGAGCTTTGCCTTGTTCCAAACGTGAAGATTCCCGCCAAGTTTAAAGTTCCGGATTTTGAAAAATACAAAGGGAACACTTGTCCGCAAAGTCACTTGATCATGTATGCTAGAAAGATGTCTACCTATACTGACAACCATCAGTTGTTGATCCACTATTTTCAAGATAGTCTTACTGGTGCTGCGCTGAAATGGTATATGGGACTCGATAGTACACAAATCAAGACATTCAATGATCTTTGTGAAGCTTTTGTGCGTCAGTATAAGTATAATCTCGATATGGCGCCAGACCGTGATCAGCTTCGCGCAATGTCTCAAAAAGAGAAAGAAACTTTTAAAGAATATGCGCAAAGATGGCGTGAGATTGCAGCTCAGATAAGCCCTCCGCTTGAAGAGAAAGAAATGACCAAGATTTTTCTGAAGACTCTGGATTCATTTTACTATGAAAGGATGGTTGCGAGCGCTCCTAGTGATTTCACGGAAATGGTTAATATGGGGATGAGATTAGAGGAAGCTGTCCGTGAGGGACGTCTGATAAAAGAAGGAAATTCTGGAAGTACAAAAAAGCCTGGTGTTGGGTTCCCTAAGAAAAAAGAGGGAGAAACTAATGCTATATCTCAGGAAAGGTCTAGAAGACGCAGAGTTGTGAACAACAATGGTAGTCGTCGTCAGCAACAAGTAGCATCTGTTATGCCGGTTGTCAGTAACACCCCTACCGCTCAAGCTACTGCAAGTTATCAACCACGTTTCCAAGAGAAGACAACTCAACAAGGTCGTACACAGAGGAAAACACAATTTGATCCCATTCCAATGACGTATACTGAGCTCTTTCCGGCTTTAATAAAGAATAATTTGGTTCAACCTCGTGATCCGCCGGCTGTTCCAACTGAAATTCCATGGTGGTATAAGCCAGATGCTCATTGCGCATTTCATCAAGGTGCCCCTGGACACGATATCGAAAATTGCTATCCTCTGAAGCATGAAGTTGCAAAGCTCGTAAAAAGCGGTATTCTGTCTTTTGAAGATACCAACCCTAATGTGCAATCAAATCCGTTTCCTAAACATGGTAATGCAACTGTTAATATGGTATATGGTTGTCCTGGTACATACCGTATTTTCGACATTCGCTGGATTCGGAGATCGCTTGTTGAAATGCATGCTACTTTGAGTGAGTTCCATGATATTGAGCATGATTATGCCGCCTGTTGTATTTGTTCTGTGAACCCTCGAGGGTGTGTGATTGTAAAAAGGGACTTACAAAAGATGATGGATGAGAATTTGATTCAGGTTACTGCAAACAGAAATGAAGTGGAGAACGAGGTGAATGTCATAGTCCCACGTTTCAATATTCCTGAGCGGGTTGTAATTTCTTACAACAGTCAGAAATCTGCTGTGACGCCTTTGGTTATCCGTTTGCCTGGCCCGACGCCGTATGAATCCGATAAAGCTGTTCCCTACAAATACAATGCTACTATGTTGGAGGATGGAAAAGAGGTTCCCATTCCTTCTCTTCCCTCAGTTGTGACTATCGCTGATGTCGGACGTGTAACCAGAAGTGGTCGAGTATTTGATAATGTGCCTTCAAAGACAAGTGAAGATACTGGGAGTAAGCAAATTCAGTTGAGGACTACTGTGGAGTCTGGTCAATCAAGTGATGTAAATCAGAAGTCAGATAATGATGAGGTATTGAAATTGATCAAGAAGAGTGAATATAATGTGGTGGATCAATTGTTACATACACCGTCAAAAATATCTGTTTTATCTCTGTTAATGAGCTCTGAGGCTCATCGTGAATCGTTGCAAAAAGTATTGGAACAAGCTTATGTAGATCATGATGTGACTGTTAACCAGTTTGATAGCATTGTTGCCAATATCACTGCGTGTAATAATCTGAGTTTTTGTGATGAAGAGTTGACTGATCATGGAAGAAATCATAATTTGGCTCTCCATATTTCCATGAATTGCCAGGAAGACGCTCTATCCAATGTGCTGGTTGATACTGGGTCATCGTTGAATGTGATGCCAAAATCTACTTTGTCCAGATTATCTTATCAAGGTACTCCCATGAGGTTCAGTGGGGTCATTGTGAAAGCCTTTGATGGATCGAGGAAAACCGTGATTGGAGAGGTTGATCTCCCTATCAAGATTGGTCCGTGTTTTTTCCAGATCACTTTTCAAGTCATGGATATTCGTCCTGCTTACAGTTGTCTTCTAGGACGCCCATGGATCCATGAAGCTGGAGCTGTTACTTCGACACTGCATCAAAAGTTAAAATTCGTGCAGAATGGTAAACTTGTCGTTGTTGGTGGAGAACAGGCTATGTTGGTAAGCAGTTTGTCGTCTTTTTCTTATATCGATGCGGAAGAGGATATTGGAACTCCGTTTCAGGCTCTTTCTGTGGTTGATAAAGCTGTCAAGAAGGATGGGGCGTCCATGTCTTCTCTAAAAGATGCACAACGTGCAGTGGATAATGGCCAAGCTGATGGATGGGGCCGAATCATTGAAGTTGCTGAGAAAAAAGATAGAGCTGGTTTGGGTTTTACATCTGGTTCAACCCAAAATGAGCTGAAGAGTATTCATGAAGTCTTTCGAAGTGCTGGGTTCATCCATTGCAAAGATCATTCTACAGCTGCAATTCTCGAAGATGACCAAGAGGAAGAAATGCCCAACTTTGTGACACGTGGATTGATATGCCAGAATTGGATCGCTGTTGATGTTCCTACTGTTGTTCATGTTTCAAAGTAATTTGTTTTTGTTTCTTTCAAAAATCCTTTCACTCTGCCCAAGGTGAAAGTGAATTTGTGAGGGCTTTGTTTCAACTTTTATCATCATCAATAAAATGTTTTTCTGTTTATCCATATGTTGTTTTCCTTTTTTGCTTTACTTCTGAAAAATGGTAACATAAAAAACCGAAAAAAGTATAATAATGTTATAATCACTCTTATCTGCATAATATTTTCATTTTTTGTTCATATTCTAAAATCAAACATAAAATCATTGTGCAGATTGATTGTTAAACCCATTGGAAATAATGACCATATGCCCCCTCCCAACTTTGAGTTCCCTGTGTTTGAAGCGGAAGAGGAGGATATTGAAGAAATTCCTGATGAGATTTCTCGATTGCTTGAGCACGAGGAGAAGGCCATTCAGCCTCATGAAGAGCCGGTGGAATTGGTTAATCTGGGTTCCGATGATGATAAAAAAGAAGTCAAGATTGGGGCGCTGCTTCAGTCAGATGTTAAGAAGAGGATGGTAGAGCTTCTTAGAGAATATGTCGACGTGTTTGCTTGGTCCTATCAAGACATGCCTGGTCTTGATACCGGTATTGTGGAGCACCATTTGCCATTAAAGCCTGAATGTTCACCCGTGAAGCAGAAATTGAGAAGAACTCATCCTGACATGGCAGTGAAGATTAAAGAAGAGGTTCAAAAGCAGATTGATGCTGGTTTTCTTGTGACCGTCGAATATCCTCAGTGGGTGGCCAATATCGTGCCTGTTCCAAAGAAAGACGGAAAAGTCCGAATGTGTGTTGACTATAGAGATTTGAATAAAGCAAGTCCAAAAGATGATTTTCCACTACCACACATTGATTTGTTGGTAGATAATACTGCTAAGTTCAACATCTTTTCATTTATGGATGGATTTTCCGGTTATAATCAAATAAAGATGGCACCTGAGGATATGGAAAAAACAACATTCATTACACCCTGGGGAACATTCTGTTACAGAGTGATGCCTTTCGGTTTAAAAAATGCTGGTGCAACGTACCAGAGAGCTATGACCACCCTGTTCCATGATATGATGCATAAAGAAATTGAGGTCTATGTGGATGATATGATTTGTAAGTCGAAGACTGAAGAAGATCATATTAAAAATTTATTGAAGTTGTTTCAACGTTTGAGAAAGTTTAAGCTTCGTCTGAATCCTAATAAATGCACTTTTGGTGTTCGTTCTGGAAAATTGTTAGGCTTTATTGTCAGTCAAAAAGGCATTGAAGTTGATCCTGGTAAAGTTAAAGCTATCCAGGAGATGCCTGCACCCAGAACAGAAAAACAAGTAAGAGGATTCTTGGGACGTTTGAACTATATCTCCCGATTTATATCCAATATGACTGCCACATGTGCACCGATTTTCAAACTTCTCCGCAAAGATCAGGGTTGTGTCTGGACAGAAGATTGTCAGAAAGCTTTCGAAAGAATTAAAGAGTATCTGCTTGAACCTCCTATTTTGTCTCCTCCCGTAGAAGGAAGACCTTTGATCATGTATTTGACCGTGCTAGAAGAGTCTATGGGTTGTGTTCTGGGTCAACAAGATGAATCCGGGAGAAAAGAATTTGCCATTTATTATCTGAGTAAGAAGTTCACTGATTGTGAGTCTCGGTACACGATGCTTGAAAAGACATGTTGTGCTCTAGCTTGGGCTGCCAAGCGCCTCCGTCAGTATATGTTGAATTGTACAACTTGGTTGATATCTAAAATGGATCCAATCAAGTATATCTTTGAAAAGCCTGCTTTAACTGGGAGGATTGCTCGTTGGCAAATGTTGTTATCAGAATATGATATCGAGTACCGAACTCAAAAGGCGATAAAAGGAAGTGTTTTGGCTGATCATTTGGCACACCAGCCAATTGATGATTATCAACCTATTCAGTTTGACTTTCCTGATGAGGATGTAATGTATCTAAAGGTTAAAGATTGTGAGGAGCCATTACATGAAGAAGGACCTGAGCCTGGATCCCGTTGGGGTTTGATTTTTGATGGGGCGGTTAATGAATATGGCAGAGGTATTGGTGCAATTATTGTTACTCCTCATGGTTCTCATATTCCTTTCACTGCAAGGTTGGTTTTCAATTGCACAAATAATGCGGCTGAGTATGAAGCGTGTATTATGGGCTTGGAAGAAGCTATCGATTTAAGAATCAAGATTCTTGATGTGTATGGAGATTCAGCTTTAGTGATTAATCAGATTAAAGGGAAATGGGAGACACGTCAACCTGATTTGATTCCTTATCGTGATTATGCAAGAAGGTTGTCAACTTTCTTCAATAAAGTTGAGTTTCACCATATACCAAGAGCAGAGAATCAAATGGCAGATGCTTTAGCGACTTTATCCTCCATGATTGTGGTAAATCATTGGAATGATGTGCCAAAGATTGATGTGATTCGTCTTGATAGACCAGCTCATGTGTTTGTAGTTGAAGAGGTGGTTGATGATAAACCTTGGTATTATGATATTAAATGCTTTCTTCAGAATCAAGAGTACCCACTTGGGGCATCCAAGAAGGATAGGAAAACTTTGAGAAGATTGGCTGGTAGTTTCTTCTTGAATGATGATGTGATGTATAAGAGAAATTATGACATGATCTTGCTCAGATGCGTGGATAGACACGAAGCAGATATGTTGATGAAAGAAATTCATGAAGGATCCTTTGGCACCCATGCCAATGGACACGCTATGGCTAAGAAGATGTTAAGGGCAGGTTACTATTGGCTGACAATGGAATCTGACTGTTGTAAATACGTGAAAAAGTGCCATAAATGTCAGATTTATGCTGACAAGATTCATGTGCCTCCAACTCCTCTCAATGTTATCTCTTCTCCATGGCCTTTTTCAATGTGGGGCATTGATATGATTGGAATGATTGAGCCTAAAGCGTCGAACGGACACCGTTTCATATTGGTGGCTATTGACTATTTTACCAAATGGGTTGAAGCGGCATCATATGCAAATGTGACTAAGCAAGTAGTGGTCCGGTTTATCAAGAATCAAATCATCTGTCGGTATGGTGTTCCGAGCAAGATCATCACTGATAATGGGTCGAATTTAAATAACAAGATGATGAAGGAATTATGCGATGAATTTAAGATTGAGCATCATAATTCTTCTCCTTATAGACCCAAAATGAATGGAGCTGTTGAAGCTGCTAATAAGAACATTAAGAAGATTATTCAAAAGATGGTTGTTACATACAAGGATTGGCATGATATGCTTCCTTTCGCTCTGCATGGGTATCGTACATCCGTTCGCACTTCAACAGGGGCAACCCCTTTTTCTCTTGTTTATGGCATGGAAGCAGTGCTCCCGATAGAGGTTGAAATCCCTTCTATGAGAGTTTTGATGGAAACTGAATTGGCTGAGGCTGAATGGTGTCAAAGTAGATACGACCAGTTGAATCTGATTGAAGAGAAAAGAATGACGGCTTTGTGTCATGGCCAATTATATCAACAAAGAATGAAGAAAGCATTTGATAAGAAGGTTCGACCCCGTGTGTTCAGAGAAGGTGACCTCGTGCTCAAAAAGATCTCGACTTTTACTACTGATTCTAGGGGCAAGTGGACTCCCAATTATGAAGGCCCATATGTTGTTAAGAGAGCCTTCTCTGGCGGTGCATTAATTCTTACAACTATGGATGGAGAAGAGTTCACTCGTCCTGTGAATGCCGATGCAGTCAAGAAATACTTCGCCTAAAAAAATAAAAGAACAGCTCGCTAAGTTGAAAACCTGAAAGGGCGGCTTAGGCAAAAATGAGCGTCTCGGTGGATTGAAAACCCGAAAGGGCGGTCCAGGCAAAAATTAGAGACAAAAATAGAAATAATCATCCCGGTAGATTGAAAACCCGAGAGGGCAATCTAGGCAAAAGTTAGGGATCATGGCAAGTAACTGCATCTGGCCAGTCTTGATCGTTTGAAGCAACATTTCCTATCAAAGGTTTTACTTCAGATATTCTCCGCTGAAGTCTCAAGCACAGTTGGAATTCAAAGTTGTTAGGGAGAATAATGGTCATTGTATTTCAATGTAGAACTTTCCATTGTACTTACCATTTTTCAAACTTTGTAATGATCCATGGAGTTACGCCATTTGCGGACTACCATTCTATCAATAGAATTTGGGCCTTTGTCCCTTTGTTTGCAATTCTTATTTTGTTTCTGTTTACAGAATTTCATTTTATTTTTGATGATGATTTTTGAAACAAATGTGAATAATTGATTTAAATTTTGAAAATTATAAAAACATTTTTCTTTGATTTGTGAAAATAAAAGAAAGAATATCAACAGTAATCCCGAGAATGGTAGAATCTTGAAGCGAAAAGCGTAAGTGTTCTCTTCAGCAGGGTTCTTTCTTGCCTCTCTGGTAGAATTTATTGGCAGCTCCCCAGTAGAGTTGTGTTGATGTTTCCCCATTTGAGCTATATGGAGGTCTCTTCAGTAGAGTCTGCTGATATTCCCTTAGCAGAGTTTTGTTTCTTTGGATAAACCAGACGAGTGTTGAACGGTTTTCCACAGCAAAGTCTTGATTCAAATGATGGATATGTTTTATTCATTCAACCAGATTATGATCGGACAGTTGAGAAATTTGAAGACCACTCCTCCTTGATGTTTTTGCCCAGGCGGAGATTTGTCTTTGATGATTCCTAGCGGAGGTTATGCATTTGCTTTGGATTATTCCCCAAGTAGAGAACAATGTTGAGAAGTGTTGACATAGCAGTCACCTGTCGGGTTTTCTCTCACCTTGTGATTGGGTGTTGATTTAAAATCCCCCACAGTTTGACTTTTTGCTATGATGTTAACTTCTTATTCCCCTGGAAGGGTTGGAAGATTTGTGTTGCTATGTTTTCTCCAACAGTTTTTTCTCAAAGCGGAGTTCATATTGTTGTTTCCTCTTGTTGAATTATTAATGGTTGAAGATTGATCTTTGGGGTCTTTTCCCCAAGCAATATCTCCATTTATTCAGCAAGATTTAAGCCTTGTAGTAGGATTTATTTTCCTTTGATGGCTCTTGTGTATCTCTTGCAGATTTTCTGTTGCTGATCCCCAGCACGATCTCCAATGATATCTCTAACTCGCAGAGATTAGCCGAGTATTTTAGTGGTGTTGTGGTGTTTTGTTCACCCTCTGTTTGCCCTTTTTTGTCTGATTTATCAGCATATTCATACTCATTGCATGCGCATTCATTTTGATTGAGCATAGCATGACTTTGTTGCATTGCGCATCCTGCATTTTTTGTTGGTATTTCTCTTTTCCCGATGTTGTTATCTCGCAGAATACGTGTGTCCTCTCTTCATTAGAGTGTCGACCCCTAAGCAGAAAATACCTATCATTTTTAATTCCCCACTGAGTTTATGCCTCGTGGAAGATGCTTTGTTTAGCTTTCATCCCCGGCTTTTATCTGGATGGAATTGTTCCCCAGTTGAGTTATTTCCTCATTGGGTCGAGTCTTGTTTGACCGTTTCTTTCCAGTTTGTTCCTGGATTGAACTTTGGTCTCTTGCAGCAGTTACTTTAGTTTTCCCTGGGCTGTGGAACCGGGATGACGAGAAGGTGGTTTTGAGGATTTATTTTCCTCAGCAGAATCTGTTATTGATCCCCATCAGAAGGTGAAGATTTGATTTTCCCAGTAGTGTTTTGATAACACTCTCTTGGTAGTTACTTATGCAACTTCATGTGGAAGCTCTTTATTTGAGCAGCTTGTGTAATCTCCAGAAATTTACCTTCTCAATAAATAACATTTCTCTAGTTCATCCTCAACAGAGAAGTTTATTGTGAAGTGATGGATCCTTATCCGATCAGCTTTTCTGTCAATTGGAATTTCTGTGGAATAACTCCCGATGAGAATCCTATTGCATGGTTCAACCTGCTTGTATCTCTTTTAAAGATCCCCGACAGAGTTGTTAATATCTTTTTCCAACAAATGGTTGTCTCTTTATTTGAGAAGTTTGTTGTGTGTTTGGAGCTGCTCAGTAACAAGTAGCTGATGATATATCTCTTTCTCCTACCCAGTAACAGGTAGTCGAGTATGTTTGTCCTACCCAGTGTCAGGTAGTCGACCTTTTATCTTTTTCTCCTACCCAGTAACAGGTAGTCGAGTCCGTCCTACCCAGTGTCAGGTAGTTGACATGTTGTTTACCCTATCCAGTAACCGATAGTTGGTAACCCCTTTCATTCGAGTTTATTATTTTCGCTAAACTACTCAGTAACCAGTAGTTGGCGTTGCTTCTTTTCCTACCCAATAACAGGTAGTTGATTATATTTCAACAAGTGGATTACTTTTTACCCAGTAACTGGTAATAAGTAATACATTTCTTTGTTCTCTACCCAGTAACTGGTAGATAACAATTCTCTTGTGCTTTTGCACTTATTTTCTACTCAGTAACCAGTAGAGAGTATTTTACCTATTCTCTTCGGTTCGAATATCTTCGCCCAGTAGCTGGCAGTTGGTATCTCTTTCCCCATCGAGTCGTTTCCTTTCCTTTATCGGAATAGGATCTTGCTTTTTTGTTTTCTCATGTGGAGTCTCTCTTTTTCTCCCGAGCTTTTGTTTGTCTCCTGTGGCATTATTTCCCCACAGAAGTCTTGTATTTGCATACCATTTGCATAATCATATCATTTTGTGGTCTCTTAGGGCAAAAAATTGGGTTAATTGTTATATTTAAGTCTCTTCTATCTAGTCGAGACAAAGATGTCAATCTTCATATCTCCGGATAGAAGAATCTTAAATAGGGGCAGCTGTAATACCCTAATTTTTACCCCTAAGATCCCACATTTCATTTGCATATCATTCCACAAACAAGATCTTACTTTGTGTTTCTTATTTACTTTATGTTTGTTTCTATTTACTAACATCTAACCAAAATATCAAAAATATTTTTTTCAATTTGTTTGTTTCTTCTTTTTCTCTGTGTGTTTAGGGTTTTGCAAGGAGATTAATGGCAAAGACATTCATTCAAGTTTAAATCAGATGGACGTTTGACCTCATCTTGGTCAAACTATCAAGAGTTTGCTTCAATTATAAGTTACCCGTAGTGGTGGGCTATTTTCTCAGGAAATGTGATTTTTCAAGATCAAATTGTCTTGTGTTGAAATTCATTGATTCATCAAGCAGTTGTTCTATGAGAAGTTTGGTCCGGATATTCAGAGAATTATGTCAAAAAATCAAAATTACGGCCGATGATTCAGTTGCAAATTATTCAGTGGTTCGTTTTCGAATCTATCAGGGTAAAGTCAGAATTTGGTTTAGATGATTGTTGCTTCAGGTACAAGTAACTCCTTGGTCCAAAAATAGTTGTATTCATTTTATCAAGAGATGTGTAAAAAACAATGAAGATAGGTTTTGAATAGAAATTGAGAATTCATGCTACGAAACCTTGACCAAGAGCTTTGCTCTAGCCAATACAAACTCACAAGCTTATTTGGAAATCTATGTTACTCAACCTCCTGGAGACTACCCTGTTAATCTAAGAGAAGACACTGTTAAGGGTTTTGTTAGGATCTGTTCATTCATCAAGGAAGGAAAGATATCACGCAAGCTTGTTGAGTGTATCAATACATATTTGTTAAATGATGGTCCAAATTTGGGCTTTCAGTTGTTAGAGATTCATAAGTGCTATGCAACAGTTTTGATAATAAAGTTCAGGAAGCTTGCTGTGAATCTCATTCCATTCCCTCGTCTTCACTTTTTCATGGTGGGGTTTGCACCTCTGACCTCCTGTGGTTCCCAGCAGTACAGGACTCTCAGTGTCCCTGAGCTCACTCAACAAACGTGAGATGCCAAGAACATGATGTGTGCTGCTGATCCTAGGCATGGACGTTACCTCACTGCATCTGCTATGTTTAGAGGCAAGATGAGCACTAAGGAAGAATGTTCAGAATAAGAACTCATCATACTTTGTGGAATGGATTCCCAACAATGTCAAATCCACTGTCTGTGACATTCCCCCAACTGGTTTGAAGATGGCTTCAACATTTATTGGAAAACTCGACCTTAATTCAAGAAATGTTCCGAAGGGTGAGTGAACAGTTTACTGCTATGTTCAGGAGAAAAAGCTTTCTTGGTACACAGGTGAAGGAATGGATGAGATGGAATTCATTGAGGCTGAGAGCAACATGAATGATTTGGTTGCAGAGTATCAACAGTACCAAGACGCCACCGCAGATGACGGTGAGGAAGTGAAGGAGGATGAGGTTTTTGTGGAGGCTAATGATAAGGGTTTTGAGAGTGTGGATTCTGAAGAGGTTGATGTTGTTGGAGAAGAAATTAGTAACGGTTTACGAGAGGAAGAGGACGGTGGAACTGAAATTGAAACTATTCGTTCTGATTCTGTGGCTGTGCAATCGGTTTCTGGTGATAATTCCGGTGTTGGCGATGTTGAGAATGGTGACGGGGTTGTTGATGATGAGAAGTTTACGAGTGGTGGAGATTTTGTTGTTGATAGTCTTCGAGTTAAACCTTTGGGGGATGAAGTTGTTGTTGGCAGGGAAGTTGAGCCTAGTAAAGTTGTTGACAGTGGAGTTGAAGTTGGTAGCAATGTTGATCGCGTGATTGAGATGGATGATGGTAACCATGTTGAGGCTGCTGTTGATCATCATATTGACAGAGAGATTGATGACTCGGTGTCGGATACTTGGAAGAATTGGAGAAGCAAATTAGGGCCAGTGAGAGTTCACAGGATGACAGAATTGATGGCCAGATTGTAACCGACTCTGATGAAGAAGTTGTATCTGACGATGAAGAAGATAGCAAAGAGCTCTTTGATACTGCTACTTTGGCTGCTCTCTTGAAAGCAGCATCTGGAGCAGGGGAAGAAGATGGTGGCAGTATCACCTTAACTGCTCAAGATGGATCTAGGCTTTTCTCTGTCGAGCGGCCTGCTGGTTTGGGACCATCTCTCCAGCCGGCAGCATACATAAGGATAGTCCTGCAGCCAGATACCTTGCAGAACGTGGGGTTGATAGGCGAGACTTCAACTCCTATGGAAGTCGCCGTGGTAATGATGAGGTGATGGCAAGAGGAACTTTTGCCAATATTCGCATTGTCAACAAATTCCTGAATGGAGAAGTTGGACCTAAAACTGTACATATTCCCAGGGGGAAAAGTCACTTAAGGATTATTCAGGCAATGTTGTGTTGATTGATCCATTAGCTAGTTTAGCAGCCATTGAGGAATTTCTTTGGCCTCGTATCCAGCGAAGCGAATCTGTTCAGAAGTCCAATGCACCTGCTGGGAATTCTGAGTCCGGGACAAGTCCTGCAGGAGCTGGTGTTCCACCTCCTTCTACCTCTACTCCGTCCACCACCCGTCGTCATTCTACAAGAACAAGGTCTTCTGCTAGTTTAGGGGATACCACCAGAAAAGAATTAACTCAAGATAAATCCTTGAGCTCATCTAAGGGTCAGGAAAGCTCGTGACTTGTCTTCCACTGCTTATTTAGAAGTATGCATCGGCATTCAGCATGTGTACTGCATGATGCCCTCTGAATATATCTCCGTCATCATTGGTTACTTTTCACTCTCTGATTGGGGTGGTTATTCTGGTGATCAGTTTTCCTTTGATGAGCAAGGTGATATAGCTCTGAAAAATGAAATAAACATTACATACAAGTTTGAAATCTTGGATTGCGATCTTGTTTTACCAGTGGAAAGTAATGAAAATCAATTTCTGAAGGTTGAATTGCCACAGCTTTATTGTTGTTTCATTGAGAATTCTGGTTTTGATGATGTATTGAAGAACATCCCAAAGGAATGTTTGGTTCCTATTCATAAGCTCTCCTAAATAAATGACTGTCTAAATATATTTGGTCGGGATTTTAATGTATCATTCCTTTTCTGCTCAAATAATATCCTTGGCTTAGCAACAAATGAGTGGAATACAAAATTTGTAACAAATTCTTTAATTGTGCCCATAAGTGTTGATGTTTGGATCAGAATTCCCAGTGGAAGTGAATCTAATAACAAAAGCTCTTCATCCATATGTTTAATGACATGCATCAGCAGTTGTCATATCATTGCTGAAGATAGCTACTTTTTTGATGGATGTATGGCTATATGGGATGTTATTGAGGAATTCTCTTCAATTGGCGATCAATCCAAATGTTTCAAAACTGATGTTCTGCAATTTCTTCATTCCAAGAGAGGCTTAAAGGAATCTGGAACAACTTCGTCAAGTCTGATACCATCAACCATTATACTGACTGAAGTGAAATGTTGCACTCAATCATTGACGATAAGCTTCTGTCATAGACACGAAGGTTTTGTGGAATCAATAAGCAAAGGCGATTTTAAGTTTACTTGTTCTGCGTCCTTAGTTGATGATTCTTTGGTATCATTGGATTTGAGGTTCTCTAGATTGGTGATTTACTCTTCACACGGTTCTGTCTTGGCAAAATGTGCCTCAACTTCCTCTTCCATGTTTGTACTTTGCATCTGTTTTTCCATGTCTAATGACAATATGAATGAGCTCAGTCTTTGTCTTTCCTCTCTTGATATATGGCTTCATTTGTCTGAGTGGACTGAGATAGTTAATTTTGTCAACCATCTCTGTTTACCTCTGGTGAAAACTCCTATGAATGCAGTATCTGAGCATTTGTCGGTAGATACGGGTACTTCTATAAAAGAAGCAGAAGTAAAAGGTGAATCTAGTTTCCTTGGTTCCAGAAGTACCTCAATACCTTCTACTACTCAGGAGAGTGAGAATGCTGTCTTATTGATTATTAGGTCGGAAAAAGTTTGTATCACATTTCACATCCCCATCTGGACTAGCGAAGAACCACATGTGGAACTTCATCATGCTAAAATTCGAAACCTGACAACTCTAAATGTGTCCTCTGATTTTGTTGAAGAAAAGGATGCAGAGTTTCTTACCATTTCTGTCAGCATGAATGGTTTCGAGTTAGTTATAAGAAGCAGGGATATTCAACTCAAGTCTAATATGGAAAGACTGAGCAGTGTAATAATATTTGTTGTGAATGGAAGTCACACATCTTTGCCACTTCTTGATATAATCCAGGTTCATGTGGACGCTGTCCTCTGTAAAAGTCATACCGGCAACACAACAGTTAAAGTCGAGCTTATATGTGACCATTCAGATGTATGGCTTTCGCATCCTGCATTTTATTTATGGGGTGCTTTAAAATTCGATTTTCCCAAATCGGAATCTTCTCAATATTCAACCGGGAGCATTTCTTTCAAATTCCAAATGAGGAAGGTTTCTGTTCTACTAACAGATGGAAAGTGGAGCTATAATGGGCCTCAGCTGGAAGTTGTTGTGAGAAGCATCCTCTTCCATGCATATGCAAATGGAAAGCACCTAGAATGTTCTTTCACAGGCGATCTTCAAGTAAACTACAAAAACATTGAAAAGGTGTCTTGGGAGCCATTTGTTGAGCCTTGGCAGTTTCTTTTCACTTTGACCAGGGGTCAAGAAATCAGTGTTCTTCCGAACAGGTCCCTTTCAACTGATATCATTCTTGAATCAACAACTCAGCTGAACATTAATATTACAGAGTCATTGGTAGAGTGTGTTTCACGTACTGCCGAGATGTTGGATGATGCCTTGGGTCTGATGGGATTGAAAGATCATGAAGGAAACAGATTCTCACATCCACCGTATGCTGAATACATTTTGTGCAAGAAAATGTGCTGCTCCTTATGTTATACAAAACTTAACCCTCCTCCAGCTGAAGTTCTCATGTCAAGTTACATCATGATAGTGTGATTTATTCTGCTGTTAGATCAGTGCTGGGAGATTGTTGCAGTTCTATCTCAGTGTGTGGAAGTGATTCGCCAGTGCCAGCGGCTAGCAAAAGCCTCCCGCCCAATAAGCTTAAATCATCTGATAAAATTGACCAGTACATTTTGAAAGTGGAAGACTTTTCTGATAGGGCAAGGAAGCTGGAAAATGATATATTGAGATTGGAAAGCAGAAGCCTCATTTTTGGACTTAAGAATTGAGTGTCATTTTCTGTCATCAATCGATTTGCCAAATTTTAGAGCTACCCGTGCCGGCAGAGATTTCCAAAAAGAAATTAAAATAGGAGCAAGATTTTCTGAGGAGTGTTGTATCTATGAAGCAGAGCGAAAACGGCTCGAAATTGAGGTTGAGCTGAGAAAACAATTCATCACTTATCCAAGCCATATTGCAAGCCATGTGAATATAATCTCAGCCATATAGCTGACCCCACAAGCTATCCATGTCACTTAAGTGAGCTGAAAGAGAAAAATTGCAAAACGACATGTCAAATACCAGCAAAAAAAAAATGTCACGCACAACACACCTACTTCAAAACGGCAGAAAATTCTCACAAACTGCAAATCATTTTTCATTCATTCTCATCTATAAATAGAATTCATCCCTCACTCTATTCTTCAAGCTTTTCAAGCCAAAAAAATCTCTGCTGATTTTCTTCCTCAATTCCTCACTACCAGAAAAACTTTCGTTCATTCTCTTCTCATACTTCATTCCACCAAATTAACTTCAAATCAACCTCAAACACAGATCAATTTCGAACCAGAATTCGTTCAGAAGAAGAAGAGAAGCAAGAAGAAGCTTGGATTGATTTCTTACCTGAGTTTGAAGGTAGATTGAGCTTCACCGTCATTTTCGATCCGTTATCTTTTGTTGTGATTCTCTGAATTGTTGGTACCATTGTGAAGAGCTCTTGATTTCGATTGCAACCGTGTTAATTTTGCATCCCGCCGTTGTGATTTAAGCTTGAATCCATAACCACGATGAACGGTGTCGCGTGAAGCTTTGAAGAAGAAGTTGTTCTGATACTTTGGTTTTTCTATTTCTCTTTCTCTGTTTCGTTTTCTCTTTCTATTTTTTCAATGTTACTTTTCTTTTATTTGTTTGTTTTTATTTTCTTTTTTTCATTTCTTAACTATGTGGATTTTTCCACATTTTTCTTTTTATTATTAAATTTGTATTTTAATTTCATTTCTGAAAAAGCTTTTAAAATTTTTTTTTAAAAATATTTTGATTAAGTGTTGATTGTTTTGGATCTTGATGTTGATAAGATTTCATCAATATCAATGGACTTTGGGTGTTGATTTTATCCACCAAGAGAGGTGATTGATATTGACGATAATTTAATCGATTCGAGATTCAAATTGTGATTTTCTTTTTTTCTTCTTTTTATTTTTGATCGATGAAATCTATGGATCATAGATTGTTGATTATCAAGGTTGATTAATCTTCATTATTTCAAAACTATGGACGAATAATCATTGAGATAATTCTCCTTACTTTGGAATAGTGATAGATTACCTTTGATTAATTAATTAAAAATCTTGATTATGATGAGATCATTACCTCTTTTCTTTTTGTGTGGCATGTTTTAGGAGAATGATTTACATATCATTTCTCTAACATGTATTAACACTAACATTTTATTGACCGGCCTCAGATAGTCGCGGTTTCTACATAAACCCGATTACGATTGCTTAACATAGCGCTAAATTGTCCCTTAATCGGAAAATGATCATTCGTGGCTCAAACTTACGTTTAAAAGCCCAAGTATGTTTAGTTGCTTGTCTTAACTCCAATACCTATGAAAATCATTGTTAGGAGGCTTTGATTCTATCAATCCTCTAATGAATTTTCATTAATCTTGGTTTAAGTGCAAGAATTAATCATCATTGATCATATGTTCTAACCACTAACCACTAATTCACTAACAATATCCTTGTTTAATTTTGTTTATATTCTCTTCTTACTCTTTATTTTTTTACTTTTATGCTTCCATTTTATCATTACATACCATATCTTTGTTTATGTTTATGTCATTTTTCTTTTGTCCACTTGGACCATACTTTGTTCAAAACATTAATAAAGGATAAAACATCTAAAAAATTTGGTGCTATTAACTTTGTGGTTATACTCTTGGACCATTCTTAGACCTTGGACTTTATGGACCTTTGGACTTAGGATTAGGACTTTCTTCCCTATGCTTGGAGTATTTTGAATCTTAGCCTTTATTTGGCTCGATCACTGGCTTATACTTTAAATCGGATGGAATTCTTTTTGCTTGCTTTGGAGTGTGCTACAAGTCGGTTAGATCTTTCTTATCTCTAGCTCTTATTTTGTTTTTTTAGGATAGTCACTTCATCTCCTCCCCTTCTTAAATTTTCAAAACTTTCTCCCTTTTTTTTTTAAAAATCTTCTTGGTTTCAAACTTCAAAACCGCTTTCGCAATAAAACCTTGACTTTCGTCAAGTGATTTTTAAACTTTGTTTTTCTTAATAAAAGTCAATCAATGTTAATCATGCTTTGACCAATTTCAAAAGACATAAAAAATACAAAAACTCATCAACTCTTTTTGTGCCTTTATGCACTTTTCACTTTAAAACTTTTCATAAAGTTTAGACATGATTCATTTCTATAGTTGAGATGTAAATCTCCTGTTCCCCATATTATTAAGACTTTGACATTTTCCACGTTGATGTTGAGTGATAGTCTTGTTGATAATCCAAGCAAATCCTCCATCTTTATGTGACGCAAATGTTGTCTTAATACTCGTGGGTGGATAGTCGCAGTTTTCTCCTTGAAATGACGACTTGTTTGAACATCTAAAATCAATCAAAACCAACAAAATTTTGTCATTTGTACCACGAACTACGGGGTTTTGATTCCATATTGCACTTTATGGGTACGTAGGCATGAGACGATAAGTCTCTCCAAACACAAAAATCTAAAAAAATAATTCTCTTCTCATCTCCCCAATCTCTTTTCAAACAAACCATTTTCAAACCAAAAAGCGTAAATATTTCAAAGGGCTCCTATAGAGTACTATAGACGTTTTGGGTGCTAACACCTTCCCATTGCGTAACCAACCCCCTTACCTCGATCTCTGTCTCGTGTTCTTATTTTAGAACTCTTTGGTTTTGTTCGCTCTTTTTCCTTTCCTTTATTTGGATAAAATAAAAGTGCGGTGGCGACTCTTGTTTTCTTTGAGTTAAGTTAGTCAATAACTTACACTCATGATTTTTACCGCTACAATGTGGAACAAAGTGTTTGATATGTATTTTGGGTTGAGATGGTTTTGATACAGAAACTGTTGTTTGTTTTTGAGGTGAAACAGAACTGGGGGCAATAACAGAAGTGGTTTGAGTAACAGGAGGTTTTGAAACAGACTTAATATTAGAATCATTAATAACAAGATTTGCAGAAGTTACAGATGACTTAGTACCTTTTACTTTAATTCTCTTGGCAGGTACAGAGGCAGCTTCTTCAGAATCTTTTCTCTTCAAGAGCTTCTTGGGCTTCTCAGCAATCTTGACCTTCTTCTTGACAGGTTCAGATTCTTCTGCAGGCTGAGTCCCTTTCCTCTGAAGTGGTGCTTCTTCTTCTCCTGCATCTGGTAGTGGTTGTTTAACTAGCTGAAACACATTGGCTGGAACAGGTATTCCTTCCTTCTTGCATTCCTCTATATACATAAGCACTATATGTCTGGGTTCTTCAGCAAAGAATAGAGGAAAGTCAGCTATGGGAACCCTCTTATTCAATTCAGACATATTCAGCCTCTTTGGAGCAGTAGTGAGTTCATCAACAATTTTGAGTCTCAGAAGACTTTTAGCATTCAGAGGTTTTCCCATTATAAACTCTAATTCCCCTGTAACTCCAGCAGCGTACAGAGCAGTCACTAAACCATTTTCAGTAAGAAGATCTGAGAACAACCTTCCAAAGGGGATCCAAGTTCTGATCTTCTGTCCTTTCTCTTTCACAGATTCTCTAGATGCATTGATATGGTTCCACAGATGCATGAACAGAATATATGGAAGGTCTACCTTGGTACTCTGACTAAGGTAATACATGAAATAAATCTGTTCATTATTGACATAGTCTGGAGAATTGGTTGATTTCCTGTGGTGGATGCATCCCATGAAGATCTTGGCCCAGATCTTGTAATCAGGCTTCAGATCTTTGAATTTGTTAGAAGCTTGACCAGCAGTCATAACTTCCTCATAAACCTCATCCATGTCCACACGCCCAGCTGGCAAGTGGGAAACACCATCTATTTCTTCATATCCTATCAATCTTCTTATCAGATCCTCTGTGATGATAATCTCTTTTCCCAGCACAGAAGATAAGATGAACTTGGGATAAACTGACGCATGAATCCAGAATTCTTTCACAAGGAGAGGGTAAACTGGTCCAAACAGCCTATCAAAGTACTTAACCCGTCCTTGAGCTCTAATTTTGGAATGAAATTCAAACCCATTATCTGTCAGAGAATCAAACTCAACCATAGATTCACACAGAACTTCTAGTTTATCAACAGGCGTTAGAAATGTTCTTTTGGGAGGAGAATATGGAGCAACACCCAAGTTTTCTGAAGTCACAGCAGCCATAGTAGATTGGAACTGAGCAGTTGTTGATGATGAAGACGCCATTGAAGAATGCATTTTCAAACACTTAGGTTTTGGGTTTTTATGCAGAGAAAATAGGAGATGAAAACGCATGTAATTCTGAGAGAGTGAAAAGTGTGAAAGTGAATACAAGACAAGTATTTATACTAAACACTTAGGCACATCAACAGTCAGAAAAAATGCACGTTTGGACAAGCATTAAATGAAGAGAATAAAAATCATTTCAAAACAATAAATGCTTATGACAATTTGGGGGGAATACCAAGATTCTTACTATTCAAACTTCACCTCAAATGTCTCTTCAGTTATGTACACGCCACCTCTTCAGATTTTGTATGACACGTGTTTACTTGCATGCTGTTCTGAATTCTCTTAAGAAATGAAACGTTAGCCAATGTTCAGATCTTCTAAAGATGGTTAGTTCAGAGTTTCATATCAGAAATATTGATCAGAATAGAATAAATAAACAGAAGAAATACTTCAAAGTATTTAAGCATTTTTGCATCTGTAACAATTTGCTTCTGATAAATATCATTCTGGACAAAAATCCATACCAATATTTTTCAGAATAAAATTGAATCTATCTTCAACAAGGGGTTTTGTAAAAATGTCTGCCCATTGATGATCTGTATCAACAAAGGCTAAATTTATGATTCCCTTCTAAACATAGTCTCTGATGAAATGATGCTTAATTTCTATATGTTTTGCCTTAGAATGTAAAATGGGATTCTTGGACAAACATATATCAGAAGTATTATCACAGAAGATAGAAATGTTACTCTCAAAAATTTGATAATCTTCTAGTTGACTCTTCATCCAGAGCATCTGCGTGCTACATCCAGCAGCAGCAATGTATTCAGCCTCTGTGGTTGAAAGTGCAATTGTGGGTTGCTTCTTGTTGTACCAGGAGATTAGATTTCTTCCTAGAAATTGACAACTTCCAGAAGTACTTTTTCTTTCCACTCTGTCTCCAGCGTAGTCAGCATCACAGAATCCAACTAATTTGAAATCATCAGATTTTCTGTAACACAAACCCACATTAGAAGTACCTTTCAGATACCTTAGAATCCTCTTGACAGCTGTCAAGTGTGATTCTCTAGGATCTGATTGGAATCTAGCACACAGACAAACACT
Organism: Lathyrus sativus; assembly: GCA_963859935.3. Lineage (NCBI taxonomy): Eukaryota > Viridiplantae > Streptophyta > Magnoliopsida > Fabales > Fabaceae > Lathyrus > Lathyrus sativus. The sequence goes on from OZ012736.1 coordinate 539,371,226, forward strand.
GAACAATATGTCAGGTCTAGAAGCAGTAAGATAAAGAAGAGAGCCAATCATACCTCTGTAGAGCTTCTGGTCTACTTTCTTACTTACCTCTTCTTTGCCAAGTGAGCTAGTAGGATGCATTGGAGTCTTTTCCAGCTTGCTATCAGACATGTTGAATTTCTTCAGAAGTTCTTTAACATACTTTGTCTGATGTATAGAAAGAATTTGAGTTCTCCCATCATGCTCATTTCAAATTCTGCCTGCATACATGTAGCAAACTCCTTTCCAAGCATAATATTTGTTGATCCAAAAATAATATCATCTACATAGATTTGGCAAATTAGAAGATCTTTCTTAATTGTTTTACAGAATAGTGTTGTATCCACTTTGCCTCTGATGAAATTCTTCTCCAGAAGAAAATTGCTCAATCTCTCATACCAAGCTCTGGGAGCTTGTTTTAATCCATATAGAGATTTCTTTAATTTGAAAACATGATCTGGAAATTTTTCATTTTCAAAACCAGGAGGTTGGTGGACATAAACTTCTTCTTCTATAATACCATTAAGAAAGGCACTTTTAACATCCATCTGATACAGAGTGATGTTATTTTGTGCAGCAAAGGAAATAAGAAGGCGTATAGATTCTAACCTTGCCACTGGAGCATATGTCTCAGTATAATCAATACCTTCTTGCTGACTGTACCCTTGAGCAACCAGCCTTGCCTTATTCCTCTCAACTTCTCCTTTCTCATTTAGCTTATTTCTGAAGACCCATTTTGTACCAATTATATTGAATCCTTGAGGTCTTTGAACTAGATCCCATACATCATTTCTACTGAATTGGTTTAGCTCTTCTTGCATGGCAAAAATCCAATCATTGTCTTGCAGAGCTTCTTCTATAGAAGATGGTTCAATTTCTGACACTAGTCCAAATAGTGATGCTTCAGATGATCTTAGAAAGGATCTTGTTCTGATGGGATCATCCTTCTTTCCAATAATGACATCCTCTGGATGAGAAGCTTTAATTCTGGATGATGATCCTCTGATAGTTGATTCTTCAGAAATGTTTAAATTATTCATCTGAGAAGTTAAGGGAGTAGCATCTGGAGTTGCTTCTGGTTCCTTCACTTGAAATTTGTCTGCTTCTGGAACTTCAGAGTCAATAAAGACTACTTCCCTATCTGCAGAGTTATCAACCTGCTTTGGCTTTTCAGAGCCAAGCTTATCATCAAATCTGACATGAATGGATTCTTCCACAATCTGTGTCTCAGTGTTGTATACTCTGTAGCCTTTAGAGCGTTCAGAATATCCAAGCATGAAACACTTTTGTGCTTTGGAATCAAACTTGCTCATATTTTCCTTAGTGTTTAACATATAGCAAATACATCCAAAAGGATGAAAATATGAAATGTTGGGCTTTTTGTTCTTCCACAGTTCATAAGGAGTCTTCTTCAGAAGAGGTCTAACAGACACTCTGTTCTGAATATAACAGGCTGTATTGATTGCTTCTGCCCAAAAATGTTTTGCCAGATTTGTCTCATTGATCATGGTTCTGGCCATTTCTTGCAAAGTTCTGTTTTTCCTCTCTACAACCCCATTCTGTTGTGGAGTTCTAGGACAGGAAAAATCATGAGCAATGCCATTTTCAGAAAAATATTTTTCAAAATATTTATTTTCAAATTCACCACCATGATCACTTCTGACTTTTATAATTTTGAAATTCTTTTCATTCTGGACTTGCTTGCAGAAGTCAAAGAACACAGAATGTGACTCATCCTTGTGTTTTAAGAACTTTACCCATGTCCATCTGCTAAAGTCATCAACAATGACTAATCCATACTTCTTGCCTCTGATGGATGCAGTTTTCACTGGTCCAAACAGATCAATATGAAGTAGCTCTAGTGGTTTAGAAGTAGAAACAACATTTTTTGATTTGAAAGATGTTTTTGAAAACTTCCCTTTCTGGCATGCTTCACAAAGAGCATCTGAAGTGAACTTCAGATTAGGGAGTCCTCTGACAAGATTAAGTTTATTAATCTGAGATATACGTCTCATATTAATACGGCCCAATCTTCTATGCCAGACCCATTGCTCTTCATTAACAAACAAGAGGCATTTAACATTTTGAACTTTAAGTTCTGAAAGATTTATTTTATAAATGTTGTTTTTCCTCTTACCACTAAATAGGATAGAGCCATCCTTCTGACTAATAGCTTTACAACATTTTTGATTAAAGGTAATATCATAACCATTGTCACTTAATTGACTTATGGACAATAAGTTATGCTTTAACCCTTCAACAAGTAAAACATTAGTAAGAGAGGGAAGTTTACCATTTCCAATAGTGCCAGATCCAATGATCTTGCCCTTCTGGTTCCCTCCAAACTTCACGTCACCTCCAGATCTAAGTTCCAGGCTTTGGAACATAGACTTTTCTCCTGTCACGTGTCATGAGCATCCAGAGTCCAGGTACCATGATTGGTGTCCTGACCTTGCTGCTAAGAACATCTGCAACAGGAATTATTTTGTTTTTAGGTACCCAGATCTTCTTGGGTCCTTTGGGGTTAGTTGGTTTGTAGGTTTGTCTAAACTTCTGTTTTTTAACATAATGTTTATTCTAACTTGCCTTGGGTTTAAACACATAAGTATTCTTCTCAGAGCTTGTGTGTTTAATGTCATTCAAGTGACCAAATTTAAATTGAGAATACAGAGGTGTCTTCTTGATAAAAAGTTTGTCAACAGGTTTTGGATTGCTTCCAGATGAAGATTCATATCCAATATCTCTTCTGTTATTTCCACTAACACCATAGATCATAGAAGCCATCTTGCTTCTGTCTATGCTCTTAGTAAGGAATCTCTGAAAGCTAGAGTCATATTTTTCTAAAATATTTTCACATGACTTAGTCTCAGATTCAGATTCTTGTTGAGTTATTTCAAAGTCATTTTTGATTTTCAGATTTATCTCTTTTTGCTCAACAAGTTCTGTTTTCAGAAGATCAATCTCAGATTCAAGATTGCTTTTCAACTTCTTGTATTTGAGTTTGATATTGTTATAACTTTTAAGAACTTCTGTTAAAACTTTTATGAGTTCTTCTTTGGTAAGTTTAGCCATTACCTCTTCTGCGTCATCATCAGATTCAGATTCTGATTCATATCCTGAGGTACCTTCCTCTTGATCCTCTGTGCTGGCCATCAGTGCAACATTTGCACATTCTTCTTTTGATTCAGAAGATGATTCACATTCATCTGAGTCATCCCATGTTGCCATCAGAACCTTCTTCTTTTTGTTAAACTTCTTCTTGGGTTTTTCTTTCTGAAGTTTGGGGCAATCATTCTTGTAGTGCCCAGGTTCTTTGCACTCATAGCACACAACTTCTTTCTTTGCAGATCTTCTGTGTCCAGAAGATTCCTTTCTATTATCAGATCTTCTGAAGTTGTTGAACTTCTTTCCCTTGTGCTTCCAGAGTCTGTTAATCCTTCTGGACAGCATGGATAACTCATCTTCTTCTTCAGAAGAAGATTCTTCAGAGCTTTCTTGAATGACCTGCAAAGCTTTAGCAGTTTTGTTAGATTTTAATGCAACAGATTTACCTTTTTCTTTCTTCTGAGGTTCATCTTCCTCAAGCTCAATCTCATGGCTCCTCAGTGAGCTGATGAGTTCTTCTAGAGAGATCTTGTTCAGATCTTTAGCCATCTTCAAGGCAGTCACCATTGGTCTCCATCTGGTAGGCAGACTTCTGATGATTTTCTTTACATGATCTGATGTAGAGTATCCCTTGTCCAGAACTTTCAGCCCAGCAGTGAGTATCTGAAATCTGGAGAACATGGCTTCAACAGATTCAGAGTCTTCCATTTTGAAGGCCTCATACTTCTGGATCAGAGCCAGAGCTTTTGTCTTCTTAACTTGAGAATTTCCCTCATGAGTCATTTTCAGGGATTCAAACATATCAAAAGTAGTCTCCCTGTTTGTAATTTTCTTATACTCTGTATGTGAAATTGCATTCAATAATATAGTTCTGGCTTTGTGGTGATTTCTGAAATCTTTCTTCTGAGCATCTTTCATAGATTTTCTGTCAATCTTCTTGCCATTCCCATCTGTGGGATGGACATATCCATCTATGACTAGATCCCATAGATCAGCATCATATCCTAGGAAAAAACTCTCAATTTTGTCTTTCTAGTAGTCAAATTTCTCCCCATCAAACATTGGGGGTTTGGTGCTGATCATATCCCTTTCTTCATATTTATTGTTAATATTGGACATTGAGTTATCAGCCATGGTAACAAATAAATATATATCAAAGTATTTCTCTCTGGATCTTTACTGACACTGTTAAGTGGTAGCACACTCAGAACCGGAGCTCTGATGCCAACTGAAGGTGAGATAATACTTAGAAGGGGGGTTGAATAAGTATGAAAGATTAAGACTTAAAAAATAATCACACAATTATTTTTATCCTGGTTCGTTTAAACAACTACTCCAGTCCACCCTTCCTAGAGTGATTTGCCTTTCTCAACAAGGACTTAATCCACTATTAAATCAAACTGATTACAATAGTAACACCTAAGAACAACTGTTTTTAGTCTTCTCAAGAGCTACTGATTCCAACTGAATCATCTTAAGGAATAACCTTTACAATCAATGTAAATTAAATACAAGTGTATTAATGCTTCTATAAAGCTTTTATCACAACAGTGATTTTTCTCTTAAGTTTAAGTACAAGAAAATTCTAAGAAGAATATGAGATAATGAGAGCTTAGAATAATATGATTTCTTTTCAGCAAATTGTGTAACTGAAGAATGTGGTGGAGTTCTCCTTTTATAGGCAGCTGATCCAAGGATGCTGAGCATTGAAAAGAGAGTCCCAAAAAGGTCTGAGCCTTTTTGTCTTCACATCAAGTGACCTTTCCTAGAAGTAGATAGCACAGAAAAATCCTTTTTGTCTGTGTAAGTGTGTCTAGCACAAATGAGGAAAGAGACGTTGATTTACTCCAACGGATATATTCTTGAATATTTCTTCTTCAGTTTTCAGCAAGTTCTTCAGAGTCTGAATGAATCAGAGTCTTCTAATGATATTCAGAACTTTACTGTATCAGAGTCTTCTGCAGCATGTGTGCTTTCAGCGTGTTGATCATCAGAGCATATTTGTCACAAAACTTCAGTACTTGGCAGCGTTGGTACTTTCAGAAACTTCTGTAGAAATATGCTTTGAGAAACTCTTTAAACAATATTCTTCTTTTCTTCAGATGCTTCAACTTCAGATGCTTCTGACTAGCTTCAGATGCTTCTGACTCAGAATGTTCTGGAGCTTCTTGCTTCAGATCCTTTTGGAGACTACGCTCAGGATCTTCTGTAAAATGCATCTGGCGCTTCAGAGTCAGGATAACTTCTTGTATTCAAAACAGATTTGCTTCTAGAGAGTTAATTTCATTTCAATCTGCAGTAAAACTCTCAAACAAATTTTAGAGTATATAATTCTTAAATATAAAATTTCCTAACAGTTATCATCAAAACAAAGAGTTATTATTAAGAACCAATCTGTGTTCTAACAGTTTGTTTGTCTAAGTTGTAGAGATAATGGTCCTTCCTATGGGGTAGGATCTATCTTAAGCGATCAACTTGAATGGAATCAAGGATCGTGGGGAAATGATGCAAATGACGTGCACTACACACAAGTGTTGACTCATGTGTAGGTTTTTCCTTTAGACGAAATGCGATGCGATAATGTAAATGCGGTAATGTAAATTGCAATGAATAAGTTGCGGAAATGTAAACCATACACATACGCATGAAAGCGCTAAGGTGTAGGTGCAAGTGTCGTGAAGTGCACGATTGAATGAATATATTTTGCGATGTGAGTTGATTTTAATGGCGATTGATTGATTTAAAGGGAGAAGTTGAATTAGGGAAATGGTTGAATTAATTTGGTGAGATTGTTTTTAATTGGTTAAATTAGTTTATTCGTGGGATTGATTTTAAGCGAGATTAATATTATTAGATAAAAACTATAAGTGATTTTAATTTTATGGGAAATGTCGGCGAGGTTGATTTTATAAAAGAGTGGTATTAATTATATTAGCTACGTGTTCTAGTAAAAAGGTTAGATGGTTAACTGATTTTTAAACAAGTCTAGATATCTAAGAGGTTTTATTTTTTTATAAAATTAATCTAAATGTGAAGAGACTTATCTTTAAGTAGGAATTGTTATTATAACATATTAAATTAAATTAAAAGGGTTTTTCATAAAAGAGTTTTTAGTTATTATTATTAAATAGATCTTAAATTATTATAAAAAGGTTTTATTATTATGAAAAAAGTTAATTAAAATTAAAAAAAAAGGGATTAATTTAAATATAAAAGGATAAGTTATTAATTTAAATAATTGGTACATTATTGTGAAAGGTTTATTGGTTTATTGAAAAAAGGTTTGATTAATAAAATAGTTTAAGTATTGTCTAATTATTGGATCAAGGTTAATTAAGGGGTTAGGGAAAATATTAGTGTGATGTGTGCGTGTAGTGAGTAATTAGCGATTATAATCATTACAATAATAACAGCCGGAAAAGAACAAAACAAAAACCAAAACGGAACCCTAGGTTCCCCTCCCCATGAGCGGCCGATTTCTCTCCCTCATCGTACTCGCGCTGAAGTTTGTTCTTCGCCTCCGAACCTGAAATCAAAACGAAGACATTAACAAGACAAGGATGTAAATGAGGATTAGAGTTTTACCGAAGTTTGTGTGTAGCGGCGGCGGAGTGGTGATGAGGTTTGCAGCGGCCGGCGGAGAAAAGAGAAGATAAGTCCTCTTCTTTTCGATTTTGGGTCTCGATTTTGGGTTTTGGGGGTTTTTGTGAATTTGATTTAGGGTTTTTTGTGTGTTCTGAGAATGGTAGTGGGTTACTTGATTTTTCATAGGTTTTTAAGAGGGTGGCAGAACTGGAGGTTCGCTTGCAGTGGTGATACTTTCTGCACAAAGGAATGAAGAAGTCCTTCCTCAATTCTGTTGCAGGTTTGCTGTCGTGTCCTCCCTTTCCTCATCTACTGGGTCTCCTTATATAGTTTTTTTTAGGGTTAATGTTTGATTGAGATTGATTTGGTCCGCTTAAATGTAGATTTGGAACTTATGTTTTGGGATGAATCAAAATGGAAACCTTTCCTTTTCGGTTCCAATCCCTGTTAAATGGGAATCAAAATCCTTAATATCGTATTAATCTTGTCTATGTTCAACTAATTGGGATTTGGATTGAGTAATGAATCTTCTTGTGGAATATTCTTCAGATGATTTGATAATTTTGGGTTTGCATTCTTGGCAGGTGCAGATAATGATTATTTGGGCCCAAAGAAGAGTTAGAAGTTCAGAACAAAACTTGCGCTTGATACGTCCGTTGGAGGTGGGGTGTATCCTTCCAAGCTCAATCTTTAATCTCTTGGTTTCTTTAGCTTATCTGATGTGTCTAACATTGCTTTTTTTTATGTGTTCGATGATGATGTTCGCAGATGGTGTCGGCGGCTGCTGTGCTGTTGTTGCTTGCCTTTTTCATGTATGCCTGATGCAGGTGGCTGATTTCGTCTTACTAGAAGAAAAACATGGCAGCATATTCGGGGTAATCGTGTCCCACGATGTTAGACTTGTTCTCAGATCAATGGAGAGGAGCAACTTGATTGCGTAAGCGGTTTCTCTGTCAATTCATGTTCAGCAAACTTGCGTGCCCCAATTTGTTCATACACTGCCTTGCAAGACTTCTCCAAAGCAGGAACTAATGTAGCTTCCACACTAGTCTTAAGTGCTTCCCGAAGAGCCTGCTTGCCAGTAGTTTGAAATTGTACTCGTATCCGCCTAGCCACCATAGCTTCAAGTTTTGAACTAACCGACTTTCTAGTTGATTCAATGCTTTGTCTCCTACCCCCTTATGGAATGACTCTGTAACAGCTGTTGTTATTGCTTTCTCTATATCTGACTAAGTGAACGAGTAATGGTTGCTCCAATTGAAGCTGACAATGTTTCCTGAATTTGTTTCAAGTTCTCCGTTTGTTTTGCAGGTTGCGGAGGCTTGGTTTTCTTTAAAGCGTAGACATTCTTTGCTGGTTATGGGACTTTGATGAGGTTGCAGGAAGTGCAGGATTGGGCATAAAGGTTGAGTCTTCGACAGGTACTACTACATGAGCAGTCTTGGCAGTGCGGTTGGTTATTTACTCGCAGTCCGTTCGCCGTAGACTCTTTGGTTGCATCTTGGACATCTTTCCTTCATAGTTAGAGCTTGACTAAACTGTTTACTCCTTAACCAAATCTTTTAATGTTGCAGTTATTGATGAGGGAACTTTGTGCAGGGTCAACATGCCTTTGTTGTTGGAATGGCGAGGGAGATGCGAGATGGGGTTATTGGTGCTATGTTGTTACTGCTAGATGGGATACCGAGGTTTCCGCTAGAGTGTTGAGTTGAACTTACATTCATATAGGTTCAACAGCACCAACTTATTGATATTTGGTACATAGAAAACTCAGCAGTCGTTTGCTTATAAAAATGGATCTTCGGGCAGTCCAAATGCATGTTCTGATGGTGCGACTAGTGGCTCTATATCGTGAGCTTTGAAGAGTTTAAAACATTGTCGACAATGCAAGGTAGCATTAAATGTTTTTGTAGTAATCTTACTTAGTATTACAATGTTGGCATGATGTTTCTTTCAATTCTCATGAGATTGTATGTGTTTGCAGGACTTTGGTTGCGAAAACGAACATCCTCTAGCAGAATTTAAAATAGCTGCACAAAACTGTTAGTTGGAGTAAACAATGCATACGAAAGTAAAAAGGTAAAAAAAGTAAGAAAAAAAACACAAAGGGGTGGGGTCTTAAAGTCAAAAATTAGGGTGCAACAGATGCCCCTATTTAAGTTACTCCTATTCGGAGATATGGAGATCGAAATCTCCGTCTCGATGAGATAGAAGGGACTTAAATACAAACCTTGCACGAATTTTTTTGGCCTTAAGATGCCACCGAATGCACATGATATGCGATGATATGGAAATGCAAGACAAACAGGGGGCTCCTGTGGAGAAATGGTGCCACAGGGGAGTAATTGGACACAACACGGGAAGAACAGGATTAAAAGAGCGAGATTCCACGGGGACAGGAAACAATCGCCAATGGGGACTCTCCAAAGTAACAGTACCTCACACACTGGGGATATGGTAATGGGAAAAGCTTCTAGTCGAAAGATATACTTATTATCATAATATTATGGTTGGTAATAATCCAAATGAATTGAGTCGATGGTTCAGTTTTATTTGGCATTCTTTTCTTTCTTTTCTCGTTTTTGTGTATATCTTTTCTTCTGGAATTCAACTTGAAAATGTGCAACTTCCTTTAGCGTCACAATAAGGGTACCACGAGCTGGTCTCAATCTTTGCAGATGGTAGAATCACTGTAGTTTGTAGGTGTAGATGTAAATGTCGTTGTAGACGTTGTAGTTGTAGAACTTCCCCTAGCATCATGGTATGGGAACCATGAGCTGGTCTCAGTTTTTGATGTAGAACTTCCTCGAGCATCATGATGTGGGAATCATGAGCTGGTCTCGGTCCCTGATGTGATGTAGAACTTCCCCGAGCATCATGATATGGGAATCATGAGCTGGTCTTGGTCCCTTCCTGAAATGATGAAAACTCGTGAGAGCACCTTCATAGGGGGTTGTAATTTTGTAGATTGTCGTTGTAAATTGTAAATGTTGATGTAATCTGTTGTTGTAGAACTGTAAATGTAATTTGTGGACTGTAGATGTAGTTCGTTGTAGAATCCTGTAGATGTAGTTTGTTGTAGAACCCTGTAGGTGTAGTTTGACGTAATCTGTCGCTGTAGTTGTAAATTTGTAAATGTGATTGTAAATGTAGATGTAGCTTCACCGGGGATCTTCGGAAGAGATGTGAGTCGGTTGAATTGTAACGTATGTCTTCTCAAGTACGGATACTATTGTGGTAAACTTCTTTGACTTCTCTGCGGAGATGCCACTTGATGGAAGTAAACTTGTGTGATGAACTCACTGGGGGAGTCATTCTTGAGAGAAATGTTTGTAGCTGTCTAATGTTGAAGGATCCACTGATGGTAAATGATCTGTCTTATGAAAATTGTCGTTTTTTCGTTTTGAATAAGATCCTAATCAAAACGAGTTGCTCAAATAAAGAGATTGATGTTCGATAAAATCCTGTGATGCTATTGTTGAAGAGATGTCTGTCTTTATGAGTATTCTACTTGGGGAGTAGAGTGCAAAATAAATGCACTCTTAATCCATGTTCAAAGGTTGGAGACGTCCATGATGTGATTGCCAAAAGACCGAAGTTCGATTCGGGAATTAGCCGAAAAGAGACTGTCAAGCAAAACTTGACCATTGAGGTGTGAACTCAAATGGAATTGTACTAAAATAACCGTCTTCCACGAGGGTTGAACTTCATGGGGAAAATGAAACATTATGCTCTTTCTGCCTAGGGTTGACAACTCTAATTGGAGGGACAAGACACACCCATACACCTAAGGATAACTATAGTCAAGGCGATAGAAACAAACACAAAGAATGCGAAAATGCACATGCCATGCTGTCTACTTATATGCTATGTGTATGCCTATGCTGACAAAACAGACAGAAAGAGGTGACGGGGATGAAATAAACATCTCGAGATAAACATCTCGACCAATCTTTGAAGATAGAAGTATCACTGAGGATAGATAGAGAACTAAATATAGGATCCCAATCTTGTTTCAAGACTTCAAAATCTTTGGGGAATAGAAAGCATTCCACTTGGGGATGTAACATCTTGATAGGTGCGAAAGGTTGTCTGAAGTTGTAGATGGAGGTACCCAAACTGAAATTTCATAGGGGATAAATTAAATATCCTGGGTCATCAAAGTTGTTGAACATGTCGGAGTTGAGCTTCCTGGGGATGAAATGAACATCCTCTTTGCCTCAAAGCTTCAAATGCCCCAAGTCGCATGGCTTAAGAGAAAAACATCTCGAGAGGATTTTATAGAAAACATGATGTCCAAATGCCCCACTGTTTTCAAACTCTCTAGAGATTCGCCGAATCTCGACGTAACTGCCCCTGATTGGCGGTATAATTGAGTCTTCCAATTTGTGCTTTAGAGGAAGCCAAAACTCGTACAGATCAAACCTATTGGAAAGTAACTTGCCCCAGGTACGCAAGGTCTTCCAGTTCATCAAAATCTGTTTGTAATCTTTCTAAGATATCAAGCGTTTTTAGCAAGTCAGAAGTGTTAATTCTAAAATGGGTAATGCAACGCGCGCTTGTCTTGATGTTTTGAAAAGAGATATCGTTATAACTTGTGATCGAAACCACTAGTTAGGATACAAATTAAAATTATTTATAAAGCCGATTTAATTTGAGCATAGCTCAAGGAGTCAGGAAACAATATCTCATTGAGTATGCTTTCGAACTAAACCTTACTTCAATCAGGACTTTGAAGGTTGTATATAGGCTTAATTTATGACTGGTAAAATGGAGGAATAAAGGGTTAGTATATTTGTGCCCACCCAAAATTTGTTTGAAAGATGTTCATTATTTTTTGATATTACCCTGCCCCAGGCCAAAAACGAGGTTTCAGTTTGGGAGAAAAATGAATCTTTTCTCAAGGCTTAACAAAAGGGTTTAACTATGTTGGTGTTTAGATGGTTGAAATGATGCCTTACATCCTTAGTAGGGTTCTTATTCGAAGCATAAAACAAGAGATCACGTGTTTTACTTCATCATCCTCCTTCCAATTCTTCACCAAGGTGAGAAAGATTGGGTAAAAGTCGGTATTATAAATTATTTTGAAAAAACAATTTGAGTGAAAACGAATGGATTTCTTCAAGACGAACACTTATTGCATTACTTATTCAGAATAAAAGTTCTTACACACCAAATATGCTTTATATCAAAGAAAAAAAATGCGCAAGCAAACAAAATAAACAGCCGACGGGCCCTTCTCAGTTCTTCTGGGGTTTTCACCTATATCAGCATAATGGTATTCCATTCATGATCGGTCTTTCTCTTTTGAAGGTTAGCACTTCATTATCAATCATTTCTTGAACTTTCTCTTGAAAAACTTTGTAATCTTCGATCGAATGCCCCAACACTCCATCATGAAATTCACAGCTGGTGTTTGGGTTGAACCACGGTGGGTGAGAGTTCATGGTTCTAGTCTTTCTAGGTGTCATTATCGAGTTTCGGATGAAATAAAACCATAATTGACGGTAAGTCAATGGGATAAGATCAAACCAATGAGTTTCTTCTTTCAGAGTATTCAGAGGTACTTTCTGATTCAGAAACTGTCTTCGAACATGTCGATGCTAATCTGGAAATGACATCCTTCACTTAGGAGGTAATTGCTGCTCACGCTGAGCGGGCATTGCATACCCATGTTAAGGGTGGGATATCGGAGTTGTGGATCCTCTGGACGATCCACTGTCACCTGTTTTATCTGGAACTATTCCCAAATTGTGATTGTATTGCTTTACAAAAGCAATAACTAAGTCTTCCCAGGACTGAATGTGGTTCCTTTGTAGCTTCATATACCATGTTAACGGTGCTCGACCCAAACTTTCTTGAAAGCAGTGAACCATTAGTTTGTCGTTTCCAAGGTAAGCAGTCATCTTCTGACAAAACATCATCAAATGATACCTTGGACAAATCGTACCTTTGTACACTTCGAAGGCGGGCATTCGGAATTCCGGGGGGACAACTAGGTTTGGAACTAAGCGCAGGTTATGAGCATAAAAATCAGGTGCACGGTTCCTCTTCATCATTTTCCATCGTTCTTTGAAGTCACGAAATTCATTATCGAATGCTATAAGCCCCGGATCGTCCATTTCCTTCTCAGCATGAATATTCTGAGAGTCAGCAAACAGGTTGTCTCGCATGGGCTGAAATTGAGCAGGCACAAAGTCGTCGGAGGGACGGTGAAATGTCGGTTTAGACCTTACTCTGAAGCTAGTCATGCGATCCATATCTTCGTTCTCTTTACTATCCTTTAATAATACTTCAAGCTTAGTCTGATGGTCGAGACGGCGACTGACAGCAAAAGATGGAAAAGCGAAATGAGCCACAACAAAGGAGAGACACATGCACAAATGTAAAATGCCATGCTAAATGCAGAATGTTAATGCAAAATGCAGATGTAGGAGGAGACTTCATGGATTCCTCTATTTATGGGCATTGCGGTAAAAGGAAGCGTTTTTTGAAACAGATTACATAAATATTCTTTTAAAGAGTCCCAAATAAAAGCTAGTAAAGACACTAAAGAAGCTTTGAATGCTGCTGCTTGAGCTGCTCCTCCAACTGGGTCTTCTCACGGGTGAGATTGTCCACAATCATTCCCCAAAGGGCGCACTGAGAGTCGGAGGAAAATAAATCCTCCAGAATCTTCCTCTTCTTGTAGGGGAGTAGCTCTTCGTCCTTCAATTGTAGTTGCTATTGAAGTTTGGTATTCTTTTCTTAAAGCTCACTAATCTCTGCAACAGCCACTTGATATTTGTTTTTCCACGCCTCTGACTCACGCTGTGATTTCCTTAAGGCGACTCCCAACTTCTCAGCATCAGACATAAAGACATAAGCAGGCTCTCTCTTCGGAGGTATGGGGTCTTGGCGAGAGTAAGGCATCCTTAGCTTGATTGCTCTGTCTCTCACCCACTGGAGGTACGGTTCTAAAGACACACAATTAGGCCTCCCTAGACTTCTCTTCCCCTTCTTGTGTACCCTACGCCATGCATCTAGAATCTTTCCTCGGAGTTCCATATCATTTTTGAAGAATATACCCTCTACTTGAACACTCTTGGGAGGTTCCTTCAACGGGTATCCCAATTGTCGACGAGCTAAAAAAGGATTGTAGCTGATTCCTCCATCAAAGCTGAGCAATGGTACGTTAGCAAAGTCACCACAACTATCGGTGATTAATACTCCATCATACACTCGGTTGTACCAATCAATGTCAGAATGGGTCAAAGCCATAACTCTTGGAGACCAAAGCTCTTTGCCAATATTTGTAAAAGAGCTAGACTTCGGCAAGTGCGAAATAAACCACTTGTAGAGTAAAGGTACACAGCAAGTACTCATCCCTCCACCACGAAGGCTTCGGAGATGTATAGAGTGATATGCATTTCCCAACAGAGTTGGCACTGGGTTTTTCTTCATAAAGATCTTGAATGCTTTGAGATCGATGAAACCTTCAAAACTCGGAAATAAAAACAACCCATAAATCAACAAAGCAAAAATTGCCTCAAACGGAGCCTTATTAGAATAATCAGCATAGAATGAAGCCTTCTCGATTAGGAAACCTGTCTTTAAACCAAGAACTCCATCCTTAGTAACTAGGTTGGCCTTGACGCCAGATACCTTCAAACAGAGGGCTTTAGCAATATCTTTCTCATCAGGGTCCCTTTCCAAGAAGGGAAAAGGAGATTCTTCTAGGACAGGTAGACCAACCAAAAAAGAATACTCTTCCAATGTAGGTAACAACTAAAAGTCTGGGAAGGTGAAACAATGGTAAAGAGGATCATAGAATTGTAGTAGAGTGGCAAGAAGTCCTTCACTCACTGAGCAATCCAACAAAGATATCAGCTTCCCATATTTGTTCTTGAATTCTTCTTGATCTTTGATGAAACCCCACAACTTCTTTAGGTCATCCAATTTGGGACTCTTAAAAGTATATTTCACAGTACGTCTTTCATTTGAAGTCATAGTGACCTACAATGTTCATAAACGAAAGTGCATCCCATGAAGTCCAATGTAGAATGATGTTATATGAATGCAGCAAACACAAGTATTCACATAAGGACACAAAGATAAACAAACAAAGGGGAACCCTAGGTTTGCAACGAGCATGGAGTAAAGGGTATACCCATCCCCAAAGGTTTAAGGACTAAAGGTTGTTTGTACCTGCAGAACAAGGTTCTAAAGGGACTCAAAATCATCAGCCCATCTATCGGATATTATCAATTTCCCAATTACTCGAGGATTAATAATATTCTCAAGAGAACTTCTTTTGAGTGTAGCTTCGCGTAGCACTATTTCAGGAGTACTCCCTCATAGTCCCGCACTACGTCCTAATAAAGGCCAAAATGGGGTTAAGGTAACTACGGTCCTCAATATCATAGGCTCCAAGGTCGAAAATAGTGAGTGTCTTCACGATTACTCGTTCAACAGTACTACCTCGAGAGGGCCTCAATTGAGCGGAATTCTCGATTTAACTTATTCGGGATTCAACTCCCTATAAGCCTCCTCGACTATATCACCATCCTATCTTAATTCCTCTCAAGTTCGGGTGTAGAACTTTATCTCACCACTCAAAGACAACAATCCCAAAAGAAATACAAGAAAAAGCATATAAACAATTAATCAAGTAGGCAGATATATAAAGCAGTAAACAAATAAAATAAGATAGGGAAACCCACTAGAGAGGTCCCCAGTGAAGTCGCCATTTCTGTCGCGGTGAAAATCGGATACCAAACTATTGATTAGTTTGAATCTTTAATTCATTTTTGCAACCGAACTTTGATTTGTCCAAAGGAAGGGATAAATATCGAAATTCCCACAATGCAATGCAAATGCAAGCTAGAGAGTTTTAGGTTCGGGGGTTGGTTAAACTTAGGGAAGGTACTAGCATCCTAAGTTTCTGTAGTACTCTACAGGAACCTCTTGTTTTATGTTTGTTTATTGCTAAGTGTTTATCTGCTTAAGGTTGAAAGACCTAGGGGTTTATTTCTAAGTATACTCGATAAGATGTCGCATCTTATGCCTACATATCCTTACGGGAGTGGAATCAGAGTACTTGTAGTTCCCCTAAAGGGTTTGAGGAGCTCTTTGACTGTGGTCAAAGTTCCTACGGGTTTAGGGTAGTTGTTTTGATTGGGTTTAGGAGAAGAGATGAATCTTCATGTTAAGGGAGATGTAACCACCACAAGTGTAAAGGGGGTTGTAGGAAAATAGTTTTTGCATCGTCTTAAGAAAAGGGCTTAAGTACTCGGATTGTTTGACGAGTATGCCTTTATCACTCTTAAGGCAAAGTTCCTACATGTTTGATGGTATTATTGTGGGGGTGGAGATTATATCTCACTTAAGATGATTAACATCTATTCTCTATTGTGTTTGAAAAAGTTGTATAGTGTTGTTTGTTTGTCTAAGTTGTAGAGATAATGGTCCTTCCTATGGGGTAGGATCTATCTTAAGCGATCAACTTGAATGGAATCAAGGATCGTGGGGAAATGATGCAAATGACGTGCACTACACACAAGTGTTGACTCATGTGTAGGTTTTTCCTTTGGACGAAATGCGATGCGATAATATAAATGCGGTAATGTAAATTACTGTAATGTAAATTGCTGAAGGTAAAGGCAGATAAATAAACATACACACGCATGAAAGCGCTAAGGTATAAGTGCGAGTGTCGTGAATGTGAGGTGTCAATGTGCTCGATTGGATTGAGTTGTAAGATGTTGATTAAGTTGATTGATTAATTTTGGTTTGAATAAAAAAAGTTGATTTGATTAATTTGGGAGGTTGATTTTACGAGAAAAGAGTCGTATTAATTTTGTTAGCAAAAGATTATCGGATATGGATTGATTTTAAATAAATGGGATTTGTTAAAAAGTTTTTTTTTAGACATTATCATTATTAAAGATGAAGGTTGATTAAAATTGAATTATAAAATGGTGTTTATGAGAATATGAATAATTGTTACTATTATATAAAAAGATTATTAAATTGATGAGATAAATTAATTTTAAAAAGGATTTAATAAATAGCAAATTAACAAATTAATTAATTAAAATGGTGTTTTGATTAAATAAAATGGTTGATATATAAAAAAAGGTTAATTAATGGTTAATTAATACTAATGGTGTAACTGGATGGTTATTAGATTAATTATATCAAATATTAAAATAATTATAAGGTTAATTAGGTTTATTAAGTTAATGGTGGATTAGTGGCTGTGATTAGTGGTAGTGTGCGTGGAGTTATATGATACAAACATAATTAACAAGAAAGACCAAGAAAACCTAATCCCCAAATTAACCCTTCCCTTCCTTCCGTCACCGATGGCTTTCTTCCCCTTCTATTCTCGCCCTCTTTCTCTTTTCGTTCTTCTTCCTTTCTCCGATTCTCCTTCCTTCTTGCTCTCAAGTTTCTCAAAAAAAACCTAGCAAAATCTCACAGAACAAACATCAAATACGAAGAAAAAAATTAATCGAAGGATCGTTACCCGTGATATCGAAGACGATGGCTTCGTCGGTGATTTCACGGCGGCGTCTGAAAGAGGAAAGTGGCGGATGCAAATGATCTTTGCGGCGTGGACTATTGCGGTTGACGGTGGTAGTTGAGGATTCAGGAGATTTCGAAGGTGGCGGTCGGAAACGGATGTTCGTGGCAATGAAGGTCTCCCCGGCGGTGGATTGCGAGCTCCGACGAACCTTCCAAAAGGATAAGTTTTAAATTTTCTTTTGTACCAATTTTTTGGATTTCAATGGATGTTGTTTTTCAACCGGGGGCCCTTGTGCTCTCGTTTTCGTTCCCTTTTATAGTGCCCAGATGAAATCTTCTACTTAATGCCTTGATTGAATGTTGTGTTTGAACTTTCTGTTTTGGTTTAGGCATATTTCAAAAACTTCCCTTTTTCGTCCAATCTTGTTAAATGCCTGTTAAATGAAAAAAAAACAATCTCTGATTCTGTATCAATTCGTTTGCAATCTTATCTGTCTAGGTTCAATGCTTGAGAATTTGATGGGATCTTTTAACGGTATATTCTCCCGGTAATTGCTAACTTGGATTTGGTATCTGACAGGTGTGGATAGTGATGGTTTTGGGCCAGAGGAGATTAAAAGCCCGGAGCAAGTTCTGATAGTTGTAGTGTGAAGAGATATGGTGAGTCCAAAGTTCCATCTGCTCTTTAATGGAAGTTCACACAAAAAAAAAGCTGGTAGTGACAATGAGTGTTATCTCGTGGATAAGACTGAGTGCAGGGTATGCTCCTTCTAAACTCAATCTCTATTCTTCCAATTCGAACTGATATGTGTTTATCGTCTCGTGCAATGGATTGCTTCCTTATTAATTCTGTTCATGTAGTTTCTTTTGTAACATTGACAGGTTATTAATGGTCCTTACATTCGGATTGGTGTTGGAATTATCTTTGGAGGGTGACCCAGTAAATCTATCTGTTGAGAGATTCATCGCCACATGTCGTACTGATTCCTCTTGTGAATGATGCTTCTGAGTTGATTATGTTGAAAACATTCCTAGCGTTCAAATCAGCTGAGGGTGGAATATTGTTTCTGTTAAACGACCGCAGGCAAAAACTTCATCCACAACACTTGCAGCTTTGACAATGACAAGAAGAGCTTCTAAAGGTATTGGATTTATAGTAGTTACCAGAAACGCATCATTATTCGTTATTGACGAACTTTCCATTATTTGTAACACACCCTTGCAGGAAAACAAATATCAATTCGAAAGCATCCTTGGGAAGGGTTATAGTCGACAGCAGGATTTGTCTCGTTGATGAATGGCCAGGATTGAATAAGTAATCATGAAGTAACGTGTATGCAGAACTCCAGAGAAAAAAATACTCAATGAGGTTGTCATTCCAATGACTGGGCCTCTTATTCATATTGTAGGTGACCGTGTATACGACATGACATTAGCGTGATTATCAGCTTCTTGATTTATCTGCAGGTATAAAACAACTTGCAAGGGCAGCAACTTGGTGACGGTCTAGATCAATAAAAGCGCTATTTAGACACTAATTCAGTGACAAGAGTTCATCGCCTGTGTCGATGCAGCAGACTGCCCTTCCTTTTAAATGAGCTACACTATCAGCAACAATATGACCAAGTTTATCTAAGACTCGAGAGCGAGTTTCTCTTTTTTAATTTCATCCCGAAGTTGCAGCTGGGAATCTCTCACTTTTGCCTTCAGGTGTGGAATTTCATGATTCACTTAAGCTTTCCTCTCAAAGCTTTTAATTTGCTCTGTATCTTGAACTTTATGCATAGGATGACCAAGCAACTCTTTTTGTTTTCTTAAGCTCTTCTATTTGATTGACAAGTTCAAATATCTCTGAGTCTCGTACATCCATGTCCTTTACAGGGTTAAGCTTTGGAGGACTTGTTGTGTTCCTTGGTACTCTTCAAGATTTAAGTAATCCTTAAATTGTGCAGGTATGGTTCTTGATATCTCGTAGTATTTATATGTGCTGCATAGTGGGATTGACAATCACTGCTAGTGTCGCAGGTGACGTTTTACTGTGCTCTTCGCACTACAAAGGGGGAATCGCACCATTACTTGGATGACCTGAGAGTTGCTCTCTGATTATGTTCTTGCATATGTATCAGTCCCACAGGTGTGTGCACGTCGTGATGAAGGTGTTGCCTTATTTTTTTTGCTCTGTAAGCTCTTTGAATACTTGATGAGTTCGTGATTGCATTTGACTCCTTTTCTTTACATTATTGTCGCAGGCTGTTCTAATTAATCCTCCCCCTATTTATAACCCGGTGCAGAATTTTAAACGGCACTAGGTACTTGAGTACCCTAGGGTAGCCGCCCTCACTCCCACTCAGCGCGTGACACGTGGCGGAAGGCTGACAGTCGCGTCCCTTCGATTACCATCACCCCGAAAGACCGACGACATGGAAGGACCCTCGCGCACCGCCTCATCCAACGCGGATCAGTGGAGTATCTCCTCACTATCCCCGTCATAGCGTCTTCAAGTCCTTGCACCTCTCCCAAAGAGCTTCGACTTGGGGGGCTTCTGTTCTGGACCGGGCCCCAAACTGGCAATGCGGCCCAACTCAATGATGCGGGATGAAGGCCCAATCCCGTTGGGGCAGCAACGTCGGGCACAAGGCCCTAGTCGGGCCGGACACGACCTTTTCGAGCAAGACGAACGTGTCTCCACTTGCCTTCCGCGAGCCCCCCTCCGCGGGGATGTACCATCCAACAACTGCCCTCACCGGGCAAGATATACTCTTGTCTAGTAGGACACCGCGATTATCCACCCGTTCCCCGCGGGCTCCCCTCTGCGGGGATTTGTGGTCGACCAACTGTGCGTGTCGGGCAAGGCATTCCCCCTGTCGCGCAGAACAACGTGTCTTCCACACGTTATCCATGTGCTCCCCTCTGCGGGGACACGTCACCGCCTAACTGCCAACCTCCGAAGGAACAGGTCAAGGTCAAACCTGCCTTCCGGAGATCACGGAGCAGTTGAACTAGGGCGAAGACCACGTCCTGGTCTTCATGACGCCACGTCAGCCCTAGCAGTCATTTGGGTTGGGTCTGGCCATCCAGCCCACGTCAAATGACCGTTGGCCCAGCGCTGGGGTCTTTCTCTATAAATACCCTCTTCCACAAGAGGGTCAGGTACACACGTATTACCCCTTTTATGTACTTGCTTCCACTATGCCCATTTTCTTACTTTGGCATCGGAGTGTGTTTCAGGTACACCCTCCGTCTTGTCCCCATCAACACTGAACAGGTAGCAGTCCAACGGTGTGCGGCCCAGATCATGATACCCTTCTGATCAGGTCAGATCACTTGCTATAGGTGAGTTCCTAATTAGATCATCTTTGGGGGAGTAATTCATGAAAATTGGGTTTTAGGGCTTTTGCGATTCTTTCTTTGTTGGTGGAATTGATGATTGAAACATGATTATTGCTATGTTTTATGCTATTGCTAGAAATCCATGACGATATGTTGTTTTTATGTGTTATGTTGTGTTGTTGTGTATTGATGTCGTGTGGATGTTATGAGAATATGTGAATAAACTATTATATTGTTGTTGTTTTTTGTTGTTAAGACTTGTTGAATACACGAGTTGTGTTGTTATGGTTAAAGCTTCGCACAAATGAAGTTAATATGTGTGTTATGAAGTTGAAATGATATGTCTTGATGTGTTATAAGATTATAGAATGAGGTTAAGAAGTGATCAGAACATAGTTGGTTATTCATTCTTGTATGATATTGAAGATGGTTATGTTGTTGTAAGAATATGAAGGAATGTTCAAGTTACAAAGTCATATGATTTGAAGTTATGTTGTTATTATGGTATTGATGTTATGTTATTGTTGTCGTTATTGTGAATACATGTTGTATGAGTAAAGAGTAAACATGGTTGCATATGCACATGCTTTGGTCTTGGAGTTTATAACTAAAAATCATGTGTTTTGGGGTTGGTTTACAATTGGGAATGGATTAGAATGGTTAAGGATGGAAGAAGAAATGTTTAGAAAGGAGATTTTTTTTAGAAATGTTACAGGTGCAAACAATTGCATGACACGTGCAATCGATTGTATTGCCTAGAAAATGCAGTTTTTGCTTGGCAGAGAGTTGAGGAACTTTGATGCAATCGATTGCATGACAGGTGCAATTGATTGTATCCCCTGTTTCTTCCAAAAATCGTGTTTTTCAAAGGTTTTAAGCCATCTTAAGAGTCTTATAACTTGTACCATGATGTGTATGTTGGTGTAAGCCCCAGAGGCCAATACTTTTGGTACTTGTGTCGAATTATTTATTAATAATAAAAGACATTTCTTTATTATGTTTGTTTTTCCAAAATAATAGAGTCCTTATAATAGATCGTCTGTTTATTGAAATATTAAGTCTGACTTAATCATGAGATCACATTAAACACAAGGACATTATTCTTATAGTATTCATAGTCGAGCTTTACTGTAAAATGGGATAACCTTAAAGTATTAAGACTATCATCTAGATAGATCGATGGTCACATCTCATGGATCATGGATAAGGAGTTATCAAGTTTTAATATAGGTATGAATATTAGGAGTAGTATTTATATTGGATTGACCCGCTCTGAGAGTACTATATAGAATGTTATGCAAAATTTCATAAGTTGCTCTCATGGTGATAGTGGCGTATACACCCTTTGGCCTGAAACTACTATGGACCCTAGATGTAGAGTCGAGTACTTTATTGTTAATCTAACATTGTCCGTAACTGGATGACCATAAAGACAGTTGATGGGTACTCCACAAGTATGTTAAGGGACATGAATGACCTAAATAGAATTTGTCCATACTACATAACAGGATAAATGTCTAAGGGTCCAATATTAATATGGACAAGGATGACACAGTATATGCCTTGTGTTCAATATATACATAAAGTCAAAAGGGTAATTGTACACATAAGTATTATCATAAAAGGTTTTGTCAGATCATATGACATTTTTGTGACTTGGGTAGCAGTGATGTGTTGCTAGATACCGCTTACTATTTATTATGTTAAATGTGTGATTTAATATAATTGTCGATATCGCGAAAACCTACAGAGTCATACACATGAGGACAAATTGATAAGAGGTAAAGTAAATAAGGAACACCATAAGGTACAAGACACTTAATTAAATGTGGAACACCGTGAGGTACAATGCACTTAAGTAGAATACAAAATATGGTAAAGTACCACGTGCTTGGGTGATATACAATACGCCATAAGATATGGTGTGCATGAATTTAAATGAGCTTCTTAACTTACAGCCCACACAAGTGGTTCTATAAATAGAACCCTTGTGCAGAAGTATTCACACTTGATGAAAATTCAAAATGTGAAACCCTAACCGTATTCTCCTACTCTCTCACACTCAAAGCCTTCAATCGTAACAGATAGCACTGAGACTGAATGAATTTGTTCGTGTGGATTGAGTAGAGGCGTTGTTCATCATTCAACGCTCGTGATCACTCCTTTGATTCACCATCAAAGGTTTTATCGTCACAAGAGGTAATCGTTTCTATCACTGATCATGCCCATTTGTAAGAATCACTAAAGAGAAAATTTTAATTTTTGTTGCATTTTGAATCACGATTTCCCTTCAGTGTATGCATTATATTAACATTAATTGTTCGAACTACACAAGATTGAGCGGGTTCTAACCTATAATCTTGTTTTGGTTAAAGTCCTGTAACTTGAGTTTCGTAACTATAAATGAGACGCAGTCAGATGCGTTGGAAAGCTTGTTTAAAGCTTTATATGATCATGCAACTTGTTTGCATGTTTTATCTTTATAAAGTGATTGTAATTTACTTTATTCATGTATGTTTATAAACTATATTAAGATGTGTTGTGTTTTGGTGAACCATATTATGATCAAATTCTTGTTGTAATGATTTGTAATAACATGATTACAACTCTATATTATAAGTGAGAAAACCTTAGCAGTGTAACTGGACTATTGATTTAGAAAGATAATTTAGGTTATGGGAATGAATGATGTGGTGATGCTTGGATGCAAAAGTACCTCGGTATGTATCACAAACAAGTACTCGCTTGATTAGTGAATCAATATGCATTGTGTGGAACATGTGACTATGTAATATTACTCCATGAAGTGGAGGTTTGGACTCTGTTAACAATACCTATTAGATGAGAAAATCTATACAGTGAAATCTGGTATCCTTTGACCATATCTAGTGGAAAGGGATTGGTGCATTCCTTTTAGTGGAGTTCTAACACCCATTGACCATACCTGATGGCGAGTGTAAACCATACAGTGGAGGTCTAGTGTCTATTGACCATATTTGATTTAGGAGTGTGTTCTAAGCAACAAAGGTCTAGTGTCCATATTTGATTGAGGAGTGTGTTCTAAGCAACTAAGGTCTGGTTTCCATTGACCATATTTAACAATATCTGACAATGGAGCCCGTGCAATGGATGCCTGGTATCTATTAACCATATCTGGTAGATAGTATAGTCTGCACAGTGGAGGTCTAATTTTTCCATCGACCATATCTGGCGAATAATTATTTAGATTCTTGTGATCAGTTTGGGCTAATCATTCTTGTGTTACAATTTGCATTCTTGAATAATGATTGATTGGGTTACGAGAACTCAAGTTACATGTTGCCATACATTATGGATATACCTTGGATACTTAAATCGTAATTACATGGTGTGAGTGATAAATAAGTAGCAAGATAAAGACTTGATTAAGAATTGACTAGAAACCCTGTAAAGCCGAGTGGACCCATATGATAAGGGAACTCGCTGAGATTATTATCTCATCCTATTATTGTTGTTGTTTTTCAGGTGTTTATTTGCAGGTTAAAGGCAAGAAGAAGTTGTCTGGTGATGTTTCAAAGACCTTCTTCATCATTGTGATCTTCCACTGTGAATTATGTGCAATCGAGGATATTGTATATAAGTCTTATTTTTATTTAGGCACTATTGTATAACATATGCCATAGTTTTATATTTATCTTGAAAATGTGTATATAATGATGTCGTTAGACACTTATATTGTATTAGTACAAAATATTATCACTTGTATAATACTACTATTCTAGATATATATTATATGAGGTGTTACAATTGGTATCTGAGTAGGTCAATTTTCGACCTAGCCTTGAAACATCATAAATAACTCTATTCCTGCCTCATATGTGTATTTTGCCAACATGATTATTAACGTTATGATGTATAGTATTAGGCCCAATAAACTTAATCTTATGTGCACGATAGTTAAAATCATGGTTGAGAAACCATAAGGAAGTAGAAGGCCTACAAACACTTATTCCCAAGGTGAGGATTTTGGTTAATATTTTGGAAGTCAATAGGATCAGTGGACTTTGTTTATGCACCAACAAAAGCATTTCATTTGCAAATGCAGGAGCAACAATAAGACTTCGTGGTGCAAATAATGCAACATATGTAAAGCTAAGCGCAACCTCAACCTAATCCACAAGATGTTGCAAGAAGGAGTTTTCAATAGTTCTATCAGGTGAACCCTCATAAATTCCAAGGTGGCCTTTATCCCATTTTAGCTCGTGATTGACTTTCTTAAATGGAAATAGTATTTCAAGTGGTAATATGCACTGAAGAAAACAAAGTTCTTTTTGCCTCACACATGATGAAGGGCCGACAACTAGGTGGTGGGCTAGTACCATAACCCACATGGTGACTACAGAAATCTCAAATGATTGGGGACACTTTAAGGCATTATTTTTAGATGATTATTTCCATAGCAGCTTGAAAGTGAAAAAGGTGTTTGAGTTTCAGCAACTTCGTCAGGGTATTATGATCGTGGAAGAGTATGTCGTAAGGTTTGAAGATGCGGCTGCCTACTTTAGATAAGCTTCCTACCAAAGAAAAATGGAAGACAAACTAATTTATGTTCAATCTTAGAGAAGAAATTGAACACAGTGTAACCTAGCAGGAGTTTGGTACTTATGCATAACTGTTAATGCAATGCTACATTACCGAGAATAGATTGAAAATGATTAAACCCGAAAGAGAGTAAGTCAATCAACTTTATAGGACTTCTAGCGAGGCTGTCCTGCACTTGAAACCAAGTGAATTCTCATACGAGGGAAAGCAAGTGTAAAGTACAGAACCAATGTCACCTCATCCGTGCATTAATTGTCATAAGATACATCCTAAAGATGTTATAGTTATCAGGAGAAATGTCACAAAGCAAATTATTTCCCTAATCCAAAGTCACTGTGAGTATCAGATGGATCTCCCTGCCTAAGTACCTGAATTCATGTATGCTTAAATCGATAATCTTGTATTGCTTGTGTTATGAAGTATCACACTCCCTTTTTATTTAATTTGGAATGCCTTGTTAAAATTTCTTTTTATTGGTTACCTCCCAAAGTAGTTTTAGGTTGTTTGAACCTGGAGTATGTTGTTCGCATATTGTTGGAACTAAGTATGTCCCAAATTTCATTGGTGCACCGTTATGGGTGTCCGAGGTTGTGAATGAATTTGCAAGTTATTACAAGACAAATTGACAGTTTTGAAATTGGAATTTTAAAGGTGTATTACGTGGTTGATCACAAGTAAGGATGTCAAATAAGTCAGACGTTTGGGGAATCAACCTAGTGAACACACTCAATGTGAGTAATTTTTGGGTGTATCACTATTATGGCTAATGAGAACCAAATGGGGTGAGGTAGAAAGAGTCTTACCAAGTGGAAATATCAAAGAAATTGGTTCAATATCTAGCATATGTATTAGTAAGGTGTAAGTGGTTAGTCATAGTATGACACTGGATAATTCTCTAAGATTTATGGCCTAGAAGGTAGACCCCCATGAGAGTGGTACCTAATGTTTACAATGACACTCTAGCCTATTGAAGGGATTTATGATTTATACTTCTAAGAAAGAGAATGAGTGATATGTTCTTAAAGTTAAGCATGTGACTCGTATTGTGTGTAAGCAAGAATACGAACTATAGTTGTGGAAGATTGAGTAAAATGTTTGAGATGAATGATTTTGGATAAGAAGTGAAATGTTATCTCCAGGTGTATAAGAGAGTTGTGTGACTCTGCGAGTAGTATTCAAAAACACACAATTACATCCAAGATTGGTTAAAACTCCTCGTTGGTATTATTTCTTTAGCTGGTTGTTACATTTTCTCGATCTTGTATCGACAATAAGGTTATTCTCTTTAGGAATGATCCGTAAGGTTCTAGTATGATTTTGGGGAGCAGATGCTCAGAGGAAAAATATGGATATTTTATAAGTACCTATGAGTCATCCAGAAGAGGGTGATGAAAAGAAGGGCACAATGCAGTTTCATGGAGGATTAAAGAGATAACTACTTATAGAAATGAATGTAAGATAATCTCATGCCAAGTGTGTTACCTTATTGAAGTGGTACGAGAGAAGTGAAGCATCAGGTGCAGACGCTTGCAGTATATAGTACCGGGTCAAATGAAATAGATAAGGATATCAATTGATAGAGTATAAAGTTCATCACAATTACTGGAGGGTTTATAAGGGAAGAGTCGTTAGTATTATATGTAGTCAATCAATCAGTAAATCATGTCACAAAGTTATAAGAGTATTAAATATCTGATTAAAATAAGGTATCGTGGTTATGGTTTTGGTTAACTCCGTATAAGAATAGGGAGTCATGAACTCTTGGGGGGTCTATGACCAAATGATTTAGAATGGTCTGTCATATGAATTGAGTGGAAACAATGTTAAAATTTAATCAAGGATTAGGAATA
Source organism: Lathyrus sativus (assembly GCA_963859935.3). NCBI lineage: Eukaryota > Viridiplantae > Streptophyta > Magnoliopsida > Fabales > Fabaceae > Lathyrus > Lathyrus sativus. Next base: position 539,398,204 of record OZ012736.1, read on the forward strand.
AAACTATGCTTAAACCAAAAAGTTTTGAGAAGTCGTGAAAGAAAAGAAAGTTTCTAGTGAAAAGATAAGTTGAAAGATTGAATATGTCAAATGATTTAACTGAAGCAAGTCATGTGTTGACCTAGGGTAGTGTTGCAAAAAGTGCTTTTTTCTTTAACTTGAAGAAATTTGGGGGAGAATTTCAATTTAAGGGAGGAAGGAGAGTGCAATGTCCCATATTCTCTTAAATACTCAATTGGTTGTCATTTGAGATTAATTAAGTTCACATGTACTCTATTTATTGTCAGTTGAGATAAATTGATCCTCTATGTGCTCTAAATATTGTCAGTTAGTACCAATAGAGTAACTAGTGAACTCAGGAGAAAACAACTCTTATTAAAAGCAATTGATCATTATTAATAAGTATAAGAAGAGTTTTTTTGATAACATTAATAACTAGTCAATTAATAATAGTAGGAAAATCCAAATTAAGATATTATCTCTCATTTCCCTACTACATGTATATCAAGAGTCTAATTTAACCATTAAATTAGATTCAATTTAAAGGCTATGATGTAGAGTAAGTTAAAAAACTTTCTCTTGAAGTAAGTTGATCCCCAACCTCTCTCTCTCTCTCTCTCTCTCTCTCTCTCTCTATATATATATATATATATATATATATATATATATATATATATATATATATATATATATATATATATATATATATATATATATATATATATATATATATATATATATATATATATATATATATATATATATATATATATATATATATATATATATATATATATATATATATATTAGATTTAATCGAATGATTATAAGTATAAAAGCTAATTTAACCATTATATTAGATTCAATTTAAAGGCTATGATGTGAAGTAAGTTAAAATAACTTACTCTTGGAGTAAGTTGATCCTCAATCTCTCTCTCTCTCTCTCTATATCTATATATATATATATATATATATATATATATATATATATATATATATATATATATATATATATATATATATATATATATATATATATATATATATATATATATATATATATATATATATATATATATATATATATATATATATATATATATATATATATATATATATATATATATATATATATATATATATATATATATATATATATATATATATATATATATATATATATATATATATATATATATATATATATATATATATATATATATATATATATATATATATATATATATATATATATATATATATATAATGGAAGAGAAAAGAAACATAAAAAAATTAGAAAAGAAAAAAAAGATAAAGGAAAAAGAGAAAGAAGGAAAGAAGAAGAGAGAAAGAGAAAGAAGAAAAAACTTGGAGGAAGAAGAAGAAAATCAGGGTAAGCATCATCATCACTACCAATTCATCTCAATTTCATCACCATCTTCCTTGCTATAGGTGACTTCCTAGTTATATGGGATTTGGGCGAGAAATTCATAAAAATTGGGTTTTAGGGTTTTTTTTTTAATTTTGCTTTGTTGGTGGAATTGATGATTGAAACATGATTCTTGTTATGTTTTGTGCTATTGCTATAAATCTATGATGATATGTTGTGTTTACATGCTATGTTATGTTGTGTTGTTGTGTATTTATGTTGTGTGAATGTTATGAGAATATGTGAAGAAACTATTATATTATTATTGTTTATTATTGTTAAGAATTGTTGAATACATGAGTTGTGTTGTTATGGTTAGAGCTTCACAAGAATGAAGTTAATATGTGTGTTATGAAGTTGAAATGATATGTATTGATGTGTTATAAGATTGTAGAATAAGGTTAACAAATGATCAAAATATAGTTGGTTATACATCCTTGTATGATATTGAAGATGATTATTTTGTTATGAGAATGAAGAAATGTCCAAGTTATGAGTCGTATGATTTAAAGCTATGTTGTTGTTATGGTATTGATGTTGTGTTGTTGTTGTTGTTGTTATGAATACATGTTGTATGAGTAAAGAGTAAACATGGTTGAATATGTACATGTTTTGTTCTTGGAGTTTATGACTAAAAATCATGTGTGTCGGGGTTGGTTTATGATTGGGAAATGATTAGAATGGTTAAGGATGGAAGAAGACATGTTTATAAAGGAGATTTTTGCAAAAAGTTGCAAGTGAATTCGATTGGATGACACATGCAATTGATTCTATCGTCTGTTTATTCCAAAAATAATGTTTTTCAAGGGTTCTAAACCATCTTAAGAGCCCTATAGCTTGTAACATGAAATGTATGCATTAGATTAACAATAATCGGTTGAACTACACGAGATTGAGTGGGTTATAACCTAGAATTTTGTTTTGATTAAGGTGGCGTAACTTGAGTTTCGTAATTCAGAATTTGATGCAGTCTGATGCATTGGAAAACTTGTTTAAATCTCTATATGATCATTATACTTGGTTGCATGTCTTCTCATTGGAAAATGATTTTACTTTCATTTAGTCATGTATGTTTATGAACCATATTAAGACGTGTTGTGTTTTATTGAACCATGTTATGATCAAGTTGTTGTTGTGTGGCTTGTTTAATAACCTGATTAAAATCTTATGTTACAAGTGAGCAAACTTTATGAGCTTAACTCAACTAATGATTTAGAAAGATAATATATGTTATGGAAATGAATGACGTGGTGATGCTTGGGCATAAAAGTACCTCGATGTGTAACACTGACAAATATTCACTTGGTTAATGAATCAATATGCATTGTATGGAACACATGGAATAAAATATGAATGAGTGGATATGATCATCTTGTTTTTGATGAATAATTGTAACTTTATTAAGCGTATTCCATGCAGTGTAGGTCTGAACTCTATTGATAATATTTATTGGACGATGAAATCTATATATTGGAAGTCTGGTATCCATTTACCGTATCTAGTGGAAAGGGCTTTGTGCATTTCTTTTAGTGGAGGTATGCCATCCATTGACTATATCTGATGATGAATGTAAACCATATAGTGGAAGTCTGATGTTCATTGACCATATCTGATTAGGGAGTGTGTTATACAAAGTAGATGTCTAGATTCCATTGACAATATCTGATGGTGGAGCTTGTGCAGTGGATATTTGATATCTATTGACAATATCTAGTAAATAGTATAATCCGTGCAATTAAGGTTTTATTTTTCCATCGACCATATCTAGCATGTTGTAAATGTGCCTTAAAACCTTTGTTGATGAAGAGAAAGAAAACATATTTTGGAGATTGCATTTACCGCGAAAATCGGAAGTTTTAGAAAGTCGAACGGAAAATCGAAAAAAAAAAAGAAAAAAAATCGGTTGGTGAATAGTGTTTTTGAGTTTTCGGTCTTTTTTTATTCAGTCCATGGATCCATGTGATTTTGGACTTTGTTTGTTGGGTATTTGCTATTATAAATATGTATCTCTTATATTTTTGGTGTGTGGTGTAACAACCCCCTTCTATACCCCGCAAATAATCAATTAAACATTTAAGCACATAATAAAATTTTATCAGAGTATAATTAAAATATGGTATAAAAGTAGCATGTCACATCATTCACCAAATAACATACAACACCTACTCTATAAAGACATGTAACAGTGGGATAGTTTTCAAAAATAGAGGAACTTCGTCCTTACACCCATATATCCATATTTAAAATTAAGCGGAAGATTAAAACATTTGAATCACTTAAAACATGTTATCTCATAAATACATATCATTAAGTTTGTTTCATAAAATCATTCATGTTTTACAAAACATCATCACCATATACATATACAATGCATCACAAAAGAATGTTATACAGCCTAACTACCCGGTGCTACATATCAGAGCGACCGACTCAAAAGAATGAAGCTATACTTCACAAAAAGAAACCTCCAGCAACCTAATCTGCAATGCCTCATAGAGCATTATAAAACATCAGAAGGGTGAGAAATATTACCATAATAATCAATGCATATAATTATATATATAAATACATACACAAATCATAGAATATATATATATATATATATATATATATATATATATATATATATATATATATATATATATATATATATATATATATATATATATATATATATATATATATATATATATATATATATATATATATATATATATATATATATATATATATATATATATATATATTTCACATTTTCTCACCATAATTCATTCCAATCATCATATACATCACAACATGCATACACATATATGGATAATCACAAAACATGTTTCATCATGCACACATCCATAATCCATAATTCCACAATTCCATACACAAGCATATTTCATATAACAATGAAATCTATGCAATGTGACCCAACAAAACTCAATACAACTTAATGCCATGTGGTACCAACACTTGTTATCATTTTTCGGTTTTTACACTTAAACTGGGTCCACCCTTCTAGACCGATAACAACAAAAGCCCGTTCCCTAAGCTTTCAAACTCACCCTTCTAGGTTTGGGACAAGTTACTAGTCTCCACGTAACTAGCAAACATTTCCTCTTGACTAAATGATGCATATGCAATCAACAACCAATGCACTTAAGACCGATCACTCGTCTTAATCCCATGCATTCAAAATAATTCATCCCTTCAAGAATTACAACATGATTGCACACACAACATATTCATACAATCAAAGTATCATACTTTAAATTATCATCACATTATCAAACAATGCACACATATCCACGATATGTTCCCATGCATTCATCACACAAATCGCATACGACACATATGCATTCCACAATATCATGCCAAACGGCCATAAACCTCCTCACACTCATCATGCATTCATATTCAATTCAAATAATTCACTACACATATATGCCAAAAGGCTACATTCATAATTGATTCCACAACCTAGGATTCACGCCATAAGGATAGCCACAGCATAACATACCACAACGGTTCACAATTATTCATTTCAATAAGGATTAAACATAATTGAACCAAAGAAATCAACATTGGAATGGAAAAACATAGGAACTGAAAAGTTGATGTCATATTCGCCACCCTTCACCTGACGAAGCTATTGGCGAATGCTCGCTACCTCATTCGCCTGGCGAACTCGCTGGCGAAGCAAGTCAGTAGCTACTGGAAGTGTTCACTACCGTTCGCTGATTCACTCGCCTGGAGAACCTTCGCCACTCTCCTTCGCCTGGCGAACTTGCCAGTGAAGACTAACTTTTGCTTCTGTTTTGGTTCGTTACATACTCGCTGGGCTTTGCCCGACGAATCTTCGCTGCCATTCGCCTGGCGAATGCTGGCGAATCTGTGAACCCAGAAATCCCTAACTGTACAAACTCATCCAATCCTTCCAAAACTGACTGATTCACACCAAACCAGTTTTAATAGTCTTAACCCAACATCACCCGACTACACTATGCCATTAATTCTAGATTCCAACCGTTTAAACTCGGTTTCTACCGATTAAACTCATTTCTGCCCTAAAATAGAAAGATGTAGAAAACCTCCAACAAATCCAAACCAACACATACATAATCATATACATTGATAAAATAACAACATTTCACACCCTTACCTTGATTAAATCGATGCTTAGGAGTTGTTCTTGAGCTTTTTCAACTTTTCCTCTTCTCCTTCTCTTTTCTCCTCTTTCTCCTTCTTTCTCTATTCTTTCATTTATGTTTCTATCTTTTCTTTTCTTTCCACTTTTCCTTATAAGTCTTTCCTTTCTAATTCTCTCCATTATCTATTAATTAATTCCAAATAATTTAATTAATATAAATAAATAATTAATTAATGAAAATTGGGTTGTTACAACCCTCCCCCACTTTAGGAATTTTCGTCCTCGAAAATGTTACCTTCTTCAAACAACTCTGGATAAGACTCCCTCATCTGGCTCTCCAGTTCCCAAGTCACATTTCCACCCGCCGGTCTTCCCCAAGCGACCTTCACCAAAGCAATCACTTTGCCTCGAAGTTGCTTCATCTTCCGATCCTTTATCCTCATAGGTGATGTTTCCACAGTCAGGTTATCTCTCACCTGTACATCATCTACTTGGACTACATGAGACAGATCCACAATGTATTTCCTCAACTGAGATACATGGAATACGTCATGAAGATTAGTAAGAGACGGCGACAATGCAACACGATAGGCCACCTCTCCTATCTTCTGCAAAATCTGAAAAGGACCAATGAAACGCGGCGTCAACTCGCGCGACTTCAATGCCCTACCAACACCAGTCATCGGAGTAACTCGAAGAAACACATGATCTCTCTCTTGAAATTCAAGTGTCTTCCTCCTCTTGTCATGATAACTCTTCTGACGACTCTGAGAAACCCTCATCTTCTCTTGAATCATCTTAATCTTATCGGTAGTCTGCTGGACTATCTCGGGTCCAACTACAGAACTCTCTCCTGATTCATACCAACACAATGGCGTTCTACAACGTCTACCATACAATGCCTCAAAAGGTGTCATACCAATACTCGAATGAAAACTGTTGTTGTAAGTGAACTCAATCAAAGGCAAGTAGATGTCCCAAACTCCTCCCTTCCCCAACACACAAGCTCTCAAAAGATCCTCAAGTGACTGAATAGTCCTCTCAGTCTGACCATCTGTCTGTGGATGGTAAGCTGAACTCAAATGCAACTTCGTATCCAAAACACTTTGCAAACTCTCCCAAAATCTCGAAGTAAACCTCAAATCTCTATCTGACACAATACTAGACGGAATACCATGCAAACTGACAATCCTCTTGATGTACAACTTTGCCAACTTCTCCAACGGGTAATCCATTCGCATAGGAATAAAGTGAGCAGATTTTGTCAATCTATCCACTATAACCCAAATAGCTTCAAAATTACTCGGCGTCCTCGGTAAACTAGACACAAAATCCATAGAAATGTTGTCCCATTTCCACTCAAGAATAAACAACGGTTGCATCAAACCCGACAGTTTCTGATGTTCAATCTTTGACTTTTGACAAGTCAAACAAGAATACACAAACTCGGCAATATCCTTCTTCATACGAGGCCACCAAAATACTTTCCTCAAATCTTGATACATCTTAGTAGCACCTGGATGAATACTCAATCCACTACGATGCCCTTCCTCAAGAATACTCTTCTTTAGCTCAACAATGTCCGGAACACAAACTCTATCACGACATCACATAATACCATTCTCATCAATCCGAAAATCACCACCTTGACCTTAATTGGTCAAAGTCAACCGATCAACTAAACTCAAATCAGATTTCTGTCCTTCTCGAATCTCGTCAAGAATACCACTAGTAAGCTTTAACATACCAAGCTTAACTCCATAAGAAGTCTTCTCACACACCAAACTCAAATCACGAAATTGCTCAATCAATTCCAACTCTTTTACCATCATCATCGACATATGCAACGATATCCTACTCAATGCATCCGCTACCACGTTTGCTTTACCCGGATGGTAATTCAAACCAAAGTCATAATCCTTCAGAAGTTCCAACCATCTTCTCTGCCTTGCATTCAATTGTATATAATCTATACAAAGTCTCATAAAACCTTCTTTCTTCTTAACCAACAACACTGGTGCACCCCACAATGACACACTCGGACGAATAAATCTCTTCTCAAGTAGATCTTCAAGTTGACTCTTCAACTCTTTCAATTCCGACGCGGACATACGATACGGAGCCATCGATATCAGACTAGTTCCAGGAATTAAGTCGATCGTAAACTCCACTTCTCGTTCCGGCGGTAAATCTCTTATCTCCTCAGGAAAAACTTCCGAAAAATCACGGACAATTGGTAAAGTGTTAATTGCCCCACATCCACCAACACTCAAAGTTGCCATCAACATAAATACCTTCGCACCATCTTGCACCGATTCCTTCACTTGCTTAGCAGTCATAAACAAATCTCTTTCCTCATCGGATCCAGGAAAAATAACCGTTTTGTCAAAACAATTAATATAAACATGATTGAATTCTAACCAATTCATCCCAAGAATGACATCAAGTTGATCTAAGTGAAGACACACTAAATCAATTCCAAAGTCCTTACTAAAAATACTCAACGGACAATTCGAGCACACATACGGAGTAGTCACCGAACCCATAGTAGGAGTATCAATAACCATACTACCACCCATAATAGACAACTCAAGATTTAGTCTCTTAACACAATCCAAAGAAATAAAAGAATGCATAGCTCCAATATCAATTATAGCGATCAAAGGTATACCATTAATGAAGCACGTACCTCGGATCAATCGATCATCACTAGCAGTCTCCGATCCAGATAGAACAAACATTTTCCTGCTCCCTTGAGTCTTCTTCGGTTTGTCACACTTGGTACTAATGTGCCCTTGCTCACCACAGTTATAGCAAGTCACATTCGCACCACTTAGGCACTCAAGAGCCTTGTGGCCTGGCTTGCCACACTTGAAACACTTTTGCTTAACACTTTTGCACTCGGGAGCACGATGTCCCGCTTCACCGCATCTAAAACATCTCACCGAAGTAGAAACTCCTCCCCCACTTGACTTCTTGCCATAACCAGCTTTTTGTTTCCCTTTATCTGCAGGAGTCACATACGACTTCCCTCTAAATTGACTCTTCCCCTTCCTATCATTCAAACTCTTGTAGTGGCTAGACCGAGCCCTACTATCTTCATCATAAATACTACTCTTGTTCACCAATTCAGAAAATCGCCTAATTTCTTGATAATTGACAGCTTGCTTAATTTCAGGCCTCAAACCATTCACAAACTTGAGACACTTAGATCTATCGGCATTAGCAGTGTTATAATGAGGACAAAACTTAATCAGTTCTTCAAATCTCGCCGCATACTCGGCCACAGTTGAGTTACCTTGCTTCAGCTCAAGGAATTCAATTTCCTTCTTACCACGCACATCTTCTGGAAAATAATTCTCCAGAAATGTCTCCCTAAAAAGATCCCAAGTAACCACAGTCTCATCCTCTTCAAATCTTTGGCGAGTATTACCCCACCAATCCTCAGCTTCCTCTTCGAGCATATGAGTGCCAAACTACACCTTCTGTGCATCTGAGCAGTTCATAACTCGAAAGATCTTCTCAATTGCTTTCAACCAAATTTGTGCTTTGTCAGGCTCATGGGTTCCCTAGAAAATCGGTGGATTATTCCTTTGAAACCTTCCCAAGGCACGAAACTCATCATCAGCATTGTTTCCAACATTCACGTTGGCTGGAGGATTTTGCCCAATTGCTCCCGCCAACCTCGTCAAAGCCTCTACAATCGCTTCGTCATTCCTACCGGCCACCATCGTTCTGTATCTCAACAACAGAACTCACAAGGTCAAACAATATCGATAATGTCACACACAATCAGATATAAATGGGAAAACAACACGTTAGAGACTTGGCCAACTGGCCTACCTGCTCTGATACCACTAATGTAACACCCCCTTCTATTTCCCCAAATAATCAATTAAACATTTAGGCACATAATACAATTTTATTAGAGTATAATTAAAATATGGTATAAAAGTAGCATGTCACATCATTCACCAAATAACATACAACACCTGCTCTATAAAGACATGTGACAATGGGGTAGTTTTCAAAAATAGAGGAACTTCATCCTTACACTCATATCTCCATATTTAAAATTAAGCGGAAGATTAAAACATTTGAATCACTTAAAACATGTTATCTCATAAATACATATCATTAAGTGTGTTTCATCAAATCATTCATGTTTTAGAAAACATCATCACCAGATACATATAAAATGCATCACAAAAGAATGCTATACAACCTAACTACCCGATGCTACATATCAGAGCGACCGACTCAAAAGAATGAAGCTATACTTCACAAAAAGAAACCTCCAGCAACCTAATCTGCAATGCCTCATAGAGAATTATAAAACAGCAGAAGGGTGAGAAATATTATCATAATAATCAATGCATATAATTATATATATATATATATATATATATATATATATATATATATATATATATATATATATATATATATATATATATATATATATATATATATATATATATATATATATATATATATATATATATATATACATACACAAATCATAGAATATATATATTTCACATTTTCTCACCATAATTCATTCCAATCATCATATACATCACAACATGTATAGACATATATGGATAATCACAAAACACGTTTCATCATGCACACATATAATCCACAATTCCACAATTCCATACACAAGCATATTTCATATAACAATGACATCTATGCAATGTGACCCAACAAAACTCAATGCAACTCAACGCCATGTGGTACCAACATTTGTTATCATTTTTCGGTTTTTACACTTAAACCGGGTCCACCCTTCTAGACCGATAACAACAAAAGCCCATTCCCTAAGCTTTCAAACCCACCCTTCTAGGTTTGGGACAAGTCACTAGTCTCCACGAAACTAGCAAACATTGCCTCTTGACTAAATGATGCATATGCAATCAACAACCAATGCACTTAAGACTGTTCACTCGTCTTAATCCCATGCATTCAAAATAATTCATCCCTTCAAGAATTACAACATGATTGCACACACAACATATTCATACAATCAAAGTACCATACTTTAAATTATCATCACATTATCAAACAATGCACACATATCCATGATATGTTCCCATGCATTCATCACACAAATCGCATACGACACATATGCATTCCATAATATCATGCCAAACGGCCACAAACCTCCTCACACTCATCATGCATTCATATTCAATTCAAATAATGCACTACACATATATGCCAAAAGGCTACATCCATAATTGATTCCACAACCTAGGATTCACGCCATAAGGCTACCCACAACATAACATACCACAACGGTTCACAATTATTCATTTCAATAAGGATTAAACATAATTGAACCAAAGAAATCAACATTGGAATGGAAAAACACAAGAACTGAAAAGTTGTTTTCATGTTCGCTACCCTTCGCCTGGCGAAGCTATTGGCGAATGCTCGCTACCTCATTCGCTTGGCGAACTCGCTGGCGAAACAAGTCAGTAGCTACTGGAAGTGTTCACTACCGTTCGCTGATTCACTCGCCTGGCGAACCTTTGCCACTCTCCTTCTCCTGCGAACATGCCAGCGAAGACTAACTTTTGCTTCTGTTTTAGTTCGCTACATACTCGTTGGGCTTTGCCCGGTGAATCTTCGCTGCCATTCTCCTGGCGAATGCTGGCGAATCTGCGAACCCAGAAATCCCTAACTGTACAAACTCATCCAATCCTTCCAAAACCGACCGATTCACACCAAACCAGTTTTAATAGTCTTAACCCAACATCACCCGACTATACTACGCAATTAATTCCAGATTCCAACTGTTTAAACTCGATTTCTACCGATTAAACTCATTTCTGCAATAAAATGGAAAGATGTAGAAAACCTCCAATAAATCCAAACCAACACATACATAATAATATACATTGATAAAATAACAATATTTCACACCCTTACTTTGATTAAATCGATGCTTGGGAGTTGTTCTTGAGCTTTTCCAACTTTTCCTCTTCTCCTTCTCTTTTCTCCTCTTTCTCCTTCTTTCTCTATTCTTTCCTTTATGTTTCTATCTTTTCTTTTCTTTCCACTTTTCCTTATAAGTATTTCCTTTCTAATTCTCTCCACTATCTATTAATTAATTCCAAATAATTCAATTAATTAATATAAATAATTAATTAATGAAAATTGTGTTGTTACATGTGACAATCTTAAAGTTTTCACCAACAAGGAAGACTAAGGGTTTAAAGGTATAGCATATGGTTTTAGCTATGCACAAAGAAAAAATTGTATTACACCTTGGGTTTGAGTGATTCATATGTTGAGTGTTGGAGAGGTAGGGAAACACTTGGGTAGAAAATAAGGTTATTTTTGGGTGCCTTCAGGGTTGTTCTTGGGAACCTGAAGGCGAAAGATATTTTCTTGTAACTCATTTGTAATCTATTATAATAACTTTCTGAGTATAGTGAACTGAAGAGCTGCTCTCTCCCTCATAGTAGATCGTTTGATTGAACTGGGTAAACAAACCTTCAGGTTTTTCTTGTCTTATTCTGTTATATTATTTGTGTATGGATTATTATTGTTGCAGACCGTTTATTTTGGTTGCTATTGTTCTTTGTCTCACAAATTAATATTGAACTTTATTGTAATTCACACCAATATTCACAATAAGTGGTGCAGTGAGCGTGGAGCAAAGAGATATTATTGACAAGTTAGCACCATGGTTAGTAGATGGAAGATCAAGAAATTTTCTGGTAACAACGACTTCGGGTTATGGAAAATTAAGATGCAAGCAATTTTAATTCAAGAGAAGTGTATCGATGCTTTGAAGAGTGAAGCATTGATTCCTGCAGGGCTTATATGTAACACCCTTTTCTACCCCGAAGTTATCATGACAAAATAACACAGATATCAGAGTAAATAAATAAATCTCATAAAAAGCCACCAAAAGGGTGTACATTTCTCAATGTCATCAAATAGGTCAATACTCCGTAAACCACGGGTTTTCTCAAAATACATCAAATTTCACAAAGCAGCGGAACTCAAAAGGCATAAATCCAGTTTTTTTCCTCATAAGGGAAAGTAACCAAAACAACTCAATGGTATAAAGTTTAACTCAAAGAATCCAACCTGATGTTACATATCAGAGCAAGACCCTCTAAGTTAACCAAAAAGGCTAACGACTCTAAAACTTCAAAAATAACTCCTCGACGGCGTCCATAGCTAAACCTAGTCATCTGCACGTTACCACGTTGAGGTAACATCCAAACATGCAGGGTGAGTAAAATAATTCATAATAATCAATGTATAACAATCGACATAAAAATGGCATCATAATCATATTCAACACATTCATATTCCCCAATATACCTCAAAGGCCACAACGTCATAATTCATACAAAAAGACTCAGAAATGCAAATGCGACACAACTCAATGCATGTGGTACCAATCATCACAGCTCGATGGACACTGGGGCATCAATCCTCCACAGATCCCCATCAATAGGATCGATTCTACTAGAGAACCGGAGCACATCAAAACACTTCACATCCACATAATAGGATTGAAGCCAAAGTAACCGAGGTCCTGAATCGAAGTCCGAATGCACATGAATGCATAATGCACACGTCACAAATCATCCTCATAATAACAGCATATGGTGTATCATCATTCATCATATTCATCATCATCATATCTCATGTTATCACATAATTCATCAATTATGGTACTATCATCATAATACATCATAGAAATCATCATGTCATCATGTACACATCACCTAAAACTCACCGTCATACTCATGTCAACTCATCACAGAAATCACAAAATCAAACATCAAGGCAGCGCTGCACACGATCAACATACGTGAAACTCTGCTACGTTTGTTGGCATGTTCGCTAGGCGAGTCTGGGGCGAGTTTCTTCGCTAGGAGAAGCTTTCTTCGCTAGGCGAGTCTGGAAATAACATGGTTCGCTAGGTGAACTGTGCGATGACAACAAAATCTGGTACGCACCAGAATTGATTTCCACTCAAATGCTCATACGATTCACTTACGAAATGCCCCCAAAACATCCCTAAATTATCCCTAAGGTCCTACAGTGATAAAGGCATAAAACCTACAGTTTATTAGGCCAATCCCGTAACCTATTCATGTCTAAATCACAATTTTTCCATCAATTACACCCTAAGGCATTAGAGTTACTTACTATCCAATATTTCTATCCCTTTAGGGCCAGACATATAACAATTCAAGGTTTTGGCCACGAAGGCCTAAGGTTTCCTAATTCTCATATTAAACAGTCAGGAATACTTACCACTAACCAAACCATCAGGGTCTCACCATCAATTTCCCTTTTTCCCACAATTAACCCAAAATCCCTTAAACCTAAAATCATCCAGAGTTACATTGAAAGGTGTAACAGTCCAATTTTCAATAATTAATTATTTATGTTAATTAATTGATTCATTGGAATTGTTTTAATTATTGAATGATTATTTAATATTGGTAGATATTTTGAGAGAAGAAATATGATGGAAAGAAAATGGAAAGACATATAAGAGGAAAGTGGAAAGAAAGGAAAAAGATAGAAACATAAGAGAAAAAGAAGAAAAAGAAAGAGGAAGAGGAGAAAAGAGGGAAAAGCTTGGAAAGCTCAAGATCAACTCTTTGGGATTGATTTAATCAAGGTAAGGGTGTGAAATATCATTATCTTGTCAATGTATATGATTATGTATGGATTGTTTGGATTGTTTGGATGTTTTTCTCCATTTTTCCATTTTAGGGCAGAAATGAGTTTAATCGGTAGAATCGAGGTTTTAACGGTTAAAATCGAGAATAAGTTGTGTAGTTTAGTCGGAGGATGTTAGACTAAGGCTATTGGAACTGGTTTGGTGAGAATAAGTTGATTTTGTGAAGAGTTGGGGATTTTGGACAGTGAGGGTTTTGAACATCGCAGACACTCGCTGACACCTTTGCTAGACGAGCAGGTCGCGAGCATTCGCTGCAGCGAACTGGTAGCGAGCTTGTAGCGAATGGTCCCAGACTTGGGAAGAATGGAATGATCCAATCTTGCTGGTAGCGAGTGGGGTAGCGAAGCATTCGCTAGGACCTCGCTAGAGCGAGTAGGTAGCGAAGCCTTACAGTAGCTTCTGTTTGCCTTCGCGAGCATGTTCGCTAGGCGAACATGTAGCGAGCGTTTGCTAGAGGCTCGTTAGGCGAGCTAGTAACGAGCGTGACAGCATGTTATTTTCTCTGTGATTCCATCCAATTTTGATTGTTTTGGTTCGATTGTGCTTGATACTTGTTGGGAATGAGTAGTTTGGGTGCTGTTGTGATGAGATATGTTGTGGGTAGCCGTATGACGTGAATCCTAGATTATGAAATATGGTCGTTTGACAAATAAATGCATTGTTTAAAGTGATTAAAATACATAATGATTGTATGTGATCGTATGTGAATAATGCATGGGAACATATTGCGAATATGTGTGCATTGCTTGATAAATGTGGTGATGGTATGGAATTGTGAATGCATAATGATTGTATGTGATTGTATGTGAATAATGCATGGGAACATATTATGAATATGGATGCATTGCTTGATAATATTGATGATATTGAAAAATGAATATGTTGTGTGTGCAATCATGTTATAATTCGTATGTGTTGAATTATTTGAGAATGCATGGGATTAAGATGCGAGAACGGTCTTAAGTGCATTTGGTGATTGATTGCATATGCATCATTTAGTCAAGAGGCAATGCTTGCTAGTTTCGTGGAGACTAGTGACTTGTCCCAAACCTAAAAGGGTGGGTTTGAAATCTTAGAGGATGGACTTTTGTTGTTATCGGTCTAGAAGGGTGGACCCGGTTTAAATGTAAAAACCGAAAAATGATAATAAGTGTTGGTACCACATGGCGTAAGTTGCATTGAGTTGTATTGAGTCACATGGCATAAATATCATTGTTATATGATTAAGTATGCTTGCATGTGAATTGTTGAATTGAGGATTATGGATGTGTGCATGATGAAATGTGCTTGGTGATTGTCCATATTTGTTTAAACATATATTGTAACATATATGATGATTATAATGATTGCGGTGAGAAAATGTGGAATATATGTATCCTATATTTGTGTATGTATATATAATTATATGCATTATTTATTATGATGATATTTCTCACTCTTCTGCTGTTTTATAATGCTCTATGAGGCATTGCAAATTAGGTTGCTGGAGATCTTTTTGTGAAGTATAGCTTCATTCTTTTGGTCGGATATGTAGCATCGGGTAGTTAGAATTGTATAGTATTCTTTTGGGATACATTTTATATATGTATTTGATGGCAAATGTTTTTGTAAACATGAATGATGTGGTGAATTAAACGAAATGATGTGTATTATATGATTACATGTTTAAGTGATTCAATGTTTAGATTTTCCGCTTTTTAATTCTAAATATTGAGATGTGGGTGTAAGGACTGAGTTCCTCTGTTGAAGCTACCCCACCGTTGCATATCTTTTATAGAATAGGTGTCATATGTTTCAATTTGCGTATGATGTGGCATACCTCTTTTATACCATGTTTTAATTTTACTCTGATGAAATTTTAATATGTGCTTAATTGATTTATTTGTTTAATTGGGGGTATAGAATGGGGTGTTACAAAAGGCATGCATAGAAAATCATGAAAATCTATACTCCCCATACCTTAGCCGATTCAAAGCCTTCACGATTATCTCCAGGAATCTTCTTCCTCCAATCTTTTCCTCAAAGCTTTGACCATAAAACTTTTCATGGTTAACAAATGAATTCTAATTCCCTTCAGAATTCTATTTTGTCCAACCTAGTCTTGGGCCTCATAATTTAGGGGTTTTCCCTTATTACCCTCACTAATTCCTCCAAATGCCCAAATTACCCTTATTTCTCTTATATTCATTTTAATTAATAATAATACTAATAATTTAATATTATATACTATTAATCAAATAAATAATCCAAAGATGCACATTTTTCCAATAATCCACCAAATAACCGAAACCAACCGAAAAATGAATATTCTTAATTAAATAAATAAATTAAAATATTCCAATTAAATTTGGGGTATTACAACTCTCCCCCACTTAAAAGAATTTTCGTCCTAAAAAATTACCTCAAGAAAATAGAGTCGGGTACGACTCCCTCATCTGATCTTCATGCTCCCAAGTCCAACATTCTCCAGCTGGTCCTCCCAAACTACCTTCACCAAGGCAATCTCTTTACCTCACAACTACTTCACTTCTCGTTCGTCAATCTGAATAGGCAACGCCTTAACAGTCAAATCATCTCGCACTTGTACATCATCCATCTGAATCACATGCGACGAATCTGGAATGTACTTCCTCAACTGTGACATATGAAACACATCATGCAAATTCGCAAGCGACGGCGGTAAAGCAATTCGATATGCTACTTCCCCCACCCTCTGCGAAATCTGATGCGAACCAACAAAACGCGATGTGAGCTTTCGACACTTCAAAGCTCGACCAATGCCATTTACCGACGTAAATCTCAAAAACACGTGATCTCCCTCTTGGAATTCAAGTGTTTTCCTCCTCTTGTCATGGTAACTCTTCTGGAGACTCTGTGACACTTTCATCTTTTCTTGGATCATCTTGATATTATCAGTCGTCTCTTGCACAATCTCAGGTCCGAGTACAACACTCTCGCCTGATTCATACCAACACAACGGAGTCCTACATCTTCTGCAATACAAAGCCTCATACGGTGCCATTCCGATATTAGAATGGTAACTGTTATTGTAGGTAAAATCAATCAACGACAAATAATTATCCCACAATCCACCTTAATCTAACACACAAGCCCTCAACAAATCCTCTAAAGATTGGATAGTTCTTTCTGTCTGTCCATCCGTCTGTGGATGATAGGGAGAACTCAACCTCAACTTAGTACCCGAAGTTGTCTGCAAACTCTCCCAAAACCTCGATGTAAACCTCGGATCTCTATCAGACATAATACTCGACGAAACACCATGTAACTTCACAATCTGATCAATATAAATTTCGGCAAGCTTCTGCAACAAAAAATTGATCTTCATCGGTATAAAATGAGCTGATTTAGTCAATCTATCAACAATTACCCAAATCGAATCATATCCCTTCAAAGTCTTCGGCAAACCTGCCACAAAATCCATAAAAATGTTATACCATTTCCATTCTGGAATAATCAACGGTTGCATCAGACCCGACGGTCTCTGATGTTCAATCTTCGACTTCTGACAAGTCAAACAAGCATACACAAATTCTGCAATTTCCCTCTTCATACTGGCCACCAAAACAACCTCTTCAAATCTCGATACATCTTTGTGGCACCAGGATGAATACTCAACCCACTTATGTGACCTTCTTCAAGAATGCTCTTCTTGATTTTTGGCACATTGAGAACACAAACTCTATCTCGGAACCTCGTCACACCATTCTCATCAATCCGAAAATCACCTTCATTACCTTGATTAATCAACGTGAGACGATCCACCAAACTCAAATCAGATTTTTGACCTTCTCTAATTTCTTGGAGAATACCACTAGTCAACTTTAACATACCCAACTTCACACTGTTAGGAGTCTCTTCACAAACTAAACTCATATCTCTGAATTGCTCAATCAATCCGAACTCTCGAACCATAAGCATCGATATATGCAAGGACTTCCTTCTCAACGCATTAGCCACAACATTAGCCTTACCAAGATGGTAACTCAATTCAAAATCATAATCCTTCAGAAGTTCAAGCCATCTTCTTTGCCTCATGTTCAACTCCTTCTGATCAAACAAATACATTAGGCTCTTGTAATCACTGAACACCTCAAACCTGGACCCAAAAAGATAATGTCTCCAAATTTTCAACACAAACACCACAACGACCAACTCTAAGTCACGCGTGGGATAATTTCTTTCATGAACCTTCAGTTGTCTTGAAGCATAAGAAATAACCTGAGCATTTTGCATCAATACACCTCCAAGACCCATCTTCAACGCATCACAATACACTATAAAAGACTCACTCGGATTTAGCAAGATCAACACTGAAACAGTCATCAACTTATTCTTAAGTTCTACAAAACTCTTCTCACAAGCAACATCCCGCACATAAGCTTGACCCTTTCGAGTTAATTGAGTCAATGGCAGCGCCAACTTCGAGAAGCCTTCTATAAACCTGCGATAATAACCAGCCAACCCAAGAAAACTTCGAATCTCAATAGCTGACTTTGGAGTCTCCCACTGCAACACAACATCAACTTTCGACAGATCAACAACAATTTCTCCACTAGAAATCACATGGCCAAGGAAACTCACTTCCTTCAGCCAAAATTCACACTTAGGCAACTTGGCATAAAGCTTTTTATCCTTCAAAATCTACAACACCACTCTTAGATATCGCGCATGCTCTTCCTCAGACTTAGATATATCAGGATATCATCAATGAACACTACCACAAATTGATCCAAATAAGGATGAAAAATCATATTCATTAACTCCATGAATACAACACCTGCATTAGACACACCAAACGAAATTACAGTATACTCATAGTGTCCATACCTCATCCTGAAAGCTGTCTTCGGAATATCATCAAGCTTAATACGAATCTGATGATAACCAGACCTCAAATCAATCTTGCTAAACACACAAGAACCCACCAATTGATCCATCAAATCATCAATCCTCAGAAGTGGATACTTATTCTTAATAGCCACCTTATTCAACTGCCAATAATCCATACACAATCTCATACTACCATCTTTCTTCTTCACCAACAACATAAGAGCACCCTACGGAGAAACAATCGGTCGAATAAACTTCTTCTCAAGCAGTTCTTTCAACTATTTCTTCAATTTCCCTAACTCAGATGCAAACATCCGATAAGGAGCCATCGACACAGGACTAGTGCCCGGTATCACCTCAATAGTAAACTCTACCTCACGCTTAGGAGGCAAGTCACTCATGTCGCATGAAAACACCTATGGAAATTACCGAACAAATGATAGCTCCATCCCCACTACTTCACAATCAACTTGAAGCGATGCAAGCAATGCAAACATCTGCGCCTCATCTTCCAAGAGTTTTTCCACTTGTTTGGCAGATACAAACATCAGCTCTCCACCATCACCAAACTCAGGAAACCTCACAATCTTGCTGTAACAATCGATATGAACATGATTATACTCCATCCAGTTCATTCCAAGGATAACATCAATTTGATGCAAAGGTAGACATACCAAGTCCATCACAAAATTCTTATCATAGATGGTCAAAGGACAACTCAAACAGACTAACACGGTAGTCACATAACCATTAGCCAGGGTATCAATAACCATACTCCCAATCATAGAAGACAATTTCAAATTCAACCTCTTAGCACATTCAAGCGAAATAAATGAATGAGTAGAACCAATATCAACTATAACAATCAATTCAACATCATTAGTAAAATATGTACCTCTGATTAAGTTATCTGTCTTGGATTCTTCTGCACCGTTCAAAGCAAACACTTTGCCACTTGTCTGAGCAGCAGTAGCAGTCTTCTTCGGCTACTGACACTAGGTACCGATATGACCCTTCTTTCCACAGTTGAAGCAAGTCGGAGCTTCGTCTTTACATTCGGTAGCTCTATGACCTCTCTTGCCACAACAGTGACATCTCAACGCTCTACAATTCTCAACACGATGGCCTTACTCGCCACACTTAAAACATTTACTTGGAGCAGTAGACGCTCTCTCACTTGGCTTTTTCCCATCTGAAGCCTTCTACTTCCCTTTATCACCAGAAGTCACATACGGTTTCCCCCTATAATGAACTTTCTCTTTCTTCTCACTCAGCTGCTTGTAGTGAGTAGATCGAGCTCGGTTATCCTCATCATAAATCATGCTCTTATCCACCAGTTCCGGAAACCAACGAATCTGCTGGTACCCAATCCCTTGCTTAATCTCTGGTCTCAAACCATTCTCGAACTTGAGACACTTCGACATATTTGCATCAACACGGTTGTAATGCGGACACAACTTTATCAAAGATTCAAACTTTACTGCATACTCGGCCACAGTCATATTTCCTTGTTTCATCCCAAGAAACTCCACCTCTTTCTTTCCCCGAACATCTTCAGGAAAATACTTCCTCAAAAACTCTTCCTTAAACACAACCCAAGTTATTGCAATGCCAGCATCCCCCAATCTCTGATGAGTGTTATCCCACCAGTCTTCAGCTTCCTCTGCTAGCATCTGCGTACCAAACTGCACCTGCTGAGCATCAGTGCACGCCATAACTCGGAAAATATTCTCAATCACTTTCAACCACTTCTTCACACCATTAGGATCATGAGCGCCTACAAAAGTTGGCGGATTGTTCCTCTGAAACTTTCCCAAAGCACAAAACTCATCTGGAGGTCCACCATTCTGAACCATCACTTGGGCAAGTGATTCTAGCGCATCGACAATAGCACGATCATTCCTTCCAGTCATCTGCAACCATCAACAGGGTTAGAAGAAAACAACTCATTAATTGTGTTCTCACACTATCGATCGACAAGGGACTAACAACATAAACACTTGGCCGGACCGACCGACCTGCTCTGATACCACTAATATAACACCTTTTTCTACCCCAAAGTTATCATGGCGAAATAATACAGATACCAGAGTAAATAAATAAATCTCATAAAAAGCCACCAAAAGGGCGTACATTTCTCAATGTCATCAAATAGGTCAATACTCTGTAAACCACGGGTTTTTCCAAAATACATCAAATTTCACAAAGCAGCGAAACTCAAAAGGCATTAATCATGTTTTTTTCCTCATAAGGGAAAGTAAGCAAAATAACTCAACGGTATAAAGTTTAACTCAAATAACCCAATCCGATGTTACATATCAGAGCAAGACCCTCTAAGTTAACCAAAAAGGCTAACGACTATAAAACTTCAAAAATAACTCCTCGACGGTGTCCACGGCTAAACCTGGTCATCTGCACGTTATCCACGTCGAGGTAACATTCAAACAGGCAGGGTGAGTAAAACGATTCATAATAATCAATGTATAAAAATAAACATAAAAATGACAACATAATCATATTCAACACATTCATATTCCCCAATATGCCTCAAAGGCCACAACGTCCTAATTCATACAAAAAGACTCAGAAATGCAAATGGCGACACAACTCAATGCATGTGATACCAATCATCGCAACTCGATGGACACTGGGCCATCAACCCTCCATAGATCCCCATCAATAGGATCGATTCTACTAGAGAACCGGAGCACATCAAAACACTTCACATCCACACAATGGTATTGAAGCCAAAGTAATCGAGGTCCTGAACCGAAGTCCGGATGCACATGAATGCATGATGCACACGTCATAAATCATCCTCATAATAACAACATATGATGCATCATCATTCATCATATACATCATCATCATATAAATCATCATATATCATGTTATCACATAATTAATCAATTATGGTACTATCATCATAATACATCATATAAATCATCATGTCATCATATACACATCACCTAAAACTCACTGTCATACTCATGTCAACTCATCACATAAATCACATAATCAAACATCAAGACATCGCTGCACACGATCAACATACACGAAACTCCGTTACATTCGCTGGTATGTTCTCTAGGCGAGTCTGGGGCGAGTTTCTTCGTTAGGCGAGTCTGGAAATAACATGGTTCACTAGGCGAACTGTGCGATAACAGCAAAATCTGCTATGCACCAGAACTGATTTCCACTAAAATGCTCATACGATTCACTTACCCAATGCCCCTAGAACATCCCTAAATCACCCCTAAGGTCCCACGACGATAAAGGCACAAAACCTACGGTTTATTAGGCCAATCCCGCAACCTATTCATATCCTAAATCATAATTTTTCCATCAATTACACCCTAAGGCATTCGAGTTACTTACTATCCAGTATTTCTATCCCTTCAGGGTCAGACCTATAACAATTCAAGATTTTGGCCACGAAGGCCTAAGGTTTCCTAATTCTCATATCAAACAGTCATGAATACTTACCACTAACCAAACCATCAGGGTCTTACCATCAATTTCCTTTTTTCCCACAATCAACCCAAAATCCCTTAAACCTAAAATCATCCAGAATTACATTGAAAGACATACATAGAAAATCATGAAAAGCTATACTTCCTATACCTTAGCCGATTCAAAGCCTTCACGATTATCTCCAAGAATCTTCTGCCTCCAATCTTTTCCTCAGAGCTCTTGCCACAAAAATTTTAACGGTTAACAAATGAATTCTAATTCCCTTCAGAATTCTATTTTGTCCAACCTAGTCTTGGGCCTCATAATTTGGTGTTTTCCCTTATTACCCTCACTAACTCCTCCAAATGCCCAAATTACCCTTATTTCTCTTATATTCATTTTAATTAATAATAATACTAATAATTTAATATTATATACTATTAATCAAATAAATAATCCAAAGATGCACATTTTTCCAATAATCCACCAAACAACCGAAACTCACCGAAAAATGAATATTTTCAATTAAATAAATAAATTAAAATATTCTAATTAAATTTGGGGTGTTACATTACACAGGTACAAAAGACCGAGATGGTGGATAAGGCAATGAGTGTCATTATCTTGTTCCTCGGGGATAAAGTTCTAAGAGAAGTCGCCAGGGAGAAAATTGCGATTGCTATGTGGGTAAAACTTGAATCATTATATATGACAAAGTATTTGGCTCACATGTTGTATCTGAAACAACAAGTCTATTCATTCCGAATGATGAAGAACAAATCCATAGTTGATCAACTCATAGAATTTCACAAGATTATCGAAGATCTTGCGAATATTAAAGTGAAGATTGATGATGAGGACAAGACTTTGCTCCTGTTGAGTTCGTTACCCAAATCCTTTGAGCACTTTAAGGATACCCTTCTTTATGGTAAGGAAGGTACTATTACTTTGGATGAAGTCTAGAGGGCGGTGAAATTCAAAGAATTTTCAAAGTCGAACGATTTGAAGATTGGAGATAGCGGTGAAGGTTTAAATGTGTCAAGAGGAGGAAGTGAGTGCAAAGGGATGTCCAAATCAAAGAGGTTTGAAAAGTTAAAGATAAAATGTTTTAATTGTTAGAAAATCAGTCACTTTAAAAGAGATTGTCCTGAAAGAAAGGTCAATAAAGATTTTGTTCAAGCTGTAGTTGCATTGGGTGATGAAAGTTATGAGGATGCCGAAACACTAGTAGTATTAAGTTTGGAAACTAAAGATAGTTGGGTCATTGACTCAGGTTGCTCTTATCACATGTATCTAAGAATAAAATACTTTGAAACTTTGGAGATGGTGCAAGATGAAGTAGTTCGCCTTGGTAATAATAAGGCATCCAAGGTTCATGGTATTGGTACATTCATATTTAAAATGTTTAATGATTATGAACTTCTTATTCACAATGTGAGGTATGTTCTAGAACTCAAACGAAATTTGTTATCTATAAGTATGTTTGATAATCTAGGCTATTGTACTAGAGTTGAACATGAAGTGTTGAAGATTTCACGTGATAAATTGATTATTACTAAAGGGTCTAAAATATATATTCTATATATTTTAGAAGGTTCAAATGTTATTATTCATTCATCGTTAACTAGTGGAGGATTTCATGATAAGGAAGAGTTAGGAGATTTGAGTTTAAGGCGTTATGAATGCCTTGAGAAATTTTTAGAGGAGTACAATGGATTTTGCAGAAATCAAGGAATAAAATTGTATGTTACCGCTGAGTTGTTATTGAGTTTTTGGAGAAAAGCTGAGGTTAAAATAACTTACTTGGTTGGTAAAGAATTTCTTCAAAAGAAGAATAGTGAAAACCAAGGGAGAAACCCAAGAGAAACTATAACGGAGAAAACTCAGTTTAAGGCGGAGTTTCTTACTATGGATTCTAGCAGTAATGAGGGAACAGTTACAGAGATCTATGATTATCATTTGACTCATGATAAGGTAAGGATGGTTATTGTAGCATCTCAAAGGGACGATTATGTTAGCCTTGGATATTATATTTTTAATGTGGCTGAAGGACTGCAAAATAAAAGAAGAAAAACCTTCATGGAGGCATTTGGAAACACGCAGAGTCGAGAGTTATTGAAAAATCATACTCGTAGGCTTGTTAAATTACCTAGGCAGAAAAGGGTAATTAGGAACAAGTGGATTCAAGTAGTGAGATCAATATTCAAGGGTTGCTTGAATTTGATCAAAGTTATTGATTAAAGTTTTAACTTGGTAGATTGCAACAATGTTGTTGATTGGTATCAACACAATTTAAAGTCAAGGTGGAAATTGTTGTAAATATGCCTTAAAACATTTGTTGATGAAAAGAAAGAAAATATATTTATCGCGAAAATCTGACGAAAAGTTGGGGAAATTTTTTTTGGTCGGTGAATAGTATCATCCATACGGTGAATAGTGTTATCCGTGCGGTGAATATTATTTTCGAGTTTTTGGATTTTTTTTTGATTTGGTGCATGAATCCATGTGATTTTGAGCTTTGTTTGTTGGGTATTTGCTATTATAAATACTAGCGTTCAGACGGGCACTCCCATGTCCGTCTGTCCGCTTTTTTTAATGCGCACAACATAGAAAAATAAACGTGTGTATATTTTGTATGAAGTTTTTATCATATTTAAGATTAATTAATGCATTTGTTTTTAGATATTCTCAAGCAATCTTAAAACCAGGATGATAAATGTATATATGCTAAAAATACTTTAGTGAATTAACTATATATTAATGCTATTATTATTTTAAACATACCGAATTAATCCTCCACAACACCTTGTAGCACCAACCCGAGACCACCATAACTATGAAATTCAATAAGAAAGAGTATAAGCTACATTATTTGGCACAAAAATGTTTATGAACATACCTTGAGGATGACATGATGCACCGCCATTTATGGCTTCCATGTTAACATCTGATATTACTGCATCCTCCAAAGCTTCATCAACATCCATATCGCCTGATACAAAAATAATAATTAACATATTTATATCTTATATATATATATATATATATATATATATATATATATATATATATATATATATATATATATATATATATATATATATATATATATATATATATATATATATATATATATATATATATATATATATATATATATATATATATATGTTGAAATTACTGCTCGCATATGTAAAACAATATCTTGTATACCTGTAGCAGAGTGACTATTGTTGATACGTTGGTTAGGTGATGTGAAATTATGATCTGCGGGTTTAAATACATAAAATGAGGGATGGAAAATAAACAATATTATATAAAGTATGATTATAATGTCTATATTGATCATCACCAACCAAGTGCAACATCATTAACATGTGTAATTCTACTTGGGCCGACTTCATTGTTATGAGTTTCTTGAAAGTGTGATATTGAAGATCTCATATTTGTAAAATTTTAAAATGGAACTCTCCTCCGACTGTTCATAGTGCAAGATGTTTGAGCTTGTTTATCTTGCTCTTTTCGCCGCCTATAATTGTCACATCGTATCGATAAATAATTTTCTCTTTGTTCGAGGTTCATATTTTGTCTCCTCTTCCTTTTATTTTCGGCCCTTCTTGCCATTTGTTGTTGACTTGATATCTAACGGGTATTATTTTCCATTTTCTTAATGTAACTGCCAAACACATATGCAATTTATAAGCAACATAGTTTCACTAATTATGTTGAAAAATATTGGTAAATATGGACGGGATTTAAAATAAATATATTTGTTTTTGGAAAAAAGAAGTTTACACCAAAAAGTATTATTTGTAAAACATTTGTTAAAAATATAAATCAAAACTAAAATATAAAAAAGATGAAGAAAAAATGGGCAATCAATAAAAAGAAACATAAATTATGTTGGACAAATAGATGAAAAGATTGCATATTAACTAAACATTAAAATATAAAATGGGGTAAGAAATGAAATTAGTGTAACTTAATTATATGAAAAACTACTACAAAAAAAAATTATATGAAAAACTGAGTTAATTTAAGTTATAAATAAAAGATATATTAATTAAAAAAATAATGAGAAAAAATAGTGTTATAGTAAAGGGAGTTTAATAGATTTCACTGTGTTCCAATTGCTCCTTGTAGGTTCATAGTAATATTTCTATATTACTCCAAATTATTTTGTATTTTAGTTAACTCATAATGTTAGTGCATCTATATTAAATATTTCTAAAAGGATATTATCTATACGGGAGTTTAAAACATATTCTTGAGCAGTGTAAATGAGTTCACGATAGCCCGTATTCTATTAGATAACAATTATCAACCATCGCTAATAGGAGTTGTGTATCACCATCAATATTCTATTATACTCACCATCAAAATTAGTTTGTATTATCTATCTTGCTTTTTTTTATACTCCTATCTTTATTATGTTCAAAGGGCTAGCAAGAATGAAGTTATCCAAAAAAAATGAAGTTGATTGTAACAATTTCAAAGATGAAGTAAAATATTCATATAAAGTTTTGTTCAATGTATTCAAACACATCAGTATATCATATAAGTTAATATACACATAGACATTATCCTTTGGAGATGGCAAAATAATAATATTACTTATTTAATTAAACAATTTTTTTAGTGTGTATATATAGACTTCTATAAAGATATCATTCCATATTCTAGGAAATACTTAATTTTCTAGAAAAATATCAAGATCAGTTATCACACATAGGGAACCAATTTACTAACATATTTTTGTATGATTTTTGCAAAATAAAGATGAAATATATATATATATATATATATATATATATATATATATATATATATATATATATATATATATATATATATATATATATATATATATATATATATATATATATATATATATATATATATATATATATATATATATATATATATATATATATATATATATATATATATATATATATATATATATAGATGAAGGAGATATAAATTTTAAAATGTATTATTTTCATTCATTTATTGCTTTTAACTTTCATTTATAAATAATTGATTTATAATTTTTAATTCCATAATCATATTTGAATTGATATCTATAACCTCTCTTCTCCATTTTACAAATATATATATATATATATATATATATATATATATATATATATATATATATATATATATATATATATATATATATATATATATATATATATATATATATATTTGTAAATCTACATTTGCATTTGTCCCAATAACATCTCTATCATTTTTGCAAAATTACTCCTCTCTTGTTTTTAAGGCATCTTTGATTCTTCTCCCCCTCTCTTTATATGTTATTGTAACTTTATACTTTCTTTCATAATTGCAATTGTATTTTTAAATTCGATTACCATGTCTTAATTTGTGGTTTATGTTTTCTCACCTAGAGTCCTTTCAAATATGTAAAATAGGAAATAACATGTGAATGGCAAATTGTTTCATTACATGCCTTGATTTTAACTTTTGAATAAAAGAAGTGAATAAGGTCTAAAAGTTAAGAAGACTTATAAAAAAGAGGACACAAACCACAAAGCATATAATACTACTTCAAACTTTTATGTGTATGATGATGACAGTCTGATACTACAATGAACAATACATGTGGTTATGAATTGTGTCGGAAACATTTTATGGCAGTTTATGAATTTTGTATTTTAATAGAGATTTTTTATGTAATGGAGTAATAATTACGTGTAGTGTCATATTCCGTTAATAATTACACCAAATATATCAAATACCCATTGAAAACTTTTAAACAATTTCTTAGTATAATCTATAAAACATCCCTGTATCATATAATTTCCAATTTATACTGGAAGTGCGCGTCAAAAAATTATGCAATATTCTAATTGTTACGATAATTTCTTAGCAACTATTTCATAGTTACAGTAATTATCAAGTACAAAAAAAATTTCATGTATCAATTAAAAATAAAACAAAAAATGCACTCAAGTGTAACGGTTAGTTTCCATTAATATCCAGAAACGATGTCCATAAAAGAATGTAAATCAATAGAAATTTAAATAAGAGGAGATGTGATCAATTTTTAATAAATTCATTCAATTATATTTAAAAAATACCTGACAAAAATAATATCAGAATGAGTTTGTTGAGAGTCTTGATCTATACTACTTTATACATTCATTCCATTGCATTTCAAACAAAGGTACCAGTGAAGATTGAATTCTCTTGATAAATTATAGATGAAGTAATAGATCAATTATTTGCGCTCCAATAATGGAGGTATGCATGGTTTGACAAAGAAAGGAAGAGAGGGATACGATTAATTTGCAAATAGCTTGACAAATTGAGAGAAATAGTTTGTAAATGGCTTGGAGAGAGACTCACTTTGCATAGAGGAGTTAGTATGAACCTTAATAATAGGAAGGACTATTGGAAATAGTGGGAAGTTATTTTTTAGTATTATTATTAAATAAATCATGTGAGAAATTAAGCATTAAGGTAAAGGGTAAATATGAAATAAAAATATGAAATTAAGCATTAATGAAGGGTAATTGTGGAACAAAAATAGGCCACACCAAAAAGTTGTATCCCCTTTATATATAGTTATAGATACATCTCTTATATGCTTGGTGTGTGACAATCTTAGAGTTTTCATCAACAATAGAGACCAAGTGTTTAAAGATATATCATAGGATTTTAGCTATGCACAAAGAAAACCTTGGATTATACCTTGGATTTAAGTGGTTCATATATTGAGAGTTGGAGAGGTAGGAAAATACTTAGGTATAAAATATGATTGTTTTTGGCTGCCTTCCGGGTTATTCTTAGAAACTTGAAGGCGAATGCTATTTTCTCGTAACTTATCTATTGTAACAACTTTATGAGTATAGTGAATTTGAGAGTTTCTCTCCCCCAAAGTAGATCGTTTGATTGAATTGGATAAACAAACCTTCAGTTTTTTCTTTCCTTATTCTGTTATATTATATCTGTGTACGAATTATTATTGGTGAAGACCATTTATTTTGGTTGCTATTGTTCTTTGCCTCACAAATTGATATTGAATTTTGTCGTAATTCACAACAAGATTCACAATATGATAGATGATTGTTTAGATTCTTGTGATCAGTTTGGGCTAATTATCAATGTGTTACAGTTTGCATTCATTAATAGTGATTGACTGAGTTATGAAAACTTAAGTGACATGTTGCCACACATTGTAGACATCCCTTAGATACTTAAGTCTTAGTTACATGGTGCGAGTGATGCACAAGCAACAAGATGATGACTTGATTAAGAATCGATTAGAAACATGTAGAGTCGAGTGAACCCATATGATAAAGAAACTCACTGCGATTATCATCTCATCCTATTATTGTTGTTGTTTTTCAGGTGTTTATTTGCAGGTTAAGAGTAAAAAGTTGTTTGGTGATGTTTCAAAGACTTATGTCATTGTGATCTTCTGCTATGAATTATGTGCTATTGAGAATATTATATATAACTCTTAGCTTTATTTAGGAGTAATATGTGCCATAGTTTTATATTTAATTTGGACATGTGTATATAATGATGACATTATACACTTATATTATATCAGTATAAAATAATTAATACTGGTATAATATTACTATTCTAGATATATATTATACAAAGTGTTATAATTGGTATCAAGAAAGGTGGATTTTCGACCTATCCTTGAAACATCATAAATAATTCTATTGATGACTCGTGTGTGTAATTTTTAAAAAAAAATAATCATACCATTATTTTCAACCAATTAACTATTTATCATTTATAATTATATAGTAGTTTCGGGTCCATAGCAATTAAGAATAGTAAAACCAAACTTATTGTAGAAAAAATCTCACGCGCTCAACAAAGAGCGTGCTATTTTCGGAATTGAAAAGGTTAACAAAGAAACTAAGAACCCTTGCATGTTTAGTTACGCGCTAGTTGAGCACGTGAATCTGTTTCCTGAAAAAGCCCAACATCAATTCTTTCCCTGCGTAGGTGGGTTAAGAAGCTCTCTCTCTTTCTCATATTTTTATCAATTAATTAATTTATTAATTTAACTCACGCTCCGAAATTTTATTTTATTTCTTTATTATTATTTTCGTCAATATTCCTCCGTTTCTCTCTCAAATTCCCAGTTTTCATTTCATTTCCTTCCAAAACTCGCACGCTTCAAATTTCGTTTTCAATTGTTCTAGGGTTAGGGTTTCGATTCATTTTCATTCGATTCGATCGCGGGTTCAATTCACAACTGCAAATACCTTATTTACCTCCCACCGACGACGACATGGGAGGTGACGCTGCCGCTGAGAGTGCGACGGAGCCACAAACCACCGACGGAGTTAAGATCAACATCCGTTGCTCCAATGGTTCCAAGTTTTTCGTTCATGTTAGCCTCGAATCCACCGTTCGTTCGTTTAAGGATGTTGTCGCTCAGAACTGCGATATCTCTGCTGACCAACAGCGTTTGATTTATAAGGGTCGGATCCTCAAGGACGACCAAACCCTTCAAAGCTACGGTATAAACCTGATCTTATGATTTGCATATTTTTTCGCTTTTATTTGTTTCTGAATTGCGATTCAACGTTTTTTTTATTCTGAGTTATGTTCGTGCTGTGTTTGATTTTCATGTAATTGAAAAAACAAAGATGTGTGTTTTTTTGTTTTGGTCGGACTGCTTTTGTTTTGGATGCTATGATTTTATCGTTTTTGGTGCTCTTTGATTTCTCATATTAATTTATATCGCTTATTTGAATTAGGAGTATACTATTACCCCTTTATTTGCATTTGTATGGTTTAGCATTTACAATTACGGATGAATATGTAGCACAGACACCTCAAAAAAGGTGTCCGTGCCCGTGTTGGACACCTGCACCAACACTTGTGTTTACGGTTAGTTTATTATTTTTTTTAAAAATTATTACCGGTGTCGCTCTGTCAGGGTCTGGGTCGTTTTAGGGGTGTCTGTGCTTCATAGCATTGGTTTAACTTGTCTCCAATGAAAGGTGGACTTTTCTCTAGGTGCTATATGTATTTGGCTGCAGAGGGGGTTTTGTATTTGTAGTTTTAAGTAAAGATACAAATGGAACTAAAATCATGTTATGTTATCAGGAATAGATTTCTTCAAAAGAAAAATCTTTGGTATATAGAGAGAGTATTTCCTAAATTAGTGAATATATAATTTTCTTTGGTATTTGGATTTATAGGTTTGGAGGCAGATCACACTGTTCACTTGGTTCGTGGCTTTACTCCTGCCAATGCAACTGGTGGGACTAATACCAGCGGTGCCAATACCACAACTACTAATGCTAGAGCTGCTGGTGCTAATGAGGGTGGGGGATTAGGAGGAGCTGGACTCGGAGCTTCACTGTTTCCGGGACTAGGTATCAATGGGATGGGTGGAGGTGGTGGTCTCAATAGCTTATTTGGAGCGAACCCTCCAGATCTTGATCAATTGCAGCAACCGTTTATGTCAAATCCCAATTTAGTGAGAGAAATTATGAACTCGCCTGCCATGCAAAATTTATTAAATAACCCTGATATAGTGCGGAACCTTCTAATGAGTAACCCACAGATGCAAGAACTCATGGATAGAAATCCTGAGCTGGCACACATACTTAATGATCCAAGCACACTTCGCCAGACACTCGAGGCTACAAGGAACCCTGAGATCATGCGCGAAATGATGAGGAATACAGACAGAGCAATGAGCAATATTGAATCTTCTCCTGAGGGGTTCAACATGCTGAGGCGCATGTATGAAAATGTTCAAGAACCATTCTTAAATGCCACCACAATGGCTGGTAATACAGGAAATGACAGTACCGGAATTTTGGGGACTCAAGGTGGCCAAACAAGGAATCAATCGACCAATCCCTCAACTACCAGTGCTGAAGCAACTTCCCCAGTACCCAATACTAACCCACTTCCTAATCCTTGGTCATCTGCTGCAAGTAAGTATTTATACCATGATATTCTTCTTGTAACCAAGCAACTTAATGCCCTCCTTTAGTACTATTTTGAAGTTCTTTTGTTTTTTTAATTTACTTGTTCTGCTCTAAAGCTATTAGCTATATTTAAGTGGTTTGTGACTAGTACTAGGCTAACACATCCTGAGTATTTTAGCTGGAGGTGCCCAAAATAACGTCAGGAGGTCAACTACTGGCGTGGAAGCTCGGCAGCAGACACCCACTGGCTTAGGTGGGCTTGGTATGCCAGATCTTGAAGGCATGTTGGGTGGTTTGCCAGATGCGAGTTCATTGAGCCAATTTATGCAAAATCCAGCTATTTCACAGATGATGCAAAGTATCCTTTCCAATCCTCAAACAATGAATCAGGTATTTACTTAATGTGCCCATAAGTTGTGCATGTTTTTGAACTGATCTCTCTAACCTCTCAGTTTCTCTTAGATTCTTGGTATGAATACTGATCAGCATGGGGTGCCTGATCTAAATTCAATGAGAGAAGTGATGCAAAACCCAGAGTTTCTTCGCATGTTTTCCTCACCCGAGACAATGCAGGTAGATAGATTTAAAATACACATGTCTGTTGATGAATTTGAGCTAATATGCTCTCCCAATTAGTGTTGAGTACATAACTATTCACATGTTAATAAGTTTTTGGTCCAATGCTGAAGCATTTAGTCATATGTTTATTTTGGGAGAACATTAGTTTTAAATGCTTTTACAGCTATTTTCAGTTTTGTATCTCCTGTCTTGTGATGAGTTGTTTGAATAATAGGTTTTCAGTATTGAAAAAAAAAAAGAATAATGAGTATCATAGTCATACCTGATTGGACTGAGAGCTGCCTAGATCAAGTGGTGGTATAATGGCCTTCTAGCATTTGGGAATTAATGGGCTGAGACAATTTGTGATTAAATTTTGATGAATTGTGTTGAAAAAAAATAGATTTTAGTAAATGTATTCCATGTTCTCAAGTAGCAGATATAGCATAGCAAAAATTTGACAAGCCATTATTGTTGTTTCACTACACATGATTTAATGCCAAGTGTTGTCAAATAGTAGTTATTACAGTGCTATAGCACTGTAGCATATCATGATTTGAAGAAAATGCTATTGTCCACGATCTACAGTTGACAACGCTAGTGTGATCTAATATGTTAAGAGTTAGTGTTGTTATCCCAAGATAAACTTAGTAAATTAACTCGTGTATTTTCAATTATGGCAGCAACTCTTGTCTATGCAGCAAGCTCTTATGACTCAGCTTGGTCAGCAGCAATCAACACAGTAAGTAATGGAGCAATCCTGGCATTCCTATTTTCACAATCATAAATTTTTGCTAGCTTTGTTTATACTTATACTTGATTGTTTAATTGTGTTGGTCATATATCTTAATCATATACTATGAAACGTGGATGCACCAAGATTGTAGGTGCTAATGTATTACGTGCTGGGTACAGATATGCTTGGTTGGGTATGTACAATTTTTATAAAATAGTAATGTAAAGGGGATCTCGGGCTTGATATGGATGGCTTGAGAAAAAATGTTGGCATTTTGGGTCCACATGTGAGGGTTTTTCTTATTTTATTTGACCCGTACTACCCCCTTTCTCTCAAGTGAGTGAGAAAGGCTAATCTCTACCATTTGATCTCTTATGGATGCTTTATATTTATTTTGAATAGAAACATTCTTGGCCATTATTTGTGTGGTTCTAGATTAATGTAATTCAACTCGTGTTATTTTGCCTCCATAATGATAGCAGTTTCCTTGCACATCTGTTGTTAATAACCTCTCGGGAGTAGTTAGAGGAGCTTTCTTGCCTCTGTTTGATTTTAACTTTTCTGGAATAATTAATTGCTGTAGCTTATTTCCTTTTGCCAACCATGATTGTCTGATGGATGCCCTATGATAGTAACAATATCTTTGGATTTAGTACAATTATATATTTTTGGATTTAGTGCATTAAAAGTCCTTTGAAGAGCTTGTTTTATTACCTGTCTAAGGAAAGATATACAATTGGGGTCTGCGTCTACATTCAGTATCACACTATAAGCACCTATTTAAATATAAATATGCATACAGCTATATTTTTGGATTTAGTGCATTAAAAGTCCTTTGAAGAGCTTGTTTTATTACCTGTCTAAGGAAAGATATACAATTGGGGTCTGGGTCTACATTCAGTATCACACTATAAGCACCTATTTAAATATAAATATGCATACAGCTATACACAACCAATTGGGGGTATGACTCACTAAATGGAATTTGCATGAGTTGGGCTTGAACCCAGGGTTCTTTCATTCAAACCCTTATGTAAATCCTTGAGTAGTGATTTCCATTGGGTAATCCTTCTGTCACCCTCAGCTTTCCTTAACTCAGCTCCCAATGCATACAACTTAAATGGAAGCTAACCATGTGACTAATTAAGTAGTGAAGTTTGAATTTTGTTGCCCCTTTTGATTTTATTCTGTTCTCTATTTGCTACTGGTTTGATAATCTAATAGATATGCTTTGTGCAGGGAACCAGGTCAAACAGGTGGAGGCACTGGTATGCAAGATTATTCTGCATTCTTTTATGGTTTCTATTTATAGAACTATGCTCTGGTAGTCTGTTTGAAATATTTCACCTGGTTTTCATTCATACTGAAAACTGTGTGACCATCTCTTTAGACCACCTTTCCAAACTTAATTATTGTGAATCATAGACCACCTTTCCAAACTTAATTATTGTGAATGATAATGTTTTGGAAACATTTAATTTATGTGTTAGTGTATCCTCTTCAACATGCTATATGCATCTATTTGTCTATGAGGTTTTTCCTAAGATCTCAGCTTAGCCTGTATTAGGTGAGGAATAATACATATAGGTTGATCTGGGTGTTTTTATGTGGCCCCTGAGGTAGGTAAGTGCCTTAAATTCTTTCTGACTTAATTTTAGCTGCTCCAAACTGAATTTTCAATACCCATTAGACAATGAAACTATTCCGTGGCCAACCAAATGGCATGGCCAATAAAAGCCAATTGGCATGGGCTTTGAAGTTCCCCTGCATCTATGGAATGCCAATGATGGGGGAGATTTAATGTGGCAGCTGGATGATGCATTTTTCATTTGCCTGCACATTCAAAAATTATAAATGTATTTGGTAATTGCTATAATTTGTTTGTTTCTAGGACCAGCGAACAATGTGGGGTTGGAGATGTTATCGAGCATGTTTGGTGGACTTGGAGCTGGTAGCCTAGCTGTTCCAAACAGATCAAATGGTTAGGCTTGCTATATTTTGTAATTTTCTTGTGCATTTTATACCGTATTACTGATGGATGTCTTTTACTATTCCAAAACCGCACTCTCCTTGATGTCTTTCCAGAGCCACCAGAGCAATTGTATGCTACCCAACTTTCCCAGCTTCAAGAGATGGGATTCTTTGACACGCAA
This sequence comes from Lathyrus sativus, assembly GCA_963859935.3. Classification (NCBI taxonomy): domain Eukaryota; kingdom Viridiplantae; phylum Streptophyta; class Magnoliopsida; order Fabales; family Fabaceae; genus Lathyrus; species Lathyrus sativus. Next base: position 539,434,197 of record OZ012736.1, read on the forward strand.
GAAAACATAAGGGCTCTTATTGCTACATCAGGGAATGTTCATGCAGCAGTTGAGCGGCTTTTGGGGAACCCTGGACAGTAGCAGGTAAACTTGGCTGATTTCCTTTCGAGAAGCTTCTTCTGTGGATTGTGTTTGGCACCTCCAAACTGATTGCATTCAAGCGCCTTGTTTGGCATTTAAATATAATTTCCAAATTATAATGGTTGGGACTTGACTGGCCGGTGACAAGGTTTTATACAGGAACTGCATCTGCAGTTATCACTTATCCTTGAGATCTGATGACATGTTTTCTTCATGTACATATGTTAATAATAGTTTTAGACATCCGGTAGGAGAACTCTAATGTTTTAAACTGAATCATTTTTAATACCTTTATGTATTAATATATTTTTTCGTTATTGATTTATTAATACTTGAATAACTTCATAGTTACTGATTTGGCAGGTGGGAAGGGACACCAGACTAGCAATTAAATAGCACAAAAGCTAAAATCTGGTGCGAGATATTATCAGATTAGTTTCAATTTTCGCCATCGGAATTATATGTTCAAACAAATCTGTTTATTTTTTTACATCTATAATTTGTGATATCCAACACTCCAATTACTAATCATACATTGAACTACAAGAAAATACAAGGGTCTTTTGTACTGTACGTGTGTTTTTAACTTAAACGTTTGCAATGATTGGCCTCAAGACAACACTCGAAAAAAGGGGTTTGAGACAATTTTTTATTATAAGACAATTTTTTATTATAAGACAATTTTTTAATTTGAGTGCTTTCATTTGAGTTGTAGTCTTGTTACAAATTCCTTGTGACAGGATTAACGCTCAAGTGACGAAAGAATCTTTTTCTATTGCATACTTTTTTTTTAATCAAATGTTTTCACTCAAAGAGACTATGCAATGTTTTACAACCAAAATGTACGCTATCAAGATTTTGAGATCTATCTTAGTTATGGATTCTGCTGAACAAACTAGTTGCCACCTTCACAGAATGTATTTTCTTAAAAAAAAAAACGCATTCAAAACTTGTGCGCCACAAATTACCACCATAAAATTGGATAATTCGAACTTCCTTTCACGCAAGCAACAAGTTAAGGGGATTATTTGCATCCACGAACTTCATTGCCATCTTGTGAATCCTATTATTCGCAATCTTTTGATGGAAGATCACACATTTGATATTGAAAATCTAGCATATGTCTCTTGGCTTCAACAGGATTCTCTTATATTCACATGGGTGCTCATCACACTCTGATTCGATACTCTCCAGGATTGTGAAATGTGTCCATGCTTATGCTTATGAAGTCTAGTAAGAGTTGCCATGCATAGAAAATAAAAAAGTGATTACACCATTACTCAATATCTAGGTTGAAGTCTAGTAAGAGTTGCAATGTATAGAAAAAGGGGATTACACCATTACTCAATATCTAGGTTGAATTCAATAAATTGTGGTTGCGATGCATAGAAAAAGGCGATTACACCATTATCTAATATCTAGGTTGAAGTCTAGTAAGAGTTGTGATGCATAGAAAAAGGCGATTACACCATTATTCAATATCTATGTTGAATACAATAGATTGTGAAATGCGTTCATCTTATGAAGTCAAGGCAATTACACCATTACTCAATATTTAGGTTGAATTCAATAGATTGTGAAATGTGCTCATCTTATGAATATCTAGGTTTACACCATTACTCAATATCTATGTTGAATACAATAGATTGTGAAATGCGTTCATCTTATGAAGTCAAGGCAATTACACCATTACTCAATATCTAGGTTGAATTCAATAGATTGTGAAATGTGTTCATCTTATGAATATCTAGGTTGAATTCAATAGATTGTGAAATGTGTTCATCTTATGAAGTCTAGTAAGAGTTGCGATGCATATAAAAAGACGATCACAACATTACTCAACATCTAAGTTGAATTCAATAGATTATGGATGTTTTTGAATCTATTGGAGATCTGGTATCACATCGAGACCAACTTGAAACGATTGTAGATTTTATTCCTCTTGAGTATTAACATCAGCGTCAATTATTCAATACTGTAATGAACCTTGTGCCCTAATTGTTATTGAAATCATGCTCTTAGCTGCATTAGAGATTCAAGTTCCAAGTAAGGATATTGTGCAATAGTTTGATGGAGGTCATGACTTTCGTGGTGGTGGAAGAAATAACAGGTTCAATGTTAGATTTGCTCTAAGGTTGCACATGATGATCATGTATGCTATCATGGTCACTCTGCTCAACCTCCTTCCTAAATTAGTGGAAGAATCTAGTTCCATACCTCATTTTGCAACCTTTTTACACAAATACTTGGCCATTTGTTGCACCTCCTCCTTCTTTCAACAATTAGTGGTATGCACCTTTATGTTTCTTCTTTCTAGCGTGCACCCTCTCGTGGCTTCTCTCAAATGGATTCTCTTCAAGAACACCAACACATTAATACTCTTGACTCTCTCATAGAACACCTCAATCATACATTGCTGGAGCTGAGTCTAGTTCCAATCCTGCAACATTCTCACAATGGTACCCTGACTCTGGAGCTACACATCATGCGCCACATAATGTTGACAGTTTTTTTTTTGGATAACATCTTTACTTCTGGTTCCAACCAAGTGCTACTTGGTAATGGACAAGGTTTTCCTATTACTTCTATTGGCACTAGTGTATTTCAATCTTCACATAAATCACACACCACACTTCAGTTGAATAATATCTTACTAAAAATCTCATCTATGTGATCCAATTTGCAAGGGATAATATTGTGTATTTTAAGTTTCATCCTGATTTCTTCCTTGTCAAATCATAGGCTACTTCTGATATCTTGCTTCAAGGTGTTCTTGGAAAGGATGTATTATACTCATTTGGTTCTCTTCACGCTACAACTTTCTATCATAATACTTGCAACACACCTAATGTTCACACACTCACTACTATTTCACCTTACACTGTAGATTTAGACTCCAATTCAAGTCAAGGAATTCCTACTACAAGACCATCATTGTATGCTCAATGGCATAATGGATTAGGTCACCCTCATCATATCAAGTGTAATATCCATGTTCCTATAAAATTAAAATTGCATTTTTGTGCTACTTGTTGTCTTGGTAAAGTACATAGTTGCTCTCATTTCACCTTTTGAACTACTGTCTGTTGATGTGTGGGGTCTTGCCCCTATGATTTCAACCTTTGGTTTTTGATATTTCCTCACATGTGTAGATGCTTTCACAAAATACACTTGTAGTTTTCTACTTCAGTTTATTCAGTTTTCACTACATTTCTAACCAATGTTACCACTCAATTTAAATGTGTAGTGAAAGTTGTCCAAACTGATGGTGGTGGCGAGTTTAAACCTCTGACTTCCTTTCTCACCAAACATGGGGAAATTCACAGAATCACTTGCCCTCATAGTCACCACTAAATTGGTGCAGTTGAGAGGAAACATAGACATGTGGTGAAGACATGACTTACTCTCCTAGCTCAAGCCAATCTACACCTAAAGTTTTGGGGATCATGCCTTCCAAGAAGCTACTTTATTAACATAATTTAAACTTTTACTATTGACATGAATTCTCCCTATCTAGCTCTATATCATACAGACCCCCGACTACAAGTCTCTCAAAACATTTGGTTGTGCTTGTTATCCTCATCTTAGACCTTATAATCCTCATAAATTTACCTATCATTCAAGAGACTGATTATTTTTGGGCTATTCTTCTAATCACAAAGGTTACAAGTGTCTAGCAAGTGATGGAAGAATATACATCTCTAAAGATGTAATCTTTAATAAACTAAGGTTTCTCTATTCATCTATGTTTCCTTCTTCTTCTTCACATGCTTCCACATCTCATAATCATTCATCCATTTCAATACCTCTCACATTTCCTCCATCTCAAGTCACTCCTATTTTCAATACTCATCCTCATGAATCTACCAAGCCCTTTGCTCCCAATTCAAACTCAGCTTCTCATTCTGGTCAAGCAACTTCACAATATGTTTCTAATTCTGTGCACATTAATCCTGCTGGTTTGTCTCCTTAAAATTCCACTTCACCTATCACTTCACCTACTGAACCTCACACTAATGTAGAGTCACCACAATTATCTAACATTTCCCCTGAGTCCATCTCCATTCAATCTATTGCAGCCTCTCTCACTTGTTCATCATCCACTGCCAGTCTTTCACCTCAACCATCCAGGATTCATCCTCACAATACTCATACCATGGTCACAAGAGCCAAGGATGGAATATTCCATCCAAGACTTCATCCCACACTCATTTTTACTAAAATTGAGCCCATTTCCTACAAAAAAACTATTAAGGATCCTAAATGGCTTGATGTCATGAAAGCTGTGTTAGACGATGGCTTGGATCTAGAAGGGGGGGGGGGGTTGAATAGATCCCAATTAAAATCAGTCGGCGCTACCAATTAAAAATTGGTTTTTCAAAATATTTGTTTTTAAATTTGCGGAAGCAGCCGTGGAAAAATTACGTCTAAGAACGAACTGTTATTAGAAGACCGGATATTGCATCTAGCCTTATGGATATGATAATGAGCAAAGTTTGATTCAACACACTAGTCACACTATCAGTTGATTTTATCACTTATTAGTAGAACTAGCACCAATGATCTACAATGCCCACAAAGTAGGCAAATAGACTAAGTAAACTTTGGTGTAGGCAATTTATCAAACACTTGGTGTGCAATACGCTCCAAGTGTGGTTTGGCTTGAGTAAGATACTTTAATTTCCGTGTGCAATGTATTTTTGCACTAAAGTTCAAAACAGTAATAGGTACTTACTCAATTCAACCCAACTTATGATATAATTGCTTATACTAAAATCACTTAAATTTTAAGCCAAAATTGAAAGTGCTGAAAAGTAAAGGAGACAAAGATTTGTTGAGGCAGTTCCCCCGCCGTCCTCGCTTCGGGGTACGTCTTCCCTCAATTCTAATAATAGAATTGAGATCAATATATTAGATATCACCTGTAATGTAGAAATGTTTATACAAAAATTGATAAGCAAAATGTACAATCAAGCCCTCTTGAAGTTGATGATGCTATGGCTTCTTGCTCCTTGATTCGAGTCGAATCAAGTTCTCCGATTGTTGTGAGTAGACCTCCGATTCCAGCCCCTTTGTTGAATCACCTTCCGTTCTTCAAACCCTCGGCCCGACTGATCTTACGCACGAACAAATCGAACCCGGAACACTCTTGAACTCTTCACTGATTTCCGCTACTAGATTGATGAAGACTACCGCTTCTCAATCACCTTCACTTAGCTGAAGTAGGTAGAGATGAACCGAACAGAAAAAACCTCCAAAATCTCCAAATCTTGGAAGGTAAAACCTTCAAGATTTTATCCAAGAAAAACCTGCCTTCAAAGTCACCCCAAACCGGATTTCCGGTCACGGTTTGAGACCTTATCACCTTGAACAAAATCACAATCACCCCAAGAATTGTTGTGTGTAATTGTTGCGTTGTGGGTTGTAAAAGATGAAGATTGATGAACTTTGATGGCACCTCTTTCACTTTTCTTGATTTGTGACAATTGACTCAAATTCACAATTGTTGTTGATAAAACTGAACAAAGTTACTATATATAGTAACCAACCAAACACCAAACTTAACAGCTTTTCAAACATAGTGGAAAGTCTCCAAAAAACAGCACAAACGCGTAAACGGTCGACCATAACAGATCTACGCGTCGACGCATAGACTGCAAATTTGGACAGATTTGAAGAGACACCAGTGTGTGTCAACCATAGGTCAGCGTGCGCTGACCCGTGAGTAAAGTAATAGCTTCATGCGTCGACTCATGGTCTTCATGCGTCGACTCATACCTTCATGCGCTGACCCGTGAGAAAAGCGCAGATGCATGCGCTAACTCAATGGTCGACTCATGGCCTGAAATCTGTAGAAAATTGTTATTTATTTGTTTTTTATGAATTTAGTCATAACCACATATCATACGTATATATTGTATCAAGTAAAGCACTTTAAATGATATAGGAAGGATATGGTGGATGAAATATTTGCATTTGTCTTTGTAGAGGCGGAACCGATAATGTCGATTCATCCATGATTGTAATTTGTCATCATCGAAACTCAAGATTGTATGTTGTATGACGGTTTTCCCTCACATACTCCCCCTTTTTAATGATGACAACGTGTGCGAAACCAATAAGACTCAAATGCAATATTACAACTAAGGTAGCATAAGCTCCCCCTTTCTTTTTCAATCCTGTACTGGTGTGGTCCCCCTAAGGTAGCATAAGCTCCCCCTTTCATTTTCAATCCTGTACTGGTGTGGTCTTCTTGGCTTTGATCTCTTCTCCACCTTTGAAAACACCAAAAAGAGAAAGAGAACGATTAAGAGTAAAGTGTTCAAATCAACAAGATTATTTACAGGCAATATCTGATCATAACCAATATTCACACATAATATTGACAATGAAAAGCAGTAATGCAATGAATACTCAAAGGATAAATAACGAAAAGAGAATGCATTTAGAAAGCCCAAATAGTTCATGACAATTTAAACAAGTTAAAGACGAAACATCGTAACAACAACAACAAAATAACATAAAGTGAACATAGAAATCTAATGCCCACGACCACGCCCTCGTCCCCTGTTATGGTAATGTGGATGATGGTAAGGATCTACCAAGTCAGTGAATTCCACCGTGATGCTGTTCAGGTAATTCAAATTGTTGGTACTGTCCCTTTCCGAAGCTTCATGGGATGTAACAAGAGCTTCAAACCGGGCGTCCATTCTGGTGGAGAAGTTGTTGAGACGTTCACTTTGTGTTTGTAGTTGGTTTTGAATTTGAGTGAATCGCTCATCTTGAGTGCGCATAAAGTTCTGTTGTTCGAGTTGCATGGACTACATCATGTTTAGAATGTCAGACGTGTTGGATTGCGGAGGAGATGGAGGCACTTCAGTATATCCATGATATGGATCATAGTATTTCCCTAGAGTGGTCCAGCCAGTGTGCTGCCATTCCCCCCAGCCTTGATTGTTGTAGTCTTCGTCGTCCTCAGGTTAAGCTGTGTATACAACCCAATCAGTATTTGTGTACCCAGGTGACTCAGTTGGATGATAATTGTCATATGCCTCATGCACGGGTTGTTCTTCTTCTTCGTCTTCTTCTGCCTCTTCAGATGCTTCTTGTTCCTCTTCAGCACTGTCTTCCCTTTCCTCACTTTCTTCAGACGCTTCAACAACTCTAGGTGTAGTTACTCTGCGAACAAAACCATACATTCTTCGTTCTTGGCACCAATAGTATCCCATCATTGAAAGGGTTTTTGTGCCAAATTCCTTATAGGAGAAGATTGATGTGTATGGAAATGTTGGATAAACAACATTTGCATCGGTGAGAACTTCCTGAATGAATGACCCATATGCGAGAGCAGTTCCTCTGGCGGAGTCCCGTAATGCGAACATGCGATTGGCGATATAGTGAGGTCAGTTAATTCTGATTTGATTTTTCAGAATGTAAATGAGATGAACCCCAGCCTGTTCAACTCTGCAAAGCCCACCTTTCTTTGGCCGCAGAATGCGCACCACAATCCACTGAAGAATGCGCTCACTTGTTCGTAATTGCCCTGCAGTGACGGTTCTAGGGAATGCATCACTATTCACAATGTTTGCTAGATACAGCCTTTTTAACATGGAATTTAAAGCTGATTTGAATTCATAACCAGCCACGGTTTGAGAATCCGTTACCTCAGGAAGAGGATTTTCACCAGCCGTTAATTGCAGATTAAAATATTTACTCCACACAGCAGAGTTAAGATTTACCTTTGTAGAGCCTTTTTGGGAGTGAAAGAACTGACCGCCGAACCTGCCATTGATGCTGGTGTATAAGACTCGAACCAAGTCTTCACTATACTTAGAGTTTCACTCCAAGAAGTTGGTAATGCCTTGAAATTATAGCAAGGATAGAACTTCGGTGAGATGAATGTGTTCTGCAGTGAGTTTGTAGAATGCATGCTGCTTAACTACCCCCTGTTTTCCGATGTCTGTGTTGAATTTCTCAGCAAGAGTTGGAGGAACAAGGGATGCATACTTGTTAATTTTTGGCAGATTCAAAAACCCAGAAGCATGCGTCGACCAGTCCCCTGTTATGGTCGACTCATACAGGCAAAAATGCAGATTTTCATGTTTATGCATAGATGAGCATACATTTGATGCATAAATAGAATGCCACACCATAAAAAGCATCCAAACAGATATAATACATGTGAAATGTCATATACACACAGTATTTGTCAGACAATACCACTTTTTGAGAATGAAATTTATATATATATAGAGAGAAACGATATCACCTCTATACCAAGTTTGGTTGAGACATTATACAATTGTGCTTGCAATAATTTCAACTAGTTAGTTGTTCAACAACATAATTGTAACGAAAATAAGATGAATAAAACAATTACGACACCCGATCCGAAATATCGAGAATGCCTAGTTCTCGACGGATATGAAAGAAAGGTTCAGTCGCTAGCGGCTTTGTGAAAATATCTGCTAGTTGATCTTTAATGTTCACATGTTCAAAAATAACATCACCTTTCTCTACATGATCCCTAAGAAAGTGATGACGAATCTCAATATGTTTGGTGCGAGAATGTAACACAGGATTTTTGGTGAGATTAATGGCACTAGTATTGTCGCAAAAAATGGGGATACGTTCAAGTTTGAGGTTAAAATCCAATAGTTGTTGCTTAAGCCATAGGACTTGAGCGCAACAACTACCGGCGGTAACGTATTCCGCTTCGGCGGTTGACAAAGCAACTGATACTTGTTTCTTGCTATGCCAACTAACCAAGGAGTTTGAAAACAAGTGACATGTACCACTAGTGCTTTTCCTATCTGATTTGCAACCGGAAAAATCAGAATCAGAGAATCCTACCAACGAGCAATCATTACCTTTGGAATACCATAGTCCATACTTCGGAGTACCAAATAGGTATCGAAGTATTCGTTTGACAGCTTTTAGATGGGATTCCTTGGGAGATGATTGGTATTTTGCGCACATACACACGCTAAACATAATGTCGGGTCTAGAAGCAGTAAGATAAATAAGTGAGCCAATCATACCTCTATACCTTTTTACCTCTACGTCTTTACCTTTTTCATCTTTATTCAAGTTTGTGCATGTAGGTATAGGTGTGTCTATGGCTTTGGAGTTTTCCATGTCAAATCTCTTGAGCAGTTCCAAACAATACTTAGTTTGACTCACGAAAGTTCCTTCCTTAAGTTGTTTAATTTGCAATCCGAGAAAGTATGTGAGCTCCCCCATCATACTCATCTCGAACTCACCCTGTATAAGGTCAGAAAACTCCCTCACAAGATTCATGTTAGTTGACCCAAAAATGATATCATCCACATAAATTTGTACCAATATCAAGTGCTTTCCTTTACGCTTAATAAAGAGAGTGGTGTCTACTTTGCCTCTCGAATACCCTTGATCAAGCAAGAATTTTCTCAGACGCTCATACCAAGCTCTAGGAGCTTGTTTGAGTCCATACAAGGCTCTTTTCAGTTTGTAAACATGATCAGGATATTCGTGTGACTCAAAACTCGGAGGTTGAGCAACATACACTTCTTCATTAATGAAACCGTTAAGGAATGCACTCTTAACATCCATTTGGAATAGCTTAAAGTCTTTCGCACACGCGAAGGCAAGCAAAAGGCGTATAGCCTCGAGTCGGGCAACCGGCGCATAAGTTTCCTCATAGTCGATGCCTTCCTCTTGGTTATACCCTTGCGCGACTAAACGCACCTTGTTACGGGTTATTACTCCGTTTTCGTCCAACTTATTCCTAAACACCCATCGGGTGCCGATTACTCGATGTCCTCGCGGAGGAGGGACAAGGTCCCATACCTCATTTCTCGTGAACTGATTAAGTTCATCTTGCATTGACAAAAACCAGTTTTCATCGAGTAGGGCTTCTTTAGGGTTTTTAGGTTCCATTTGTGAAACGAAAGCGAAGTGATAACAAAAATTACTTATCTTAGATCGGGTTGTAACACCCTTGGATATGTCTCCGAGAATGTTGTTAATTGGATGGTCTTTTGAAGACTTCCAAGCTTGAGGGAGATCATCTTTTGGAGGCGGATGAACTTCCTCGGTTTCTTCATGGTGGACATCTTTTTCCTTCTCAATTTTAGCTTAGTCAGGCTGATCAATTCCTGGCTCGGCATCTTTGAGTATTTCTTCTGTAGATGTACCTGCGCCATAAAACACACTACTTTTTCCGACATTTCTCGGATAAGATTCATCAAATGTTACATGTACCGATTCTTCGACAATAAGTAATCTTTTATGGTAGATTCTATAGGCTTTACTCGACTGAGAGTATCCAAGGAAAATACCTTCGTTAGCCTTAGAGTCAAATTTACCCAAATTTTCCTTTCCATTATTTAAGACAAAACATTTGCAACCGAAAACATGTAGGTGAGACACATTTGGCTTGTGCCTTTTAAAAGCTAGTAAGGTGTTTTGTTTAGAATGGGGCGGACGAGCACCCTATTTAAAACATAACAAGCCGTACTTATGGCGTCGGCCCAAAAATATTTCGGTAGTCCACTTTCATTGATCATTGTTCTTCCCAACTCTTCTAAAATGCGAGTTTTGCGCTCCACCACCCCATTTTGTTGAGGAGTCAGTGGAACGGAGAAGTTATGATCAATACCGTAATTACCACAATATTCTTCAAACAAATGGTTTTCAAATTCATCTCCATGGTCGCTTCTAATTGACACAATGTTTGTGCTTAATTTATTTTGGGAAAGTCTGGCAAATTTTTCAAAGGCGGCGAATGTATCGCTCTTCCTAGCCAAAAAGATAGTCCAACAAAATCTAGAGAAGTCATCCACTATTACAAACCCATAATAGTTTCCACCCAGACTTTTAATTCTAGATGACCCAAATAAATCCATATGGAGAAGCTCGAGAGGTCTCGTGGTTGAGACAATATTTTTGGATTTAAAAGAGATCCTTATTTGCTTTCCCATTTGGCAAGCATCACAAAGGTGATCATTGGTAAACTTTATTTTGGAAAGACCTAAGACTAGATCTTTTGAAACTACTTTATTTAGCAAGTCAAAGTTAACATGTGCTAAACTCCTATGCCATAACCATCAGTCTTCACTCATTGTCACGAGACATTTGTCACTTGTTAACGATACCTCATTCAAGTCTAGCATATAGACGTTGTTCACTCTTAGGCCATTAAACATATTTTTCTTGTCATTATTATGCACAATTTTGCAACATTCTTTTGAAAACGATACATTGTATCCTTTGTCTCATAATTGGCTAATGCTAAGTAGATTATGTTTGAGACCCTCGACAAGCAACACATCGGAAATAGTAGTGGAAGAAGGGTTACCTACACTACCTTTACCAAGTATTGCTCCACGATTGTTATCACCATAGATTACATACCCTTTTTTCTTTGCCACGAAGTCTATGAATAGGAATATGTCTCCGGACATGTGTCTTGAACATCCACTATTAAGAACCCATCTTCTCTCGGTGGTCTCGACACATTGTACCTATGAAAGAATAATCAACAAGAGGAGGTACCCAATGACATATTGGGTCCTAATTTGTTAGTGACAAATTGGTTGCATTTGGGCAACCATTGATAGATGCCTTTAGGAACCAAAAATCTCCTAAATCGGCATTTAGCAATGGAATGACCTTTCTTGCATCAATATAAGCATGAAAAGTCAACTTTAGAATTGCCTTTGCTCTCTTGATCCCTTATTACATATGTATATTTTTAATATGGATTCACCATACTTTTTCTAAAATCAGCTTTATCGATAGCAAATGTAATTTTGGGCTTAAGAGCCTTGTTAAGTTTGGCCTTTAGGTTTCTAACTTCACCTTGCCAAATATAACAAGTATCGCATCCAAAGTCGAGGAATTTGCTATGGTCCTCACAATCTGATTTATTACTTTCCACCATGGAAGCCTTAAGTTCCTCAAGTTTCCTTTCAGACTCTTTAATTTTGTGCTCTAGGTAAGTAAAAATTCTTTTATTAGAGGCAAGTCTCTTAAAGGCTTATTTTGCTTCATCGTGTAAAGTATTAAATGCGGCTTGTAATTCGAAATGTGACATTTTTGAGGAGTTTTCATATTTAGAGTGACATACTTGTTTTTTCTTATTCTTTTGGTGAGCGGAAAGACATAAGTTCACAGATTCTTCTTCATCACTTGAGCTTTCATCATCAGAGGAGGAGTCGCTATCGCTTTCCCAAGCGATATATGCTCTTCTCGGCTTTGATGACTTCTTATGTGATTTAATAGATTCCTTTTCTTTGCCCTTTTTTGTTTAAAGGACAATCCGGTTTGTAATGATCGGGCTTTCCGCATTTGTAGCACGATCCTATGGTTTTACTTCCTTTGGTGTCATTATTTCGAGAGTTCCTTGATTGCTTTCTGAAGTTTACAAGGTTCTTTTCTGAGTGTTGAATGTCGTTCTTTCACATACCGATTGTAGCGCTTTACGAACAGCTCCATATCCTCACTCTTGTCATCTTCTTCATCGCCACTTGATGAATAATCACTGTGCTCCTTAGATTGAGACTTCGAGAAGGAAGTCTTGAGAGCAATGGATTTCTTCTCAACAGTCTTTGTTTTGTCATTCTTTTCTTTCTTTTCATATTGGTCGTGGCTTAGGAGCACTTGTTCGTGCTCTTGTAGCTTTCCGAATAATGTTTTTAAGTCCAAAGTTGTGAGGTCATTTGCTTCTTTGATGGCGGTCACTTTTGGCTGCCATTCCCTGTTAAGACATCTCAGAATTTTGTTAGTAGCAACATCATTGGCCACTGGCCTACCAAGTGAATGCAATCTATTGATAAGATGAGTAAATCTCTTTTGCATGTCCGCAATGGTTTCCCCTTGCTCCATGTAAAAGAGATCAAACTCTTGTGTTAGTGTGTTGATTCTAGCAAGCTTCACATCATTTGTCCCCTCATGGGCGACTTGAAGTGAATCCCACATAGCCTTTGCTGTAAGACAATGGGAAACCCGATAGTATTCATCAACTCCTAACGAGGAGATCAAAATATTCTTGGCTTTCCAATCATAGTTATATTTCTTCTCATCATCACCCGTCCACTGTGCTTCGGGTTTAGGCACAATCTCATTATTCTCATTGGTCATGGTTGGTTCCATTGGACCATTGATAATAACATTCCATACTTTTCTATCTATGGAATTTATGTGCACTCGCATACAATCCTTCCAATAACTATAATTTTCTCCATTAAAAACGGGAGCTCTATTATAGGCCCTTTTAGGTTCGTTCGCCATTTTCTATCAAAATTATACTCGAAGCACGGAGTGAACCAGGCTCTGATACCACTTGTTAGACGATGGCTTGGATATAGAAAGGGGGGTTGAATAGATACCAATTAAAATCAGTCGGCGCTACCAATTTAAAATTGGTTTTTCAAAATATTTGTTTTTAAATTTGCGGAAGCAGCCGTGGAAAAATTACGTCTAAGAACGAACTGTTATTAGAAGACCGGATATGCGTCTAGCCTTATGGATATGATAATGAGCAAAGTTTTATTCAACACACTAGTCACACTATCAGTTGATTTTATCACTTATTAGTAGAGCTAGCACCAATGATCTACAATGCCCACAAAGTAGTCAAATGGACTAAGTAAACTTTGGTGTAGGCAATTTATCAAACACTTGGTGTGCAATACACTCCAAGTGTGGTTTGGCTTGAGTAAGATACTTTAATTTCCTTGTGCAATGTATTGTTGCACTAAAGTTAAAAACAGTAATAGGTACTTACTCAATTCAACCCAACTTATGATATAATTGCTTATACTAAAATCACTTAAATTTTAAGTCAAAATTGAAAGTGCTGAAAAGTAAAGGAGACAAAGATTTGTTGAGGCAGTTCCCCCGCCGTCCTCGCTTCGGGGTACGTATGCCTTCAATTCTAATAATTGAATTGAGATCAATATATTAGATATCACCTGTAATGTAGAAATGTTTATACAAGAATTGATAAGCAAAATATACAATCAAGCCCTCTTGAAGTTGATGATGCTATGACTTCTTGCTCCTTGATTCGAGTCGAATCAAGTTCTTCAATTGTTGTGAGTAGACCTCCGATTCCCACCCCTTTGTTGAATCACCTTCCGCTCTTGAAACCCTCGGCCCGACTGATCTTACGCACGAACAAATCGAACCCAGAACACTCTTGAACTCTTCACTGATTTCCGCTACTAGTTTGATGAAGACTACCGCTTCTCAATCACCTTCACTCAGCTGAAGTAGGTAGAGATGAACCGTACAGAAAAAACCTCCAAAATCTCCAAATCTTGGAAGGTAAAACCTTCAAGGTTTTATCCTAGAAAAACCTGCCTTCAAAGTCACCCCAAACCGGATTTCCGGTCACAGTTTCAGACCTTATCACCTTGAACAAAATCACAATCACCCCAAGAATTGTTATGTGTAATTGTTGTGCTATGGGTTGTAAAAGATGAAGATTGATGAACTTTGATGTCACCTCTTTCACTTTTCTTGATTTGTGACAATTGACTCAAATTCACAATTGTTGTTGATAAAACTGAACAAAGTTACTATATATAGTAACCAACCAAAACCAAACTTAACAGATTTTCAAACATAGTGGGAAGTCTCCAAAAAACAACACAAACATGCGAACGGTCGACCATAGCAGATCTATGCGTCGACGCATAGACTGCAGATTTGGACAGATTTGAAGAGACACCAGTGTGCGTCGACCATAGGTCGGCGTGCGCTGACCCGTGACTAAAGTAATAGCTTCATGCGTCGACTCATGGTCTTCATGCGTCGACTCATACCTTCATGCGCTGACCCGTGAGAAAAGTGCAGATGCATGCGCTGACTCAATGGTCGACTCATGGCCTGAAAATCTGCAAAAAATTGTTATTTATTTGGTTTTTATGCATTTAGTCATAACCACATATCATACGTATATATTGTATCAAGTAAATCACTTTAAATGATATAGGAAGGATATGGTGGATGGAATATTTGCATTTGTCTTTGTAGAGGTGGAACCGATAATGTCGATTCATCCATGATTGTAATATTTCATCATTGAAACTCAAGATCGTATGTTTTATGACGGTTTGTCCTCACATACTCCCCCTTTTTGATGATGACAACCTGTACGAAACCAATAAGACTCAAATGCAATATTACACCTAAGGTAGCATAAGATCCCCCTTTCTTTTTCAATCCTATACTGGTGTGATCTTCTTGGCTTTGATCTCTTCTCCCCCTTTGAAAACATCAAAAAGAGAAAGAGAACGATTAAGAGTAAAATATTCAAATCAACAAGATTGTTAACAGGCAATATCTGATCATAACCAATATTCACACATAATATTGACAATGAAAAGCAGTAATGCAATGAATACTCAAAGGATAAATAACGGAAAGAGAATGCATTTAGAAAGGCCAAATAGTTCACGACAATTTAAACAAGTTAAAGATGAAACATCATAACAAAAACAACAAAATAACATAAAGTGAACATAGAAATCTAATGCCCACGACCACGCCCTCGTCCCCTGTTATGGTAATGTGGATGATGGTAAGGATCTGCCAAGTCAGTGAATTCCACCGTGATGCTGTTCAGGTAATTCAAATTGTTGGTACTGTCCCTTTCCGAAGCTTCATGGGATGTAACAAGAGCTTCAAACCGGGCGTCCATTCTGGTGGAGAAGTTGTTGAGACGTTCATTTTGTGTTTGTAGTTGGTTTTGAATTTGAGCGAATCGCTCATCTTGAGTGCACATAAAGTTCTGTTGTTCGAGTTTCATGGACTACATCATGTTTAGAATGTCAGACGTGTTAGATTGCAGAGGAGATGAGGGCGCTTCAGTGGGCGCTTTTGTATATCCATGATACGGATCATAGTATTTCCCTAGAGTGGTCCAGCCAGTGTGCTGCCATTCCCCGCAGCCTTGATTGTTGTAGTCTTTGTCGTCCTCAGGTTGAGCTGTGTATGGAACCTGTCGCTACTGCGAAAATCGGCGCCGGCTGACAGAAGAGTCGCCACCGTGCGTTATTTATCCCAACGGGGGGAAAGGAAACGCTCGAAGTAAACCTCGCAAAAAACAGGAAAGGCATGGTCATCGCAACCAAAACCTGGGTTCGGGAGTCGGTTACGCAAGGGGAAGGTATTAGCACCCCTCACGTCCGTCGTACTCGACGGGATCCACGCTTGCTTGGGTTGTCTAAAGGATGCAAAAACAATCTATCTACGGCTGCTAAATCTAAACGGAAGGGAATTGACTCGATAGAGCGTCGCACTCTATGCCTACGTATTCTCAAGAGAGAAAGTCAGAGTCAGCGTAGTTCGGGACTACGGGGAAATTGGCTCGCCAAGACTTTGCGTCTTGTGCCTACGTACTTCCACACAGCATGGAAGATCAGAGCTTACGTAGTTCAGGCTAACTACGGCTAGGCTGGGCGTTCTCACACAGAAGTGAGATATTAATCTGGTTTTAAAGGTACGGGAACCTATGGGAACTAAAACTACGGTCTGGTCTCAAATGCACTCGGGCAAGAGAAAAGGATAACATCAGTCGTCAGCGGGAAAGTCTCGATCGCACAGCAGCGAGAGAACAAAAGGTTAGTTGTTAGTGTGCTCGCTAGGATATCGCATCCTATGCCTACATATTCTCGTCTGGTACGAGAAATCAGAGCAGCTGTAGTTCGGCTACTTTCGGGACCACAGCTCAAATCTTGTTTTATTGATATTCTGAAAAATGGTTACAATGATTGAGAAATGAAAAATAAACTCCTAAAAACTATCCTATTCATCATGAAAAATCAAATGGAAAATAGTCCCCTAACAAGTGGACTTCTAAAAACTACCTCTAAAAGGTAAAATAAACTCCTATGAAGAAATTGACTAAAAGAGAATATTAAATCTACAAGCTAATATTTTTTATACTCCTTTTTCTCTGTTCTTCCCATCTTCATACTTCACTATTTTTTCACATATTCTTTTCACTCTATTTTTTTATTCTTTATTCTTTTCTCTTTTTCAATATTCTTTTCTCTTTCTTTTTTTTCAATATTATTTTTCAAGTATTTTTCTCACATATGATTTTTCTCTATATATTTTCTCAATATTTATTTTCCACTATCCTTTATAGAAAAAACTAAAATAAAAAACAATATAAAGAGAATAATGAAAAAAAAAGAAAATACAGAAAGGGAGGGGTACATCTGAGTACAGGGGTACAATCTGCAGAGAAGACAATGGGCCCAGCTCAGGAAAAAAAATAACCAAACAAAAAACTGGGGAGGGGTGTGTACTGCCAGCACTTGCATTGGGCTCAGCCCATTAGCTCACACAAAAAATAACAAAAAAAACGGAGGATGCCACAGAACTAGGGGGGTGAGAGTCTGAAAAACGCAATTGGGCCCAAGGCCCACGACCTCCCCAGCCTACCTCCCATCCTCACTCTTTCATTTTCCTCTCTGAAAACCCTAGTCTCCTCTTCTTTCTCCCTCTCTACTGTTCACACGCCGTCAACCTCAACCTCTTTCTCTCCCATTCAAACTTCTCACTCTCGGATTCTTCCTCTCCGTCCCCCAAGTTCTCCCCAGCTCGTTCAATTCTTTCAAAACGAAAACAGAAAAGGCGTAAATCTCTGGAAACAAGAAGTGTATCCCTTGCTTGACGATCTCAGAAGATGAAGGTTCTTGAGATTCTTGAAGAACTTGTGGTTGAAACTCACAGATGATGAGAGAACATCTGATGCATGCACTTTCTTGTGCGAAGGAGCTTTGAAGGTTGTTTGAAGATTGCGTAAGCCTGGAGATTCTTGATGACGAAGACATTCTGGATTTACCTCAACGAATGCGAAGAACGCGCGATGGATCTGAAGAACTTGGTATGAGATTAATGCTTACATGAGCATTGACGGAGAACATTGATGAAGTTCTTGTAGGTGTCAGAAGCGTCGGGATGATCGGGCATGTTCAAAGATCTGGAAACAACCTGATGAAGGACGAAATTGATAAACCTTGAGGATTCGCTGGAAAGATGATGTGAAGGTTCTTTAGTTTTTTCTGGCGATTTCTGGGAAACAAGATGTGGATGAACGAAATATTGCTCGTTGTGGAGGAAGATTGGACAAACCGTTGATGATGAACCTGTGGTGAATTCTGGAGAATGTTGTGTGGATCATAAGCGTTCTGGAAAACGGATGAGCGCGAACGGAAGATGGAGATCGTTGAAGATTTCTGGAAAACGTTTATGGAGGATCTTGGAGGTGGACGGTTGAAGGAGATCTGGAGATCGGAGAAGGTTGGTTTGATTTGAAGATTGATGATGATCAGATGAGAGGGGAAAGATGAAGATCGGAAGAAAGGATGAAGATTGCTGAGTTTTTTTAGTTTTCCGGCGAAGTTTGGGTTTTTTGAGTTTTCCGGCGAAGTTTACGGCGGCCGGAGGTAGTTAGGGGGTTGGTTAGGGCTGCCAGAGACTGGCGGTTGCGGTGGTTGCATGGCCGCCGCCCATGCAACTGGTGATGCTCAGACGAGGGCAGGTGGTGAGCTAGGTGGCAGAAGGGATGGAGTGCATGCGCAACACGTGTGTGTGTTGGCGAAAAGAGAGAGTGAGACTGAGATGAGGTGGAAGCGGGAGAGGAAAAGATGGAGTGAGGTGTCCCTCTCTGAGTGTTCGAAAATGTGATGTGTCCCCCCTCGGTTTGAACACGTGGTGAAGCTTATATAAGACACGTGGCAATTTTTGACTGAGATGCTGGACTGGGCCTACTCGAAAATGCCTGGATAAAAAGCCCAATGCAAAAATACTGAAGATAATGGCCAATTTGAACTAGTTTGAATGAAATTAAAATGGACTTAAACATGGATTAGCTTGGACTAAACGTGGACTAATGATGGTTAATGGAAAGATTAAACTCAATTAAAAACTGAAAACCTAATTAACTAATTAAGACTTCAATTAGATGCTAAATGTCAATTAAACTAATTTAGATCCTAATTAATTCTGACAAATCCTAATTAACACCTAAACAACCGATTAAGACCTAATTAATCTAACTAAATCTCAATTAAACCTAAAAAGAGAATTAACCTAAAAAAAACTCTATTAACTCTAATTAATTTCTAAACTAATAATAAAATTCTAATAAGTTCTACTACTAATTCTGTCAAGTTTCTATTTAATCTCTAACAAAATTTATACTATTTATTTAAAAGAAATTCTATTATTCTATTAAAACTATTAAAAAACTATTAAAGCCTATTAAAAAAACTCTATAAATTCTAAAAATGATTTAAAGCTATTAAAAATATATAAAAAAACTACTTAAATTCTAGAAAATGCTAAGGATACCTAATAAAACTCAGAAGATTCACAATAACCCCAGAGGGAACGAAAATAGCACAGAACGACAGATAGGACCACGAGAGCGCACCGGAATAACCGGTAAAAATCAATGGACACCGAAATATCCCTAAAAACAACAGCGCGAGCTGAAAACACCAGGAAGAGCACAACGTCCCAAGAATGCGACTCCGCCTATCTGAACTAGTTAAAAACACCTGAAATGCGAGGGGAGGGCTGTGATCCCGATAAAATCAATACAACTGAAAAAAATGCACTGTATGCGATATGCGGATGCGAATGCGGTCATGCGTCGAAACATCGAGCCAGATACGGGACCCGGTTGGTCAAATTTTGGGGTGCAACAGAACCCAATAAGTATTTGTGTACTCAGGTGACTCAGTTGGATGATAATTGTCATATGCCTCATGCGCGGGTTGTTCTTCTTCTTTGTCTTCTTCTGCCTCTTCAGATGCTTCTTGTTCCTCTTCAGCACTGTCTTCCCTTTCCTCACTTTCTTCAGACGCTTCAACCACTCTAGGTGTAGTTGCTCTGCGAACAAAACGATACATTCTTCGTTCTTGGCACCAATAGTATCCCATCATTGAAATGGTCTTTGTGCCAAATTCCTTATTGGAGGAGATTGATGTGTATGGAAATGTTGGATAGACAACATTTGCATCGGTGAGAACTTCCTGAATGAAAGACCCATATGCGAGAGCAGTTCCTCTGGCGGAGTCTCGTAATGCGAACATGCGACTGGCGATATAGTGAGGCCAGTTAATTCTGATTTGATTTTTCAGAATGTAAATGAGATGAACCTTAGCCTGTTCAACTCTGGAAAGCCCACCTTTCTTTGGCTGCAGAATGCGCGCCACAATCCACTGAAGAATGCGCTCTCCTGTTCGTAATTGCCCTGCAGTGACAGTTCTAGGGAATGCATCACTATTCACAATGTTTGCTAGATACAACCTTTTTAACATGGAATTTAAAGCTGATTTGAATTCATAACCAACCACTGTTTGAGAATCCGTTACCTCAGGAAGAGGATTTTCACCAGCCGCTAATTGCAGATTGAAATATTTACTCCACACAGCAGAGTTAAGATTTACCTTTGTGGAGCCTATTTAGGAGTGAAAGAACTGACTGCCGAAACTACGATTGATGCCGGTGTAGAAGACTCGAACCAAGTCTTCACTATACTTAGAGTTGCATTCCAATAAGTTGGTAATGCCTTGAAATTGTAGCAAGGATAGAACTTCGGTGAGATGAATGTGTTATGCAGTGAGTTTGTAGAATGCATGCTGCTTAACTACCCCCCGTTTTCCGATGTCTGTGTTGAATTTCTCAGCAAGAGTTGGAGGAACAACGGATGCAGCAGTGACCGGTATGGAAGCTGATGATGAAGGTGCTCTTGATCGCTTGCCGGTGATTCTGCGGGAAGAGGAAGCCATTGATGGTGGTTGGAGAGGATTTGGATTTGTAGAGAGAAGGAGTGTGATTGCAGAGAAGGTTATGAGTGTGATTGTAGAGAAGGATGATTGCTCCTTTTATAGATGAAACTTTTAGGGTTTTGTTTTTGAGAAGAGGGAAGGTCAAGAGACAATAGACATGGTAGGTTCAAGTCACTAAGAAATAGAGTAAATGTGCAGAGCATGCTGATAAAGATCATTTAATGCGCAGGAAGTTGAAATGATTTGCAGAAAATTTGAGTTTTCGCGCGATGCGTTTACCATACATATACATGCGATGACACATACTTGTTAAATTTTGGTAGATTCAAAAACTCAAAAGCATGCGTTGACCAGTCCCCTGTTATGGTCGACTCATACAGGCAAAAATGCAGATTTTCATGTTTATGCATAGATGAGCATACATTTGATGCATAAATAGAATGCCACACCATAAAAAACATCCAAACAGATATAATACACGCGGAATGTCATATATACACAATATTTGTCAGACAATACCACTTTTTGAGAATGAAATTTGTAGAGAGAGAGAGAGAGAGAAATGATATCACCTCTATACCAAGTTTGGTTGAGACATTAGACAATTGTGCTTGCAATAATTTCAACTAGTTAGTTGTTCAACAACATAATTGTAACGAAAATAAGATGAATAAAACAATTACGACACCCGATCCGAAATATCGAGAATGCCTAGTTCTCGACGGATATGAAAGAAAGGTTCAGTCGCTAGCGACTTTGTGAAAATATCCGCTAGTTGATCTTTAGTGTTCACATGTTCAAAAATAACGTCACCTTTCTCTACACGATCCCTGAGAAAGTGATGGCGAATCTCGATACGTTTGGTGCGAGAATGTAACACAGGATTTTGGGTGAGATTAATGGCACTAGTATTGTCGCAAAAGATGGGGATACGTTCAAGTTTGAGGTTAAAATCCAATAATTGTTGCTTAATCCATAGGACTTGAGCGCAACAACTACCGGCGGCAACGTATTCCGCTTTGGCGGTTGACAAAGCAACTGATACTTGTTTCTTGCTATGCCAACTAACCAAGGAGTTTGAAAACAAGTGACATGTACCACTAGTGCTTTTCCTATCCGATTTGCAACCGGCAAAATCAGAATCAGAGAATTCTACCAACGAGCAATCATTACCTCTGGAATACCATAGTCCATACTTCGGAGTACCAGATAGGTATCGAAGTATTCGTTTGACAACTTTTAGATGGGATTCCTTGGGACATGATTGGTATGTTGCGCACATACACACGCTAAACATAATGTCGGGTCTAGAAGCAATAAGATAAAGAAGTGAGCCAATCATACCTCTATACCTTTTTACCTCTACGTCTTTACCTTTTTCAGCTTTATTCAAGTTTGTGCATGTAGGCATAGGTGTGTCTATGGCTTTGGAGTTTGCCTTGTCAAATCTCTTGAGCAGTTCCAAACAATACTTAGTTTGACTCACGAAAGTTCCTTCCTCAAGTTGTTTAATTTGCAATACGAGAAAGTATGTGAGCTCCCCCATCATACTCATCTCGAACTCACCCTGCATAAGGTCAGAAACTCCCTCACAAGATTCATGTTAGTTGACCCAAAAATGATATCATCCACATAAATTTGTACCAATATCAAGTGCTTTCCTTTACGCTTAATGAAGAGAGTGGTGTCTACTTTGCCTCTCGAATACCCTTGATCAAGCAAGAATTTGCTCAGACGCTCATACCAAGCTCTAGGAGCTTGTTTGAGTCCACACAAGGCTCTTTTCAGTTTGTAAACATGATCAGGATATTCGTGCGACTCAAAACCCAGAGGTTGAGCAACATACACTTCTTCATTAATGAAATCGTTAAGGAATGCACTCTTAACATCCATTTGGAATAACTTAAAGTCTTTCGCACACGCGAAGGCAAGCAAAAGGCGTATAGCCTCGAGTCGGGTAACCAGCGCATAAGTTTCCTCATAGTCGACGCCTTCCTCTTGGTTATACCCTTGCGCGACTAAACGCGCCTTGTTATGGGTTATTACTCCGTTTTCGTCCAACTTATTCCTAAACACCTATCGGATGCCGATTACTCGATGTCCTCGCGGAGGAGGGACAAGGTCCCATACCTCATTTCTTGTGAACTGATTAAGTTCATCTTGCATTGACAAAAACCAGTTTTCATCGAGTAGGGCTTCTTTAGGGTTTTTAGGTTCCATTTGTGAAACGAAAGTGAAGTGATAAAAAAATTACTTATCTTGTATTGGGTTGTAACACCTTTGGATATGTCTCCGAGAATGTTGTCAATTGGATGGTCTTTTGAAGACTTCCAAGCTTGAGGTAAATCATCTTTTGGAGGCGGATGAAATTCCTCGGTTTCTTCATGGTGGACATCTTTTTCCTTCTCAATTTTAGCTTGGTCAGGCTGATCAATTCCTGGCTCGACATCTTTGAGTATGTCTTCTGTAGATGTACCTGCGCCATGAAACACACTACCTTTTCCGACATTTCTCGGATAAGATTCATCAAATGTTACATGTACCGATTCTTCGACAGTAAGTAATCTTTTATTGTAGATTCTATAGACTTTACTCGACTGAGAGTATCCAAGGAAAATACCTTCGTCAGCCTTAGAGTCAAATTTACTCAAATTTTCCTTTCCATTATTTAAGACAAAACATTTGCAATCGAAAACATGTAGGTGAGACACGTTTGGCTTGCGCCCTTTTAAAAGCTCGTAAGGTGTTTTGTTTAGAATGGGGTGGATGAGCACCCTATTTAAAACATAACAAGCCGTACTTATGGCGTCGGCGCAAAAATATTTCGGTAGTCCACTTTCATTAATCATTGTTCTTCCCAACTCTTCTAAAATGCACTTTTTGCGCTCCACCACCCCATTTTGTTGAGGAGTCCGTGGAGCGGAGAAGTTATGATCTATACCGTAATTATCGCATCATTCTTCAAACAAATGGTTTTCAAATTCACCTCCATGGTCGCTTCTAATTGACACAATGATTGTGCTTAATTTATTTTGGGAAAGTTTGGCAAAATTTTCAAAGGCGGCGAATATATCGCTCTTGCTAGCCAAAAAGATAGTCCACTAAAATCTAGAGAAGTCATCCACTATTACAAACCCATAATAGTTTCCACCTAGGCTTTTAATTCTAGATGGCCCAAATAAATCCATATGGAGAAGCTCGAGAGGTCTCGTGGTTGAGACAATATTTTTGGATTTAAAAGAGATCCTTGTTTGCTTTCCCATTTGGCAAGCATCACAAAGCTGATCCTTGGTAAACTTTATTTTGGGGAGACCTAAGACTAGATCTTTTGAAACTAATTTATTTAGCAAGTCAAAGTTAACATGTGCCAAACTCCTATGCCATAACCATGAGTCTTCACTCATTGTCATGAGACATTTGTCACTTGTTAACGATACCTCATTCAAGTCTAGCATATAGACGTTGTTCGCTCTTAGGCCATTAAACATATTATTCTTGTCATTATTATGCACAATTTTGCAACACTCTTTTGAAAATGATACATTGTATCCTTTGTCGCATAATTGGTTAATGCTAAGTAGATTATGTTTGAGACCCTCGACAAGCAACACATCGGAAGTGATAGTGGAAGAAGGGTTACCTACACTACCTTTACCAAGTATTGCTCTACGATAGTTATTACCATAGGTTACATACCCTTTCTTCTTTGCCACGAAGTCTATGAATAGGGATATGTCTCCAGACATGTGTCTTGAACATCCAGTATTGAGAACCCATCTTCTCTCGGTGGTTCCTAATGGCATATTGGGTCCTAATTTGTTAGTGACAAATTGGTTGCATTTGGGCAACCATTGATAGATGCCTTTAGGAACCAAAAATCTCCTAAATCGGCATTTAGCAATGGAATGACCTTTCTTGCAAAAATATAAGCATGAAAAGTCAACTTTAGAATTGCCTTTGCTCTCTTGATCCCTTATTACATATGTATATTTTTGATATGGGTTCACCATACTTTTTCTAAAATCAGCTTTATCGATAGCAAATGTAATTTTGGGCTCAAGAGCCTTGTTAAGTTTGGCCTTTAGGTTTCTAACTTCACCTTGCCAAATATAACAAGTATCGCATCCAAAGTCGAGGAATTTGCTATGGTCCTCACAATCCGATTTATTACTTTCCACCATGGAAGCCTTAAGTTCCTCAAGTTTCCTTTCAGACTCTTTAATTTTGTGCTCTAGGTAAGTAAAAATTCTTTTATTAGAGGCAAATCTCTTAAAGACTTATTTTGCTTCATTGTGTAAAGTATTAAATGCGGCTTGTAATTCGAAATGTGACATTTTTGAGGAGTTTTCATATTTAGAGTGACGTACTTGTTTTTACTTATTCTTTTGGTGAGCGGAAAGACATAAGTTCACGGATTCTTCTTCATCACTTGAGCTTTCATCATCAGAGGAGGAGTCGCTATCGCTTTCCCAAGCGATATATGCTCTTCTCGGCTTTGATGACTTCTTATGTGATTTAATAGATTCCTTTTCTTTGCCCTCTTTGTTTAAAGGACAATCCGGTTTGTAATGATCGGGCTTTCCGCATTTGTAGCACGATCCTCTGGTTTTACTTCCTTTCGTGTCATTATTTTGAGAGTTCCTTGATTGCTTTCTGAAGTTGACAAGGTTCTTTTCTGTGTTTTGAATGTCGTTCTTTCTCACATACCGATTGTAGCGCTTTACGAACAACCCCATATCCTCAATATTGTCATCTTCTTCATCGTCACTTGATGAATAATCACTGTGCTCCTTAGATTGAGACTTCGAGGAGGAAGTCTTGAGCGCAATGGATTTCTTCTCAACAGTCTTTGTTTTGTCCTTCTTTTCTTTCTTTTCATGTTGGTCGAGGCTTAGGAGCACTTGTTCGTACTCTTGTAACTTTCTGAATAATGTTGTTAAGTCCAAAGTTGTGAGGTCATTTGCTTCTTTGATGGCGGTCACTTTTGGCTGCCATTCCCTGTTAAGACATCTCAGAATTTTGTTAGTAGCAACATCATTGGCCACTGACCTACCAAGTGAATGCAATCTATTGATAAGATGAGTAAATCTATTTTGCATGTTTGCAATGGTTTCCCCTTGCTCCATGTAAAAGAGATCAAACTCTTGTGTTAGTGTGT
This sequence comes from Lathyrus sativus, assembly GCA_963859935.3. Classification (NCBI taxonomy): domain Eukaryota; kingdom Viridiplantae; phylum Streptophyta; class Magnoliopsida; order Fabales; family Fabaceae; genus Lathyrus; species Lathyrus sativus. The sequence continues at coordinate 539,460,234 of OZ012736.1, forward strand.
TGATTCTAGCAAGCTTCGCATCATTTGTTCCCTCATGGGCGACTTGAAGTGAATCCCACATAGCCTTTGCCGTAAGACAATGGGAAACCCGATAATATTCATCAACTCCTAACGAGGAGATCAAAATATTCTTGGCTTTCCAATCATAGTTGTATTTCTTCTCATCATCATCCGTCCATTGTGCTTCGGGATTAGGCACAATCTCATTATTCTCATTGGTCATGGTTATTTCTATTAGACCATTGATAATAACATTCCATACTTTTCTATCTATGGAATTTATGTGCACTCGCATACAGTCCTTCTAATAACTATAATTTTCTCCATTAAAAATGGGAGCTCTATTATAGGCCCCTTTAGGTTTGTTCGCCATTTTCTATCAAAGTTATACTCGAAGCACGGAGTGAACCAGGCTTTGATACCACTTGTTAGACGATGGCTTGAATCTAGAAGGGGGGGGGGGGGGGAGGGGTTGAATAGATCCCAATTAAAATCAGTCGGCGCTACCAATTAAAAATTGGTTTTTCAAAATATTTGTTTTTAAATTTGCGGAAGCAGTCGTTGAAAAACTACGTCTAAGAATGAACTGTTATTAGAAAACCGGATATGCGTCTAGCCTTATGGATATGATAATGAGCAAAGTTTGATTCAACACACTATTCACACTATCAGTTGATTTTATCAATTATTAGTAGAGCTAGCACCAATGATCTACAATGCCCACAAAGTAGACAAATGGACTAAGTAAACTTTGGTGTAAGCAATTTATTAAACACTTGGTGTGCAATACACTCAAAGTGTGGTTTGGCTTGAGTAAGATACTTTAGTTTCCTTGTGTAATGTATTGTTGTACTAAATTTCAAAACAGTAATAGGTACTTACTCAATTCAACCCAACTTATGATATAATTGCTTATACTAAAATCACTTAAATTTTAAGGCAAAATTGAAAGTGCTGAAAAGTAAAGGAGACAAAGATTTGTTGAGGCAGTTCCCCCGCCGTCCTCGCTTCGGGGTACGTATGCCCTCAATTTTAATAATAGAATTGAGATCAATATATTAGATATCACCTGTAATGTAGAAATGTTTATACAAGAATTGATAAGCAAAATGTACAATCAAGCCCTCTTGAAGTTGATGATGATATCGCTTCTTGTTCCTTGATTCGAGTCGAATCAAGTTCTCCGATTGTTGTGAGTAGACCTCCGATTCCATCCCCTTTGTTGAATCACCTTCCGTTCTTCAAACCCTCGGCCCGACTGATCTTACGCACGAACAAATCAAACCCGGAACGCTCTTGAACTCTTCACTGATTTCCGCTACTAGATTGGTGAAGACTACCGCTTCTCAATCACCTTCACTCAGCTGAAGTAGGTAGAGATGAACCGTACAGAAAAAACCTCCAAAATCTCCAAATCTTAGAAGGTAAAACCTTCAAGGATTTATCCAAGAAAAACCTGCCTTCAAAGTCACCCCAAACCGGATTTCCGATCACGGTTTCAGACCTTATCACCTTGAACAAAATCACAATCACCTCAAGAATTTTTGTGTGTAATTGCTGTGTTGTGGGTTGTAAAAGATGAATATTGATGAACTTTGATAGTAACTCTTTCACTTTTCTTGATTTGTGACAATTGACTCAAATTGACAATTGTTGTTGATAAAACTGAACAAAGTTACTATATATAGTAACCAACCAAACACCAAACTTAACAACTTTTTAAACATAGTGGGAAGTCTCCAAAAAATAGCACAAACGCGCGAACGGTCGATCATAGCAGATCTATGCATTGACGCATAGACTGCAGATTTGGACAGATTTGAAGAGACACCAGTGTGCGTCGACCATAGGTCGGCGTGCACTGACCCGTGAGTAAAACAATAGCTTCATGCGTCGACTCATGGTCTTCATGCATCGAATTATACCTTCATGCGCTGACCCGTGAGAAAAGCGCAGATGCATGCGCTGACTCAATGGTCGACTCATGGCTTGGAAATCTGCAGAAAATTGTTATTTATTTGGTTTTTATGCATTTAGTCATAACCACATATCATACGTATATATTGTATCAAGTAAAGCACTTTAAATGATATAGGAAGGATATGGTGGATGGAATATTTGCATTTGTCTTTGTAGAGGCGGAATCGATAATGTCGATTCATCCATGATTGTAATTTGTCATCATCGAAACTCAAGATCGTATGTTGTATGACGGTTTGCCCTCACAAGCTAAACATTCATCTTTGCTTAATAATCACATATGGACCCTCACTCATCTTCCTCCAAATAGAAGAGCCATGAGATGCAAGTGGGTGTTCAGAATCAAGAAAAATCCAGATGGTTCCATCTTGAAGTACAAAGCTAGACTTGTGGCTAAAGGTTACCATCAAGTGCAGGGGTTTGACTTCCAAGAATTTTTTCTCCAATTGTAAAACCAGTTACTGCAAGGGTTATTCTCACCCTAGTTATCATTAGAAGATGTCACATCACTCAACTTGATGTGAATAATGCTTTTTGAACGACTTACTAGCAGAGGAAGTTTACATGCAACAACCACCAAATTTTCTTGATACTGATACCTCTCTAGTTTGCAAATTAAACAAAGCCATTTATGGTCTCAAACAGACATCTAAGGCATGGTTTGAAAGACTTACCACTACTCTTCAAAATTTAGAGTTTCAAACTAGCAAATGTGATCCCTCCTTATTCACCACCATTTCTTCTCACTACACTATTTTCACGTTGGTTTATGCTGATGTTATCATGGTCACTAGAAATTCCTTACCTCATATCCAAAAGTTAATTTCCAAACTGCATGATCAATTTGCCCTAAAACAGTTAGGTCATCTTGATTATTTCATAGGAATTTAAGTGTCTCATTACTCTAATGGGATCCTATTTATTTCTCAAACAAAGTATATAAGGGATATACTAGCCAAGAAAAACATGAGCAAAGCTAAGAGTCTTCCTACTCCCATGGTGTATAATCTCAAGCTAACCAAAATGGGGTCTGACTACCTTCAGGATCCTACTTACTACATGTAAGTTATGGGTGCCCTGCAATATGCCACCATTATAAGGCATGTGACTAGTTTTGTCGTCAACAAAGCTTGTCGATTTCTGGCTCAACCTCTTGAGAGTCCCTGGACGGTTGTAAAAAGGATCCTCAGATACCTTAGAGGTATTTTTTTATAATGGGTTACATCTTCTTCTAGCTGCTTCTTACAAGCCTATTGCCATTATTGTATTCTCTGATGTTGACTGTGACTGAGATTTAGACCCAGATGACAAAAAATCTACCTCAAGGTCATGTATTTAACTAGGCTCCAATTTAGTATCTTGGTGGTCCAAGAAACAAACTTTAGTAGCGAAATCAAGTATCAAGGCTGAGTACAGAAGCCTTGCCAGTACTTCAACTGAGGCTCTCTGGCTTCAATATTTTCTCTTAGAGCTAAAAGTGCACAATCTTCTACTCAACTCTATATAGTGACAACCTCAGTATTGTGGCCCTCTCACACAACCCTGTGCTACATGGAAAAACTAAACATATGGAGTTAGATATTTTTTTCTTAAGTGAAAAAGTTATTAATAAAAGTCTTGTTGTCAAGCACATTCCTGCTACCTTTCAGATTGATGACATGCTTACCAAACCACTATGTTCTCTAAGGTTCTTACAACTCAGAGATCATCTCAAAGTAATGGTTAAACCACTTTGCCATAAGAGCAACTTCAAAGACATAAGACTCCTCAGTTTGTGGGGAATATATTAGAGAATATCATAATATTAGAATAGAAAAGATGTATAAATCACAAAAAAGTTAGTTAGTGAAATTCTAGGTACCAAACAGTGGATGTTATCACAGATGTTATGACATCCACTACAACACAGACTACAGAACTTAATAACAAACTATAAATGAAAACAATAAATAACACATGAAATTGTTTACCCAGTTCAGTGCAAATCACACCTACTCCGGGGGCTATCAAGCCAGGGAGGAAATTCACTATTAGTAGAATTAATTTAGAGTCAAACAACCAGTTTGCACTCTTCACTTAAGACCTACCCAATGACACTTCAGCCTAACATTAGACCTGAGTTACCAACTCACTCCCCCTCAATCACAGCAATGATATCAACCAATTCAAAGTTACAAATGAAAAATGAAGACACACTTTCAAACAATTCTTGATCTTGCTTCACAATTTCGATCAAGAGACATAGCACTCTTGCTTAAAAGCTTAGAGTGACACAATTAAAATACCGCTTAAACACACTAGGCCAATGCACTCATACAACAGATGATTGCTTGGCTCACAAGTATCCTAAAACACAAACACACACGTGAAGATCACAGTGCACAAACTGAATTCTTCACTCACAAAGACACACAATACACACTCTCTAAAACACTGTCAAGAGTTGTCTTCAATTAGGATTTCTACTCTGGTATTTATATGCAGCATGTTGTCCTTGGGCCTTAGTGCAGAATCTAGGTTTATCAAGGTTAAACCTATTTTCATAAAGCTGCACACTTATAATTAGGTTAGAGGCATTTTATGTTATCCTCAGCACTGCCTGGCATTTCGCCTGAGATAACTTACCATCCCTAAAATGCTTCCTGAAATCTAGCCTGAGCTCACTCAAGCATTATATCAGAAAAACAAAACACGCGTCCTGATGTCAACTACTTGATGTCATAACATCCAGCATGACATCTAGCATACTTTGCTCTTAGCTATCCAAACTTACCCTGCAGAAGACTCCTCATGTATGTCATAACATTAGGCATGACATTCATACACACATCAATGTTTTGCCACAAAATGCAGCAAATCTAAAACATCTACAATTAGGATTAGTAACCAACTAATCATGAGCTGTCATTGAGTTTGTTATAACTTAGTGAATTCATGTTTCATTATAATAGCAAGTTTACTATCTCTTTTAATTAACTTTTGGTTATTCAATCGATTCAAGAAAACTGTGTGTGTGTGTTGTGTGTGTGTGTGTGTTGTGTGTGTGTGTGTGTTGTGTGTGTGTGTGTGTGCGCTCTTATATGAGTTGTAGACTAGAGGCTACTCGATCCTAGATATACATTTTTTAATTATTATTTTAATATAAAAAATATTTTTTTATAATACTAATTAGAAATCCAATATACATAATATATTAAAAAAAAAAATACTACAACATGCTTTTGAGTATAATTCTAAGTTTTAAATTATTCAAAATAGTACACGAATATCTAATACAACATAAACTAATAAAATATGGAAAAAAAATTGTGAAGTGAAAAGTGAAATAATTAAATATTAATTTGGTTATATTAATGTAAAACATACAAATAAGGATTTTTTTTTAATGAGTAAAAAATGGTGACCCGTAAGAAACTAAAAATGAATCACCATGTTATACACACCAGTTAAAGTAATTAATGATAACAACAACCAACAACGATTCATATTAGTTGAAAAGTTCCAGCATTCAAACTTCTCAAAATTAAGTACATCACCATTCTCTTGAATAAATTGCAAGAGCAGAAAAATTCTTAAAGGTACATCAATGTAATCTTATATCATGTAGTTGCTAAAGTATTTGAATGTTTGTTAGAATGTAATTTTCTTTGGTATTTATTATTTTTATAATATAAACAATTACATGCAAAAACCATTGAACTTGAAAAAAAATACGGGCATGTGTCGCATCTCGAAAAATATGATCCGTCGCAAAGTTGCAGAAAAAATGATTCGAACAGAGCCGCCACTAACTTTATTTCTTTCAAAAATGAAAAGGGAAAATATCGATAGAACCCTTAAAAGAAAAAGATGTTCATCACAATCAAATTCAGGTAAGGATACGTAGGTATAAGATGCGATATCTTTGCGAGCAAACTTAGAATTATTCTTAGGTCTTTACCTTAACCTTGATCCCATGCCCTTAGCAAACAATCACTTAGATAACTTAGCATACATACACACAAAAGGTTCCTGTAGAGTACTATAGATGTTTAGGATGTGAGAACTACCCTAAGCATAACCAACCCCCGTACCCCGAAACTCTAGCGTTGTTGTTACATCTTGCCAAAGGTTTTTCTTTCTTTAACATTTCCTTTGGATAAATCAAAGCTCAGTGGTGAATTTCAATGAATTAAGATTCAAGTTAATCAATAGCTTGACATCCAATTTTCACCCCTAACAGAAGTGTATCAATGCTTTGAAGAGTGAAGTATTGATGCCTGCAAGGCTTACACAGGTATAGAAGACCAAGATGGTGGATAAGGTCAGGAGTGCCATTATCTCGTGTCACAGGGATATAGTTCTAAGAGAAGTCGCCAGGGGAGCAAACTGGAGTTGCTATGTGGGAAAAAATTGAATCATTGTATATGAAAAAGTCTTTGGTTCACAAGTTGTATCTGAAACAACAACTCTATTCATTCTGAATGATGGAGAACAAATCCATAGTTGAGCATCTCACAGAATTTCACAAGATTATCGATGATCTTGATAATATTGAAGTGAAGCTTGATGATAAGGACAAGGCTTTTCTCCTATTGAGTTCATTACCCAATTCCTTTGAGCACTTTAAGGATGCCCTTCTTTATGGTAAGGAAGGTACTATTACTTTGGATGAAGTCCATACGGTGGTGAAATCCAAATAATTTTCAAAGTCGAAAGATTTGAATATTGAAGATAGTGGTGAAGGCTTAAATGTGTCAAGAGGAGTATATGAGCGTAAAGGGCTGTTCAAATCAAAGAGACCTGACAAGTCAAAGGTAAAATATTTTAATTGTCAGAAAATCGGTCACTTTAAAAGGGATTGTGCTAAAAGAAAGGTCAATGAAGATACTATTTAAGTTGTAGTTGCATTGGGTGAGGAAAGTTATAAGGATGCCGAAGCAGTAGTAGTATCGAGTTTGGAAACTGAAGATAGTTGGGTCAATGAATCAGGCTGCTCTTATCACATGTGTCAAAGAATATAATACTTTGAAACTTTGAAGATGGTGCAAGGTGGAGTAGTTCGCCTTGGTAATAATAAAATATGCAAGGTTTATGGTATTGGTACGGTCAGATTTAAAATGTTTAATGATCGTGAACTTCTTATTCACAATGTAAGGTATGTTCCAGAACTCAAGAAAAATTTGTTATCTATAAGTATGTTTGATGATCTAGGCTATTGTACTAGATTTGAACATGGAGTGTTGAAGATTTCACGTGATAAATTGTTTATTGCTAAAGGGTCTAAAATATGTGGTCTATATATTTTAGAAGGTTCAAATGTTATTATTCATTCATCGTTAACTAGTGGAGGCTTTCATGACAAGGAAGAGTTATGAGATTTGAGTTTAAGGAGTTATGAACGCCTTGAGAAAGTTTCAGAGGAGTACAATGAATTTTGCAGAAACCAAGGGATAAAAATGCATGTTACCACTGAGTTTTTATTGAGTTTTTGGAGAAGAGCTGAGGTTAAAATAACTTACTTGGTTGGTAGATAATTTCTTCAGAAGAAGAATAGTGAAAACCAAGGGAGAAACCTGAGAGAAACTATAACGAAGAAAACTCAGTTTGAGGTGAAGTTTCCTACTATGGATGTTAGCAGTAGTGAGGGAATGGTTATAGAGATCTCTAATTATCATTTGACTCATGATAAGCTAAGGAAGGTTATTGTAGCATCTCAAAGGGACAATTATGCTAGCCTTGGAAATTATGTTTTTAATGTGGCTGAAGGATTGCAAAATAAAAGAAGAAAAACCTTCAGGGAGGCATTTGAAAACAGGTGGAGTCAAGTGTGGTTGAAAAATCATACTTGCAAGCTTGTTAAATTACCTAAGCATAAAAGGATAATTGGGAACAAGTGGATGCAAGTTGCGAGATCAAGATTCAATGGTTGCTTGAATTTGATCAAAGTTATTGATTAAAGTTTTAACTTGGTAGAGAGCAGCAATGTTGTTGATTGATATCAACACGGTTTAAAGTCAAGGTGGAGATTTTTGTAAATGTACCTTAAAACCTTTGTTGATGAAGAGAAAGAAAATATATTTTAGATATTGCATTTACCGTGAAAATCGAAAGTTTTAGAAAGTTGGACGAAAAGTCGAGAAAAAGTCGGTCGATGAATAGTGCTATCCGTACGGATGAATAGTAACGCCCGTACAGATGAATACTGTGTCCGTACGATGAATAATATTTTCGAGTTTTCAGGCTTTTGTGATTCGATCATGGATCCATGTGATTTTGAGCTTTGTTTGTTAGGTATTTGCTATTATAAATATGTATATCTTATATGTTTGGTGTGTGGCACTCTTAGAGTTTTCACCAACAAGAGAGACCAAGGGTTTAAGCTATAACATAGAATTTCAGCTATGCACAAAGAAAACCTTGGGTTTGAGTGATTCATGTATTGAGAGTTGAAGAGGTAGGAAAACACTTGGGTAGAAAATATGTTTGTTCTTGGGCGTCTTCAGGGTTGTTATTGGGAATCTGAAGGAGAAGACTATTTTCTTGTAACTCATCTGTAATCTCTTGTAACAACTTTTTGAGTATATTGAATTGGATAACTACTCTCTCCCTCAGAGTAGATCGTTTGATTGAATTGGATAAACAAACCTTCGGTTTTTTCTTGCCTTATTCTGTTATATTATTTGTATATGGATTATTATTGTTGTAGACCATTTATTTTGTTTGCTATTGTTTTTTTCCTCACAAATTAATATTTAATTTTGTCGTAATTCACAACAAGATTCACAACAACTTTCAATCTCAATAACAACAACATTACACCTTTTACTTATCTCAACAAAAACAACAACGTAAAACCTTTAATCTCAATAACAACAAAATTAAATGTTTTACTTATCTCAATAAAAACACAACCTGAAATCTTCAATCTTAATAAGAATAACAACATCAATAATAAAATATTTACTTATCTCAACAAAAACAACAACAACATATAACATTCAATCTCAATCTAAACAACAACAATATAACACTTTAAATCTTAATAACAACAATAACACTAAGCCTTTTACTTATCTCAATAAAACAACAACATAAACTTTTAGTCCCATCTTAACAGCAACAACATAAAAACTTCAATGTCAACAACAACAACATTAAACCTATAAGATTTATGTTCTTAACAACAACAAAAACATTACTGTAACATTGATGGTGAAAAGACTTTACGTATAAAAAATATGATGAAGAAGTCACAAAAATGGGTTTCATGTTTTCTTCTTACCAGTTTCATGTTTCTTTTCCTTGCTTTGTATGAGTTGAAGAAAATATAATGAAGGTAGTTATGAAATGGTATTTCGTACGTTTACAGAGATGAGGTTTCACTACAACGTTGTTCCACTATGAAGGAAACTAAGCTACAAATTTCTTTATGTAGTTTGTTTTAACTTAATATAAAAAAGTGTAACAACTTTCCACCTTGGTCAGTTTTACCAACTATGGGGAAAGATAATCTGTTTTAATTGAAAAAAAAGAGCGGAACAAATTTTTACCTCAGTTTGTTTTAGCAATCACGGGGGAAAGGTTTTCCAGTTTTGTCTATAAAACCTCTACGTTCATTCACCTTTTCCTTAAACCTAACTCATCATGCTTCCAAATTTCATCTTCCATTAACGTAACTCTATTTCTCCCCTAAAATAAACTAAAAAAAATATCATTTCTTGTTGCATTGTTGTTGTATCAATGAATTTGAAATGTTAAAACATAAAAATATAAGTCATTTGTTCCCACGGCTGCTAAAACTTATTAAGGGGATAAATGACTTAATTATTTTTGCTGGTGTTAAGAATCGAAGTGTGTCCATGGGCGACATTTTCCCATAGTTGTTAAAGATGATAGAGGGAAAAAGTAATTTAACTTTAATCTAAAAATAAAATGACCACACCACTTTTATAATAAATAAAACACAAAATTGTTAGTGTTGGAATTCAAAGCGTGTTCTTGAGGGACTTTTCCCCACTGTTGTTAACATTGACCTATGAGAAAAATGGCCTAAAAATTAAAACAAAAGAAAGACACCTAATGGAATAAGTTTTACCTGAGTGGATTTTTTTATAGGCAAAGAAATATTGTATTAATAATGCGCACAAAGGGTATTAAATCCATTATTACACAAGAAGCAAAACACATTAAAGCAGACCAAGAAAGTAGAAAAAAAACTAAGAAACATACAAAGTTGAATTATATTCTCACACTTCCCACTTAACATGATCAGACCCTTTGAGACTAATCCCTAACCAGTCCCAAGACACAACTTTGATTAATCCCACCATATTCCCCTATAGACCTAAGCCTTCTTTTAAACACCTACTTATTTCTAAGCCATAAAAACTAACAAACAACTAACCAAATTAAGCCATGATACTTATTCTTGATTGCAATAAACACACACTTATTTCTACTTAGCCATAAACACACACTTATTTAAACACACAGTTAGACTTGATTTAACATAGTCTTCAAATGCGTTAGTTGCAACAAAATCACTCACGCCCACCCAACCCAATACTTGGTTATAAACCTGCGTAGTGTACATGCACTCAAAGGAAAGGTGTGCCACTGATTCCTCAGATCCATAACACAAAGGACAAGAAACATGGTTACTTCCAATAAAAACATCTCGTTTAGCAAGTTCACATCTTATTAGCAGCCTATTGATGAATATCCTCCACCTAAATAGTTGGATTTTACTTGAAACCTTAGTTTTACACAACCAACCTAGCTCCACCAAAATGTTCAAATCGACTCTCACACAATTGTTACACAATTCTAACAATCTCAATAACTTGTTTTGAATGAAAATCCATTACTATTTTTCCAACATACAAAACTATCTTAAAAGACTTGATTGGGTTGAACCTCCTTCAAAATAACCAGCAAATTCTTAAATTGGGTTCTAATTTCTTCAGAAAAGTTTGTTTATGCCATATTTATATATTAATAGCAAGAGTTTTCCAGTCAATGGCACATGCCTAACTCCTTACTTTGAACATGAGTTGAATTGTTGTGAAGAGATGGAAAAAGTTTGCTTAAAGGTTATTTTCCCATCAAACTATGCTACCAAAATTCTATAGATTTTCCATTCCAAAGCTTACACAAAATGCTATCTACCAACCAGTTTTAATTTTCACTATGGGCCACACCCACACTTCTCAAATATCTCCACCACAAGGACTCTCTTCTTCCACAACCAGTCTCCATAACACTCAATTTTTTTGTCTTTATGTCACCATACCCGTGAGTAAAGGTCATACCAAATAACATCTTGTTCTCCAACATTCCCCAACTCCATTTACTAAGGAAGGAAAGATTGAATCTCCTACAATATTTAACCCAAAATCCTCCTCCTTCCGTATCCATATGTACTATATCCCAATTAACCCAGTTGATCTTCCTAGCTTCACCAGAACCACCCCAAAGAAAGGCTCTTTGTAACTTTATAATTTCTTCCAAGATAGCCTTAGAGCATCTTTAGTAGGAGTACCTTAAGTGGGTAAACTAAGATATTTTTTGTGGGTCCAAAGTAATTTGTAGGATTTAAAAAATTTATAGTTGATTTGAATTTGAGTTTTTATTTTTATTTTAATGATAGTTGCTTATAAAAAATTAAAACTTGACCCTATATTTTATATTTTTTAATTGTAATTATTTATTTATTGAAGACTTTAAAATATAAATAATAATATTATATGTTTCAAAATAAATAGTATACGTTAGCTATATAATTGTCGGAAACTAAAAGTTAGTGAATTAAATGTCATGTCATAGCCATTCCAATGCAAATTCTTTATAATCACCGTTAACTACAAAAAATTTAACTATTAAAATCCTGCATTAAAGATGCTCTTAAGAGTCTTATAAAATGATAAGAGATAGATAATGATGTTCTTTTAAGACAACATTCAACATCATTACCCTCAATCCCAAGGATAAATGTTTCTCTTTCCAAGTTGACAACCTACGCTTGAGTTTAGATATGATTGGTTTCCAAGAATTCCTTCGCCTAGGATTTGTCCCTACAATAATTCCAAGGAAGAAAAAGGGCATTGATACAATGTCACATTCTAAAAAAGAAGAAGTCGTCCGCAAAAGCTCATCCTTTAGTTTAAACCACACACCTTTCTCTTCTTAACGTTCACACATAAACTATATGCCAATTCAAATCCTCGAAGAATTGTTTTGACACTCCACAAATTTGACCAAGAGCCATCACACACTAGAACTGCATCATATGAAAATTATAACAACTCAAAACAAATGTGCTTAGTCACATGAAAGCCTTGAAACTCACCTAGTTGACAATAACTTCTCAACAACCTTGCCAATCCTTCTGCAACCAACAAAAACAAGAATGGTGACATAGGGTCACCTTGCCTCAATCTCCTAGATGCTTGAAAGACCACAATTGAACTTCCGTTGACTAGGAATGACATAGTGCTTGAAAATATTGTAGATTCCATCCATCTCATCCACTTGGACCCAAACCACATCCTTCACAACACATACGTTAGATAATCCCAATAAACACAATTGTACGCCTTCTCAAAATCAAGCATAACCAATATATATTCTTTCTTATTCCTTTTAGCAAAATACACAAGCTCAATGATCACTAAGACACCATCCAACATATTGATCGAGGTAAAAGTTCGTTATGAAATATTCAATTTGTTGTAGTGATTATTAGATGTGTTTAGATATTATTTTATGAAAACCACTCGAATTAAATTTTCAAAATCGAATCAAACTACATATACTTTGATACTTTTATTTTTATTTTTATATTATTATGATGTATTACATTATTTATCATTATTAATTAATTATTACATTTTAAGTATAATTTATTAGCTTAAATTATGTATTTATTTTTACTTTTATGTTTTAAAATAGTTGATGAATTTTATTATATAATATTAAAATTGTATATAACACAAATTAATTTTTTTTACATCAAACTTATTATTTTTAGCGCGTTTTTATAATAAAATTAAAAACTATAATTTGGATAGTAAAAAATTGATGTAAAATAAAATTTAAACAAAATTACATTAGAGGTCCTTTAAGTTATTTTTATATAACAAGTTGGTCTTTTAAATTTTTTGATAACAATGTGATCTCTAAAGTTACTAAACGTGTACACCGTTATTCTTTTTTTGAGCAGTATGAAAATGATGAAGTGCAACTAGAGATTCAATTATCACAAATTTTAAAATGTTTAAAATGTGAAAAAAATGATATAGAGATCAATTTAAAGAACTAATTGTTATAAAAAAATTTAAATGACCAATCTATTACACAAAAATAACTTAAGACCTGTGATATAATTTTATCTAAAATTTATTAAATTGGTTTGGATTGATTATTTTAAATAGTCAAAAAATCAAACACATATAATTTTATTCTTAGATTGATGAATTTTTGTCTTAAAATCGATGTAAATCGCACTCTAAACATTCTTGACAAATGTTATTGATTTTATTAAAAAACCTTTTATATTTTTTTAATAATAAAATAATATAAAAAAAGAATGAAAAATCACCAAAATATAAATAAAATAATCGTAAAATACAAGAAGTTGATAACTTTTTAATAAATTCAAACCTTAAATTTGACATATATCTAACTTAAATGGTAGTGAATACATACAACGAAATCTTTTTTCAAATAATTTAAAATAGTAATCTATAACTATATATAAAGGGAATACACAATTTTGGTATGACCTATTTTCTATTCCATAATTACCCTTCACTTACTTCATATTTTAAAATTCAAATCATTAATTTAAGTAACTTTCACATACAATAACCACTTAAAGGTTATTGTGAAAAAGAGACCAGAGATATGTAATAACTATCTGAAAGTTATAACGAAGAGAGAAAAATATAAATTCATAAAAACATAAACTTCATAAAACAAAACAAAAATTCAATGAATAATTTTCTCTCTAGATCAAATACACGATTTTTTATAAATGAAAATTTATAAGAAAGAACACTCATGTTGCCAAGGTTTATGGAACTGCCGATTCTTCTCTCATTTTTTTATTATTATTTTGTCTTCCATATTATGGTTGCAACTTCTATCATCAGTTTCGTCCTTCTAATGTCAAAGTATATTAATTGATTATTTTGATGTTGAAAGTTGTACATGTTTGCACAATTTAGTTTTGAATATGTCTTATGTTTTTTGCTACTTTTAATTTACAGGATTGCTATGTTGACACCCATTTCTACACCCTACACCTCAATTACTGTTCACAAATACTTGAACAAATTCCCCAGAACATGGTTAATAGTGTGTATTTTATTGGTTAATGAAGTAGTGAAAGTGGTTAATAAATTATAGGTAAAATAATTGGCTAATAATGTAGATTTTTGTGGTTAATGCAACTGTGAAGTTGGTTAATGCGCAATCTTATATTTGTGTTATAAAATAAATTTTAAAAATAAATATTTTTTTTTTAAAAAAAATAATATTTTTAAAAAAATATTATTTTAATAAAAAAAACACTGTTCACCGTATAAATACGGTGAATAGTGCATACGGTGTAAGTATTGGGTGTAAAAAAGGGTGTAGGAATAGCATTTTTCTTTAATTTATTGACTTATTCTTTTTGTAATGTGAAATTTTTGTGGCAATGAACGCTACTCGAGAGAAAATTGTCTTTGTAGAGAAATTGTCTCAACAATCCTTTTTCAATTTGATTTTGTGTCTTTTCAATTTCATGGTAACAAAGTTATTATTATTGATTTATCATAAAGAATGAAAGAAAAAGAATAAACTATAATTAAATGTTGAAACATAGAATGAAGATAAAAATAGACTTAATTTTTTTTGGATTTTGAGTGAAATGGAAAGTCTTATATAAGGAGGAAGTGAGTGAAATGAAAAGTCTTATATAAGGAGGAAGTGAAAGAGCATCTAGATCCAAAAAAATCATGTGAAATTTTTGGATTTTTGGATTTGTTTGCATTGCTTTGTTGGTGTATAGTTGACGAATGAATGTGATATGTATCCTTAAATGAATGGATAGTTTAAGTCTTAAGGATACTTTTAAAATTTGTTTCTATGTGTATTCAGTTTTATGGTAGCAGAGGTATCATTAATGGTTTGTTAGTTTATTAATGAATATGATAAAGTGAATATACAAAGTATGAATTAGTGAACAATGATTTTGAAGTGGCAACGACATAATGAAAATGCTACCACGTCTTTAAAACGAGCTAAGGTTACAGTTCTATGGAAAAACCAAGTTTACAACATGCTTTTTGAAAGGTTAATTGATTAGAAAGTTGAATGAAAAATATATATAGATAAATATATTTTTTACGAACAAACAAACATAAAAATACACATCACAAAGTTTATTACACAAATAATTTAAATTTAAATCAAAATTAATAAAAAAAACATCTGTTTAAAATTTAGACACGCGTGAGGAATAGGCACATGAGTACTATCACAAATGGACAAATAGGCACACACTACACACTACAAATGTAGATGTTGTTGGGTGATGAATGTAATGTAATGTAGATGTTGTAAGTGTGCATGTTAAAAATGAACAAATAGATACATGAGTATATATCACATAATTAAAAAAAAAATATCGATTTATATTTTAACACATAATCACAATAAAAAAACGGACAAACGGATACGGAAATGCCCGTTTGGATGCTAGTATTAATAATAAATATAATTTAGTCTTTTAATATTTTAGGAATATCTACTTATCGAATACATAGGAAATCTTTATCCAGTTGGTAATAAATTTCACAATATTTATTATTTGTCCTAATAAATCTAATGATTAACACACATACATTGTATTCCATTTTAACTTTACAAAAATATTCCATCAAAATGATAATTTTCAAAAAAACTTTACTAATATACATGATATCGATCCCGCCATTTTTTCACCTAAAAAGACAAAATCACATTTCATTGAATATTGTATATGATTTGGAAAATATTTATTTTAGTCATGAAACATTGAATCAACCCATCATAAATAAACTAATCACTCTCTTAAACAAAAACACACAATCTTCCATTGTCATTTTCAAGATGCAGAATCCTAACCCTAGGCTTCGAAAGGATTCAACTTCCAATGCTAAAAGTTCAGGGGAAGAAGAAAGCATCCTGAAAACTGCTCTTGAAGTGTTGATGGAGTTCAGCGCAGGTGATAATGGAGCTGGTCGCGGCGGTCGTGAAGATTGGAGGGTGGATGAGAATGGTGATAGAGTGAGTGAAGGTCAAGCTTTGAAGAAGAGAAAGAATAATGAAGTGAAAGAGAATCCTTCTGAAAATCCAATTTGTCCTAAATGCAAAAGAGAGTTTCCTACGTGGGAGACTACCATTGGCCACATGCAAGAACACCCTAGTTGTACTTCTGTTGGTTCTTCTTCAACACTTCTATTCAATCTTAATAAGGGTAAAACTATAACCTTATTTTTTAACAGAATTATTATTATTATTATTATTATTATTATTATTATTATTATTATTATTATTATTATTATTATTATTATTATTATTATTATTATTATTATTATTTAGTTTAATTTAGTTACACTTTCACATAATTATAACTATCTGAAATTGTACATATGTATGATTGTAATTTGCCGCTTAAAAAAATTTATACTCATTGTGTGGAAATGCATATAATTTTAAAAGTACATGTGCATATACATCTTTATGAGATCTAGGTCACGTGGACATCTAGAAAGGTCTATTCAATTTTGATAATTCTTGGCTTTTAATATGACAAATTTGTTTACTAAAAAAAATTAAAATGAAAGATAATTTTAATTGTAAGTATTAGTCATCTTAATAATATAATTATTAAAAGGTAGTTTGGGATTATGGATTTTCGTCTAGTTAATTTAACCCTTTTGTTTAAATGGAGGTAGAGATTTATCTTTGGTGTTTTTGGTCTTTGGTGTGATATTTTTGTTGTTAGATATGAGTGCTGCAGTCGTCTCTTCTTTTAGAGGGTTGAAATTTAGATTTTCAAAATATTTTTTTCGTGAAAATGAGCGTCCCTCTTCAGTTCAAAAGAAGAAGGTTTTTCATTTTGGTTTGCTGATGGTATCTATAAGAAAGCGGATTTAGGGTTTTAAACCTTCTTCTGGTCAAGCCCATGGTTAGGGACACTCCTTTTAAGATTAGGTTTTTTAGGCGTTTTTTTCTCTCTAATTTTCTCGAGGGGAGTGTGATGACATAGGTTAGTGGAAATATGTGTTCCTTACTTGAGATTTTAGGGAGATGAGGCCTTTCTTTGTTCACGAAGATCCCCGTTGTTGCAAATTTCTTTTTTGCCCTTCAAAGCCATAAGTTTTTCTTAGATATAGATTGGTGGAATTGGAAGTTTGCTATAGACAGGAGTTTCTCAGTATCCTCTACTTACCATACTCTATTGGATATTAGTAACTCCTTCAACTTCTCTCTTACCTCGGCTAGTTTGTCTCTTCCCCTCATTTGGGGTACTTGGATCCTTTCTAATTAAGGTGGTTGTTTTCTCTTGTTAACTTTTACTTGATAGGTTTCCATCTAGACATTATCTATTTAAAAGAAATGTCATTATTGATTCAACTTATCTCTTGCTCTTTCTGTGGTGGTTTTGTATAATCAACTTCCCATTTGTTCGTCACTTGTGATTTAGTCAGTAGTGTTTGATATTGAATCTTTAAGTGGTTTGAGTGACAGATAGTTGTTCCTATGGATCTCAGTATCCTTTTTTAGAGTTTTCTCTCTTTAGATGGCATGACAAAGACTAGGGGATATTGCCATGATTTGGCATGATGTGGTTTGAACTATTTGAATGACTCGAAATGATATTATTTTTTCTAGTTATTTAACAAATATAAAGAAACAGAGGAAAAATGATTTTTCACACACTTTCCTAGAATAGCTTAAGAACCATATCCTTTAGATCAACCAATACCGAATTAACATTTTTGGTCTTCTCATGGGAGTGCTTGTGGTTTGGGTTCCTTTCTCAGTGTTTGCTGATTTGTTGATGGCGGTTTGTTGACTTGATATCTAGCTTAATTACTTATTTTGTGTGGGGTTTGTAGAGATGAAATTTTCTGTTTTTTGTTTGTCTTTCTGCAGGTGGTTTATTTTTTGTTTGCTACTTCAAGAGTTTTATGATTATCCATTTCTTTTCTTTTATCTTTAATGTTTTCATTTGATGCATCTTCTACTATGTGATTATATATAATTTTTATTTTGATGGGATCTTTATCCTTTTTATATTATATAAAATAATCTCTCTCTCTCTCTCTCTCTCTCTCTCTCTGTAAAAAAAAAGTGTGTATACAATAACTATTTTATTTAGTAAGAAATATTAATATTAAATTATGCAAATACGGTGGTGTGAATATTTAAACAAAAAAACAAATGATCTTAATAATATACTTGTAAAAAAACATCATCTTAATAAGATAAACATGTTCAAAAATGATGGATTATGTATGTGTATGTGTTTAACTATTTGAATGTTTTTCTTTGTTACTAGTTGATGATGGTGTCCAACCAATGGAGGTAGAAGAGACTTCTAATGATGCACTCGAAGAAAAGGTATATGAAGGTCAAGATTTAGGATTTGACTTGAATCAGTTGCCTCCAAATGAAGAAGATGTGATGTGACAAATATGTTGCTAGTTAAATTTCTTTGGATTTTTTTTGGTTGAATTATGGATTTTGGATTTGAGTACTATAACTTTTTTTAATGGCAAAATAATATATACACATAAAAAAGTTGAAAATGGCATCAATTTTTTCTAAGGAAATATTTCAATCTTATCAAATCATGCAACAATCAACTTTTGTAAACCCTAGTAATTCTTCTTATCAAACCACATTTCCGTAAATTTTATATAGAATAAGTTTAAGTATCTTGTACAAGAGGCTTTAAATTTTTCTACTCTATGTGTTTATTGACAACAAAATTTACATAAAGCATTGTTAATGAAACTTTTAATCAATTAAAAGGGGATAACATATTTTGGAGAACCACCTATAGAGAATATTGTCCGAATCGGCCTAAGGATAAGGCCACTAAGATAATCATTTTAGGCCTTCAAAATATAAATAATAGAAAGAGAGAGATCAAATTATTGGCAAAGTGAGGTGTTACAATTATGTTTTGGTGTTTTATGTATTTTGGAGAAGCAACCTTTAAAAGCAATATTCTCATAAGGTACAAAATTCTCCAATCCATTATCACTGACAACATGACCCAATTCGTAGACAATAAATAATATGAGAAAGGTTTTTGAAGACCGGGAGATCAAACATCACTTTATGTTAGTGGAACCCCCCTAGACTAATGGACAACTAAAGACACTAACCGAGTAATGTGGATAGGATTGAAGAGAAGACGAGAATGATCAGAGGGAAACTAGGTCGAAGAGCTCCCATGTGACCTTTAGGCATATCAAACTATGCCTCAGTCGCCAACCGACGAATCTCAATTCATGCTCACCTACAAGATCAGAGATGTTATTCTCGTCAATGTTGGGAAACTTACTTGGAGGATAACACACTCTTCTGCAAGAGGAAGACAATGCATGAGCCACTAGAGAAGAATTAGACATTCTAGATAAAAACAAGATGCTTATCCTCCTTCACAAGCTCATTCATAAAGAAAGCTGCAACCAACAAATATAATAAGAAGGTCAAACTCCAAAACATCCAACCCAATAACCTTATTGTTGTGGTGAAAATAGGATATCAAACTATTAGTTAGTTTGAATCACAATTCTTGATTCACAACCGACTTTGATTTATCCAAAGGAAAAGGTCAAAAGAAGGAAAACCTATTTTTGCATCGTAAACAATGCGGGGAGAGACCTAGGTAAGGGGTTGGTTAAGCTTAGGGAAGGTACTACCACCCTAAACTTCTGTAGTACTCTACAGGAACCTTTTGTTTATTTTTGTTTATTATTTGCTTTAAGTATATATTGAGCTAAGGGATAGAGTGACCTAAAAGACCTAAGGGTTAGTCCTAAGTTTACTCGGCAAGATTCACATCTTGTGCCTACGTATCCTGGATAGGGAATGGAATCAGAGTAATCGTAGTTCCCCTTGAAAAGGAGGTTAGAAACGTCTTGATTGTGGTCAAGGTTTCAATGGGGAGTAAACGTTTCTTAAGGAAGCGCTTACGCGGAGTCTTGAAACTCATATTTCTATGTTGAAATAGTTAATCAATTAGGGTTGACTAAATGTTCCACGGCGGGAAACCCTAAAACAAAGTACGACGACTCTTGGACCTAAAGCTAGGATAAAGGGTGTTTTCTGTCCACGGCAGGACACCTAGGCTAATTAAGGTTTGAAACGGTCTAGAGTTAGGGCTATTGACTCAGCGGTCAAACGGATAGAGCTAATCTTGCGGAAGGACGCTAACAGTAAATTAAATGCAAAAGATAAATTATTACATGGCAGAATTAAAGTATGGAAAATAAAGAAAGCGGTAAAAAAAGCATCGCGACGATCACTCGCGTAAATTACAAATCCCAAAAATAAAAATAAATAACTGCGATGATTACTCGCATGATTACAACTGAAAAGTGACAACATAAGCAAATGACAGATTAACGAGCTGAAGCAAATGAGATAATGACGAGGGTTAGACAAAAATTGAGACGCTTAAATCAAGACTTTATTTTTTGAATTTTTATTTAAAAGAAAAGTTAATCTTTGCATTTGTAAAAGAGAAATGGTTCTATTTTATGTTTAAAAAATTTTGTTTCAATTTAATTAAAGAAAATGTTTTGATGTTAATATGAAAAAATGTTTTAATTTTTAAAGTTTTAAAAAATGTTTTTACTTTTTAAAAAATGGGTTTAAAGTTAGACTTACATTTTAAAAAATAATAATGTTTTATGGCTTTTAAAATATTTTATGTTAGAGTTATAAAAAACCAATTAATTAACAAAGAAAGTCATGTTAACAATCACTATTATTAAACTAAAAGATGACACCTTAATAAAATAACTAAACTAAAAATAAAAGAATAATAAATAAATAAAAATAAAAACAAAATAAGAAAACGGAACAGATAAGAGGAGGGGCAGTCAAATGGCTTGTAACATTAGGGTTTCTCCTGACCCTCTCTTCGTCTTCCTTGCCTCATCGCGGCAGCCATTGGAGCACTTTTCTGAGCTTTTCGTTTCCGTTTCTTCGTTGTCATCTCTTTTTTCTTCTTCTGCATGTGTCCGATTTACTTGAAAAACGAACAAAAGTGAACAAAAAAACAACATGCAAGGCGAGATTGCTCACTGTTTGTGAGTTGGTAGCGATCTTGCTGGTGTTGTTTAAGGATGATGATGAAGCTTCTTTGCCTCTGAAACCGTCGGAGTTGCGCCACTTTCCGTTTATTGGTTTTGGATGCTTTGCTTGGTCGATGATGATGATGAACTCGTGAGGGTTTCTGAATCCCCCGTCCTTCTCACTTGACAAAGGTTTGCGATGAACTTCTCTCCTTTTTTCAAATGAACCGCCGTTTTTTCGTTTATGCTTCCGGTCCTTTATCTGATGAACTTTTGATTTATATCATTTTGTTTTTGGGTTGGATTTGATGATTTGGCGGATGCGGAAATGTTGGCTTGAACTAGTCTTGATTTACGGAACAAATGTTGTTGTTTGTTTGATTTTTCACAGGTTTATTGGCTTGGCGGATTTGTTGCCGTATTCTGATTTTTCTCCGTAAAGTGGTGTCTGTTGGGTTCGTTGATAGCTTGCATGCTTAATTTGACTGGGTTTTGTTTGATTTGAATGGATTTGGCAAACTTGTTGCCTTGGCTGTTGATCCGTTTGGGCTTCAGAAATTTCAGGCAACGTGTTTGTGCCTTGTTTGGAAAAATTACTTTTCGGATTAGTGCATTTTCTGAAAAATTGCCGTTAAGGCCTGTTTGGCAAACCAATTTTCTGAGAAAAACACTTTTTCAAATAAGTGTTTTTTCCCAAACCAGCTTTTTTCAAAAGCACTTCTTTATCTCTCTTTCTCGGTTGCCTCGAAAAGAACAGAAATTGTCGATTTTAGCTTTAGGTTGAGAAATAAGTCGGGAGCCGGCTTCGGAGTAATCCGTTGCCCTTCCAACACGCCCGATGATGACATTGTTTTGAGGGTGTCGGATAAAAATCTAACCGGTTGGATTTTGCTTACTTTTGTTTATTTTGCAGGTTCGAAAGAAAGATCGTAAAAGTCGGAATCGGAACGAAGAAAAATCGGAAAGTTTAGAAACAGGCATTTTTAGGATTTTCATGAAAAATGTAATTTATTATCTTTTTGTTATTTTATTATTTTGTATTTTTTTTCTAAAGAATTAAGTTTATTAATAATATTCTTTATTTATTTATTTTGTAAAGAATTAATATTAATAAAAAAAAATTTAAAATTTTTTTTATTTGTCTTGTATATCTAAAAATGAAAATGTATATCTAAAGAAATGCATTTGTTTTTGTTCTTTAATGAAATGCTAAAAAACCATCCTAAAATTAAAATAGAAACAATTTTTGAAACAAGATTATTTAAAAGAAATGAAAACAAAATTTTAGGTGAAATAAAAATAGTGTTAAACAATGAAACAATTATTTAAAATAAAATGAAACCAACCTAACAAGCATGAAAAAATTGATTTAAAATAAAATAGAAATAATATCTAAGAAAAAATAAAATATTTTAAAGATGGAATGAAAATTGCTATAAAATTGATAAAAGAAATGAACAAATAGAATTGAAAAAAATGAAATAACCATGATTTAAAAATGAAATGAAAATACCATAACATTCTATTGTTCCTAATTCTAGATTTAACCAATTTAATCGATTGATCTCGTCTCCGATTCGACTTCCGATTACACCTTGGCCCTGACTCACATCAACCAAATCAAACGGCCCAAATTTCCCGATCACAGCTAAAATTCGTACTTTGACGACCGACTGCGAACAAATGACCATTTTACCCTTCATGAACTAAAAAACGCGCCACACGATATTTTCCGGTAAAAATCAACCAACTATACAAATTTGTTAGTGACTGGTTAAATGCAATGTAAAATGGAATGCGATATGAAACGACGAATCTTAGGGCAAATTTTGGGGTATTACAGTTGCCCCTATTTAAATAGCTTCACTGGATGATTTGAGCGACGAAGGCTCGAGAAATCATGGTGGAGGGATTTAAATATAGATAACCAAAAATTTTGCCCTTAGATGCAGTGATATGCAATGCTATGGACAAAAAAGCAATAATGTTGACAATGTTATGAATATAGTATGATGTGTATGATGGAATGGTAAATGCAAAGACGCAGACGACACGACGACATAAGGGACAGACGCGACGAACGAACCATACTGGGGAATATGACGTACTGGGGAAACAACACAGCATTGGGGAATTCTAAAGATGATGGTCAACTGGTGCGAGCACGACCAATTGTCACTTTAGAGATAAATGGTAAGAACGGGATCTACAATGGAGATGGCACCGATGAGACGACTTCCACTAGGGAATATCTAAGAGTAAATGTTCAACAGACTCAGGCGTGACCAGCTGACACTCTAGAGTAAAAAGTAAAACTGGATCTGTACGACTGTACGATCAATTACCAGAATGCTGGAGCATTGAGCAAAGAATAACATCCGAGCTTCTGGACATTCTCCCTCATGACAGGATCAAACGGGATTTAGGAATTCGTAGAAAATATACAGGGCAAAACCGGCTGTATGCCAAAATAAATGGTCTTAAATGCGAAATGCCCTGATAAGCTTTCTCGAGAGAACTGCCACTTATCGTCAGAAGGGATTTATATGCCAACTTGGATAAGCTCTCAAATAAAGAGATTGTTGCTTAAATTGATGGATAAAATGAACTTGCTCATACTTCAAGATTCACACTTTCTTGAATATGATTCAGCTCCTTCTTTTACTAAAGGATAAAATGAACTTCCTCATACTTCAAGATTCACACTCTCCTGAATATGATTCAGCTCCTTCTTTTACTAAAGGATAAGATGAATTTCCTCATACTTCAAGATTCACACTCTCCTGAATATGATTCGGTTCAAACCTCCCCTTTCTTTACTATGATAAAGGAAATGGAACCAGCTTCTCGATGGAGATGGCCACTTGCTGCTCCTCATGACGAAGATATGATAAGCTTCTCAGGCGAAAATATCACTTATATGCGAGATTAGCAAGGGTAAGCTTCTCGGATGAGTATTGCTTGTAGAGGTGGTGACATGTAATGTAAATTGTAATGAAAGTTGTGATGATGACAAACATCGAGATCATTGTAATGTAAATTATAATGAAAGTTGTGATGATGACAAACATCGAGATCACTGTAATGTAAATTATAATGAAAGTTGTGATGATGACAAACATCGAGATCACTGTAATGTAAATTGTAATGAAAGTTGTGATGATGACAAACATCGAGATCACTGTAATGTAAATTGTAATGAAAGTTGTGATGATGACAAACATTGAGATCACTGTAATGTAAATTGTAATGAAAGTTGTGATGATGACAAACATCGAGATCACAACGTGTAATGATGAGCTTCTTGTACGAGAAGATAAATTGTAGAGTGTAATGTAAAGTGCAATGTGATAGGCTTCTCTAGTGAGATAGTGCAAAATAAATGCACGCCCAGGTAGGTTCGACGACAGACGGGCCCGAAGTTCGATCTAAAATTGGGCAAGAAAGAGCTAACAAACAAGACTCCATTGAGGAAACGGACTCGAATGGGAACTACCTTATCCTGGCGCGGAAAGGTAACGAAAATAACCATCGTCCACGAGGGTTGAACTCTGTGGGGAAACATGGAACAAACAAGTATTTTATGCCTAGGGCTGACGATCTACTTGGAGAGAGCGGACAAACCTAGTTACTCGTCGGTAACGACACAGGATGACAGGGATAGAAAAACAATGTAGATGCTAATGCGTATGCTAAAGTATATACTAATGTGTATGTTAATGTGTATGAAAATGTCATGCAATGCGTATGCAATGCTTAGGCTCATGCATATGCTGACAAAACAGACGAGAGGAGGAACCATGAGATGGAATAAACATCTCGACGGGAATACCTGGTGACCTCTGCAACAGTACATCTATCGGAGGATAGGAAGAGTTGGTGGTAGAACCAAATCTTGCTTCAAAGGTCTAACTTCTCTGGGGAGAAAATATCATGACTTCCACATGGGGATATGATACGACTTCACCTGGAGAGTATGATGTCCTGACTTCAACTAGGGATCCATGAACTCTGCATGAGGATACAATGTCATGACTTCATGGGAGGAATTTCTATCCTGAACCATAATCAGCCAAATAAAACCTTAGGATCAGAGACTTCCGGGGATAAAATAAATATCCGCTTCGTGGGGAAATGTGGAGTTAGGCAGCTTTATGGAGAAAAGTGTAGCGACTTCTTAGGAATAATACCTCGACTTCGTGGGGACAAGGTACATCCAACTGGGGATAAAAGATATCAACACTTCCCTGAGGAGAGTTCGTCGGACTTACTGGGGGGGAAATCAACAGACATTCATGGGGACAATATCTTGACTTCTTGGGGAGAATATGGCAATCTTCTGGGGAATATTCTTGAGGAAGGTAAGACAATTTCACTAAGGACCAGATAATTCCACTGAGAATGGATTTTAAAGAACATATATCACTTGGAGGATACCGGGGATATCTCTGCAGTCTTGAGAGTCACTGGGGATTAATCGGATGGATCCCAAAAGTGTGGACAACTTAAAGTCTCGTTGGAGACTATCACTGGGAAGATGCTGATATGATCTCTGTAGTCTTGGAAATTACCGGCTCGGTCCAAAGGGTTGTCAGCTTATAGTCTCACTGGAGACTGTGTCGGCTTAAAGTCTCTCTGGGGACTGTGTTGAGGCAATGGTTAAGACGTAGATTCTGCAACGATGAGATTTACTGGGGGATGAAGACCGCCGGGAGTAAAATCTATCGGGTGCATGAAGAACGTTGTAAAGCTAATTTTGATCTCAATGGACTTTGTAGTAGTCGCCATTTTAAAAATATCATGCCCTAGGGTACCTGCCTTGTGGGAAGTCATCTCGAGAGGATTTTACAGAGAACATAGGGTTCGATTGCCCCACTGTTTTCAAACTCTTGGAGAGATTCGTCAGATCTCGACGTAACTGGCACGGATCAACCGTGTTACGATTGAGTCTACAAGAATAGCTCTTAAGTACGCCAGGCTCGCATTGGTAAGCGATTGGAGAACCACCTGCCCCTGTTTAGCAAGATCTTCAAGTTCCATTGTGGATGTATGTATGTAAGTTTCTAAGATATCAAGCAAAAATCAACACGCACGAACTGCTAATCCTGAGATTGTTAATGCAACATGTATATTTGTCTTGAAGTTTTTGTTTTTGTTTTGAAAAAATGATATCACCATAACTCGTGACCGAAATCACATAGTCAGAATATGGATTTGATTTGTAATGCCAACATTGAGCATAACTCATAGGAGTCAGTAAACATTATCTCGTCGAGTATGCTTTCAAAAGAAGTCCTACTTCAATTAGGTCTTTTAATGGTTGTATCGTGGCTTGGTTCACAGTTTAAGAAACAAAGGATAAAGGCTCAAAGTTATTTG